>JAYEPQ010000012.1:20172413-20622413 GCA_036321105.1 Dracaena cambodiana | reverse complement strand
ATGAATAATGCTTGTATTCGATTGTCACATACAAACCATGCGCCCCTTTCATTTAGTATTTATGGCCAAGTTTCATGCTCAATGTTATTAATGTTCAGTTATAGATATTATATAGTATCTGGTCCCTCAAAAGATGAAATTTCCATTTTTTTTTTAATATCTCAATATCAAAAATTTGAATTCTTAAACCCGATTCACAAGCAAATCTAGGTATAACTACTGTTGGTTACAGTTGATGTTGTCAAAAGAAACTATCTAAATATCCAAGCTCACTTTTCAAATTCTCTATATCTAGGCCCCAAAGAATCGCTGGCTGGCGGGATTGGCTACAGCTATCGGTTCTCTGATTCCCAGAGGATCCCAATTTTTTTTTCAAAAACATCTAATAATTTAAGCATCAACTCCAACCCATCAACTCCACATTGTTTGCAATATATCGAAAAGTGAAATAAACCGTTAAATTCATTATCAAATCTGAAACCGAAATCGTTTTCCAAACCCTTTATCATTGATATTTTCTAGTTCAATAAACGATAAAATCATCAGTAAACACTAAGAAACTCTACAAACTAGGTAAAATTTCAGCTCCAGCTGAACCGGTGGGACTATATCTAGCAGTAGAGGCTACTGGACAGCGGTCCATCTCCTCTACTGGGTTCCAGAGAAATTTTACAAATTACTTATATCACAAGGAACACACCGAGTCTATCAGGTCCTCAATATAAAATATATACTTTCCCAAGAATCAAGTACAAAATTTCAATATTAAAATATAACATATACATTCATTCCCAATTTTATATAGTCATTGTAACATTTTTCAAAATCAAACCCACCAAATATCATGTATCCATCAAGATAAACCTACATAATTTTATTCATGTCATTTGGACATATTCCTACCGCTAGGTAGCAGTCAATCCTACTGCCTAGCGATTCTTATATGTCCAAATGGCATGAAGTTTTTACAGCTAATAGATCTCCACACACACTTTCCATTTCCATATATTGAATCTAAATTCCTATAATTCGATCACCACTAATTGCATAGAAAAGGAAATTGAAGGGAGTAATGTTACTTACTTTTTGTTTTCCTCTGCGCTTTACTTGAATTTTTACTGTAAAAACGTTAAATCTCTTGCCCTAAATTGTGATGCTGCTCCTAACTAAGAGAGTGTGGAGTGTGAGGGAGTGTGAAAGTTTTTGTGTGATGAAGTAGGAAAACAGGAAGGAAAAAGCTATATATATATATATATATATATATATATATATATATATATATATATATATATATATATATATATGCCTAATGGCATTTTGGTGAATAAGATGAAATATTTTATAGAGAATTAAACCTAAGCATGCCACATAATGCCTCCTTTTGCCACTCACAATGTGTTAAGCCGCCTCAAAATGACATTGCATAAGAGGTTTACCTTTAGCAATTAACTTAGAGAGTAGGGGTGTAACAAAGTAATTCTTAATTAATTTTTTATTTTGTTATTTATGGGTCCAATCAATATTTTCCAAAATTTATCAAATTAATAGAGAATGTAATGGTCAATGAGAGAAATACCAAAAACATTTATAGTATAATTAGTCTAATGAGAGATAAAAATTTTTATTTTAATTATCAGAATAATTTAATATTATAAAATTAGCCAATTTTGAAGATTTTCTAGAAAATTCCAAGATTTTTTTTAAAATCACAAAATTTAGAAAATAATAATCCAAAGGCATAATGTCATTTAGAATTATGGAATTTAAATTATATCCAATGAGTGTCTGATCAGTCATAAATTAGGCTCCAATATTCACTAATTTTTGGACTTAATTTTTGGACTTTCTAAGAAAATTTTGAGAAAATCATGATAAATCTAGAAAAATATAGAATAGTGACTTTGATGTCAGAATATTATTTTGGATTATAAAATTAAAGAACAATTAGAAAAAAATAATAACGATTATTGACAGAGTCGAGTTAGGGTTTTGAGCCCGATTGATACATCGTAACAAATACAACTAACTGAAAATTTGAGGAATTATAGTTTGGATATCAGTCATAGAAAAGACCTTTTGACAAATTTAAGAGGAAAGAACTTATTGCAGGTAAATATCAATCTCTTTCTAACTGATATTCCTTTTTCCTCTCAACTTTTTCTTCTCTCTCCTGTGTCCCAACCTATTGTTGAAGGCTATGCCTGAGAGAATAATTTTGAACTGTTTTGGGGTGTTTTGGAGGGAAGTGTTATGAAGTGTTCATAAAAATAGTTTTTTTTTGTGAGTTTTTGGATAAGTATTTTAAAATATTCTTAGAACACCCCAAGTAGGTGTTTTGGATTGTTATTTAGACCAAATCTGAGTGTTTTGAAGTCTTCTAAATTGATAATCCAAAATTACCATATTTCTTTTCCATGTTAAGACTATCTCCCATATGCTTTCTTTTTCCCGTATCCTTTCTTTTTACATAATTGGAGTATATTTATATTTTATATATTTATGGAATCCATAAAAACCCATAAGAAAACTAAACTTCTAAGTAAAGGTTTGAATACTCCAAAATCTACTATCTGAATACTCTAAAACACATTCCATTAAATACTCCAAAAAAACATACTTTGAAAACACTTTGTTTTTGACATCCAAGCACATCTCCATACTTGGGTGATTAGTTTTAAAGTGTTTTAGATGTATAATGAAGTGTTCATAAAAATACTTACTTGTGAGTTTTTGGAGAAGTGATTTGAGGTATTTTTAAAACACTCCAGAACACTTGGACATGTATTTTGAAATGTTTTAAATTTTTTATTCAAAAATACCTTTTTTCCCTCATTCCACCTCTCTTCCACGTTCTTTCATCTCCCAAATTAAGATATATTTGTCTTTTATATATTTATAAAATCTTGAAAATCCATGATACATTAAATTTCCAAGTACATATTTAAAAACCTCAAACCCATGGTCAAAAAATTCCAAAGCCAAAAATTCCAAAACGCACAATTTAAAAAAAAATTCCAAAATACTTTGACGAAAAAATAATAAAGAATCTAATAGTTTCAAAATTCTTAAAAATTAGGAAAGATCCAACTAGATCTTCTCAAAATTTCTAATTATCTATTAACTAATATAGGAGATTGTTTACCATAAAAATTGTAAAATAATTTTTTTATTTAATGTTTCAATAAAAGATTACAATTTCCACGGTTTCCCGTTTACAGAATATGAGGAAAATGGAATCGCTCTTTCTTTAAGACTGGGTTCTACAGTAGCTGTAGAAGACAATCATGCTTTCCGTTGACACTCCGCACAAATTCTTTTAGTTGGCAAGGATTTTTAACTCTAAACAGGAAGAGGACTCTTTATATCGTATTGATCTCCTATTTAAGGTCTTCGGTCCCTTTTTCTGCCTTGATTCGGGCATTTTATAGAGTTTTGAAGACTTTTGAGCTGATGTAACCATTCAACTATCTATCTCCACGATCTGAGTATTAATTTTTTGCCTTTTGATTTGGTAAATTTGTATTAAATCTTCAGAATCTATAACTGGCATCTTCAATCATGTAGATCGTAACTGAAATGCAGAACGCGAATCTTGAATTTTAGATTCGCGGCTCGTGTTTGACTATAGCTAGAACGTGGATCTTGGGCTTGAAATTCATGGATGTATTTGACTGTCTTGAAATTCATGGATGTATTTGACTGTAGTCAAAATGCGGATCTTGAACTTTAGATTCACGTATTTATTCAATTGTAGACAGAATGCGGATCTTGAACTTTAGATTCGTGATTTATTCAACTGTAGACAAAATGTGGATCTTAAACTTTAGATTCGTTGTTCAAATGACTTTATTTGCTACTCTTATACCAGATAATGAGGTTTTATGTGGCCCACCCCTGTTATTAGGTTTGCGAACTTGAGAAAAGTGATCCGCGCTTCAGTTTCTATAGAAAATAGAACATGTCTCGCGAAAATAATTTTCTTTTCATTTATGGATCTCTCTTTTCATGATAGATGATCTCATTGGTAGAAAATTTTGCCAACAAAACTCCCTCCAAAGTTTTCAAAACTTTATGGTTTTAGAGATGTTTTGAAATACTTTGGATAATTTGGCAAGAATAACATCTTTGTGGATTTCATATTTTGAGTAGAAGCAAGACTTTGTATTCGAATCTCAGACTTTTACGCCTTTGAAAATGATAAAAATCTATATTAAAGTTGCGAATTTCACGCTTTTGAGAAAATTATTACTCTGTATTAGAATCACAGTATTCCCTTTCTGAAGAGGATACGACTCTGTATTAGAATTGCGATTTTTCTTTTTTGAAGAGGACACAACTTTGTATTAGACTCACAACTTTCCCTTTTTGAAGAGGACACGATTGTGTATTAGAATTGCGGCTTTCCCTTTTTGCAGAAAATCTGAAAAGTTATCACTTTTTAAGGCGTAGAGATTGAGACGTTCTCTAAACTACATTAAATGAGAAGATACTCACGAGATTCAGGCTAGTGATCATGTCTATCCAAAAATTCTGTCTGTCAAATCATCTTCTATAAAATCCCTACCACGTCAAGTAAAGTATGTTTTAACTTTTCTCTTAGAGATTTGAACTCTAGACTTCTTTCCGAAGTTTTCAAGACTCTTCATCTTCAAGCTTCTTTAGCATTCAACTTTCTTCAAATCAAGAATTTCTTGAAAGTAATCTGAAGAAGATGACGGAAAGATCTTCTGGTGTTTCTGCGAGTGGTTCCCAAAACCCTCAAGCAACTTCTACCTCTATTGTAATTCGGCAAGAAACCTTAATTGAAAGTAATGTTCTTACCTTACATTAGAAAGTATCTCTTTCTTCATGACTTTGTTTTGATTAATCTTTCTTTTCGTGCAGTCGATTATGTCTTATACCCTTGGCCAAAATACCATTACTTTGGCTATCCAGGAGGCTATAATGGAAAGAAAGATTTCAGGTTCGACCAAGTTTTTCCATCTTGTGCAGCGTCCAGTGGTCGAGAAAGGAAAAGTAGAGTTCTAAACCCTACTCGCTCTACATTGTGAGAATTAATAACCACTGCTCCTTTTGAAGGAAAAGATAGGATTTTGTTAAACAAGCCTGCTTTTCTGTTTGGTGATCATCTCTCAATTCCTGATGATTGCTTGGATGATGGAGAATATAAATGGCTCCGTTAAATTAATGGTCGAAACCTATTTCTTCCTGACATGGAGAGATTCTACCTATTTTTGTATCTCCAATCTCTTTCTATTCCCAGAAGAATGGAATGTCATTTAAATAAGCCACAAGATGGCGTTTTGCTGGGCGCATTCAGTGCACAAGGTGCTTTTCCTCGTTCTACTGAAAAACACTTTTATGGGTTATTTCCGAGATCCTTTAAGCATGACATTCCCTTGCGTGAAACACCTATATTTGCCCAGACCTTCTTGCACCGATTTGTTGACGTACAAGGAGAATTTTCAGTTCAAGATTTTCGTCCTGCTGGATGGCTTCATTGCTCTTCCAAAGAAGAGTGGGAAATTCTGACTGATTTTTTTTGAATACTTTTAAAGATCAACTTCAACATGCGAACCTCTATCGTGCTATTAGAGCAGTTCAGTATGGTATCCCTACTAGCCAATTCTATTTCTTTTCTTTACTGGAGCTGTATAATCCTGGTATTTGAACAGTTTTTACTCCTCGCGATGAACTGGGGTTTGCTTTGCACGAGATGTATGAAGTTTCAGGACTGCCTATGGAAAATATTCCGTATGAATAGTATGTCCTCACGGGAGAAGAGCTTCATTCGCTGAAAACTCAGCATCCCATGATTTATGACCCTTATTGGGAGTTGCTTTACCATTACGATATCTGCACTCATATGTCTGGCACTCGCAATGTAAAGTGGAAGAAGTAGTTGCAATATCTTCTTCACAAATTTTTAAAGAATAGCTTCAATTTCACCTGTCTCGCTCCAGTTTCTGAAAAGGAGGCTGAAAGAAGAATTACTAATTTCAGGACAAATGCATATGTCGCTTAATCTGATGAGGATGTCTTCAAGGCCGGGACATCTTTTGAAAGCTTCCACTATCAAACTCTTCAATCTTTATCAGATCCAGCTTTACTAGCAGGCTATTTGTTGCTTTAGTTGAAGAAATGTGTAATTCCATTGCAGAAAACTATACCTATTAGAGCAGTGTATCCGGCTGTCATACTTGCATTCGACCGACCATTCAGCTTACTACCTACGATGGTATGTGGAATCCAAAGCGGGCTAAGAAAATTGGTTGACAAATTATGCAATGTCAAGAAAGAGCACAATAATAAAGGAGAATTGATCGTCAAAACTCCTAATCCGCGCATAGAACTTCCCTATACCTATTTGATGGCTTCCCTATACCTATTTGATGGCTTGGTTAGTTCTACATTGTCCTTATTTGATAAGCCCAGTTGATTCGCAAATAGATTTAAATTCCCCCAAAGTGCAATATTATGAATGGTCGCAATGGAAGGGGGGTTATATGACCGCAATCTGCAGAGCACTTCGTTTTCACGCAAATTATAAATTGTTTAAGTGTTTCCCATACTTTCCTAATGATGGATATGAGGATGAATTTGTGGATATCTCTGGTGCTGACAAATTTACAACTTTGTCCCCTGGATGTTTTCGATGGTTAATAAATATTTGCTCAGGTCATTTGGTTCTCCGCTTAGGGAACCATTGTTATATAGAGTCTTACTACCCAAGTCGCTTTGCTCGATAGTTTGAGTATGATCAATTATATGTTGGAAATCCAAATAAGGAGACAAGTTTTGTTGGAAATTTGTTTGAAGGAGTTCGAGTTTTGTTCCATTTCATTTATGGTGATACACAAACCAGATTTGATCTTCCGATCAAGCCCCATACTCATATATGAGTTTCAGATTTTGCAAGTGGTATATTGCTGCTAACTCCATGCCTCAGAATTTCAATGCAAACCTCACTTGCCAAAGAGACATTAGAGCATGGTATGCTCAAAAGAAAGAGGCTGGCAGCAAGAAAGTAGCTGGAATGGAGAATTTTGGGAAAGAATATCTTTCTGAAGAGTTGGAGTCAATAGTAAAATAGAGAGAAGAAGCCATCAAATCAATTTGCCTCTCTTGATATTTCTCCACTTTCTGAGATGAAAGAGACTTCTCCTCAGCCAAAATCTCCCCGCAAGAAGTTTTTGTACAAGCGGAAAAGATTGAGGCACCTCAGTAACTTGCCTATCATTCCGCAAGACATATTGTCTGAAGCCGGTGCAGCAATACTTAGTTCAGCTTTCGAGACTATTGAAGAAGAACTAGAGGAAGATGAAGATGACTCAAATCTAACTCTTCGTTCTTTTAAGAAACGCCGAAGTCAGGGGCCCGTTTTCCCTGATGATCTTACCTTAGTAGCTGATCCTTTTTCTATTGCTCTACCTGAACAAGAGGATTCTGCGATCCTCACTCATCCAGTATCTAAAACTGCTATCGATGATGACGTGCAAATAACTGGGGAAGTTCGTGCATCAGGTTCTTCCTTAAGGACAATACCTGCTTCAGGAGATCTTGATGATTGGGGTAGTGATGATGATGATGAAGTTGACAGTGATGATATTCGTTCTTCTACTCCTCCGTCAGATCATGGCAAATATATTTTTTAACAGAAGAAGAAAGAGTTGAAATATACGGGTCTGGAGAATCCAGTGCTCAATCTCAAGGTTTATTTTCAAGCTTTACTCATCTTAAGTCAAATCTTTCATCATTTTTATCATCATCATATAACCGTTTTATTATTTATTATTATTATTATTCTCTTTTTAGCAACTCTTCCTTCCACTCCAGCTTTAGAGCGTATAGATGCAGATAACGTTCTGTTGGTTAATACTACTGCGGAAGTTACTTCTGAAGAAGCCCATGGGATAACTGAGATCATTGATTCTGTTGCTGATACTCTTGAAATAGTGGCTCCTTCAATAGAAACCACCGAACCTGTTATCCCTACTGAAGTTGCTATAACTACTACTTCTTTTGAGAATGTTGAAGTTGCTGTCCCTGTTGAAACTGCTAGAAACCTTGCTCTTTCTGGTATTGATACTGTTGCTTTTGGAGCAAAGCACAATTCATATTACATCCACTCCAGCTGTTGCTGATTCTTCTTCATCAAGTCACGTGGAGATTGATACTCTCGAAATTGACTTGTTGAGAGATACAGTAGAAACCTTCCTTCATTTTCTGAATTGCTGCATTGATAAGATCTTGAAAGGGGTCTCTTTTCCTTCTATCGCCAATGTTCTTAACATTTACCTGACTGGTATGGTTAGCATTGGTAGAGAAGAAAAAATCGCTCCTTACAGACTTGTAATAGCTCAATTTCAAAATCATAATAAATCCTTGTCAAGATCTCGTAGTACAGATAAATCTGAAATAGTTGAAATTACTTTCAAGAAACTGATGGAGGAACAGTTTAAGTTCCAGAAGGATATTAAGAAGAAAATTGATGCTTGCAAGGTTTGCATTGAAAAGAGCCAATTGAACAGTCAATCTCTAGTTCTTCAGGTAGAGAATGTTGCTTCGATTGTCAAAGACCATGATCAAGCCATTGCTAGAACTCAGGAATCCATTGCCAAAGCCCAAACTTTTCTAGCTAACATCACTAAAGAGCGTGAACAGTCAATGAAGAATCTCATCAGTTTGTCTAGACAATGTGACAATGCAACTAAAGATCTTCTGGCTGCATAAGCTGAATTGGAAGCACTGGAGGCTGCTTCAGCAGAAGTACAATTGCGAGTGAAGAAGAACTGCACCGACAAGCTGTTGTTCAACCTTACGAGATTTTCTAGTAAGAAATTAGTGATGCAGAGGATAAGATAAAGGCTCTCTTGAATCTTTTCATTACTTTATGAAAATTTTGAAAGAATTCCTTCGACTTTAGTCTATGTAGATTTTCGCATGTCTTAGTCTCTGTGTATCAGATATGACTTTGTGCTTTAAACATGCGACTTTGTATTTGTCTTCACGAATTTGTATCAGACATGCGACCTTACATTTAGAAGTCTGCGAGTTTGCATAAGATTCTTCTTAAGAATCTGCAGATTTACTCCTTCTTAAGAATCCGCAGATTACGAATGCAACTTCACATAAAATCTGCGAGTGTATATATGGAATGATTTTCCATCCATTTAATCTGACATTTTTGGTGCGAAAATCTAAGCGTTGCATGCCTTCATTAATGATAGGATTCTAATCAAAGATCTCATTTTCTTTGGCACCGATATCTAAGCGCTCCATGCAATAATAATAAATTTTATCAAGATCTGGGTCAAAAATCTCAACCAAAAATTTTGCTTATAAGTTCTCTTAACCGAAGATTTTAATCACGAAATCCTCTATATAAGGCATTGGATTCTTCTCACAGAGAGCCATTCCGACTTGAGAATTTTTTTATCTCTCTGTCTTTTTTTTTGAAATTCTTTCAGAGTTGATTTTCTTATGTAGCTCTATTCTTCTTCTTCTTCTTCGGTTGTGGTGATGGATTGGGGCTGACATGTTACAAGACCCCCAGATAGCATCAACCTGTTGGAGGAGTATTCCATTGGAAAGATCCTTATGACCGTAATCATTTTTCTTAACTACGGTAATTTTATCTTATTATGAACATAAAATTATGTATTTTCTTTTATATTTCCTAACAAGATTTTGGATCCATTGCAGGATATAACCGTAGCCATTCTCCTTAACAATGGCACATATCTGACTGGTTCGTAATTACTTCCAATATCTTTGGAAAACCAATCAGTCTCATGTACTTTACATGAGAGAAAAAATTTCGGGTCTGTGTCATTATTCTATTCCTGCCTAGCATCCTTAATATAAGGATGCTTAATGGTTGTAGGTGGCAGTCAATTTCAGCAATCTCTCACATTGTACACTTGGGGATATGTATTTGGTATACCCAGTTTTACACTAATCAAGTCACTACTGACGTTGATCATGACTGCACAAACCAACTTGGAGGTCCTTAACCATTGACAGGAGGAGGTTACAGAAGCAAACTTTTTGCTTTTAAGCCATCCTATAGATGTTGACGAAAAATTTAATGTTCTCTTGACTCAATGATTTATATTCATTCTCATTGATTGTATGATGTCAAGGAACTCTTTGTAATTTTGGCTTGATAATAAATAAAGCGATATATTTTTTTGTCATTCGATTAGAGATAATTGTTAACTTGATGAATGATTTGGATGTTGATCATCAGAGATAATTATTAACTTGATGATATTGAAGTCATTATTCAATCAACCAAAAAAAATGAATTTTGCTGTGAATGAATAAATTTCTTGAATCAGGATAGAAGTAACTGTTAACTTTTTTAATCAAGTTAAAATTGAAGTTGTTCAGTGACTTATAGTATAACAGCTTTTAAATTGCCAGAGGTATTTTTAACTTATCAAATTTGGAGGAAAATGTTTTTTATTCGCTAGAGATATTTTTAACTTAGCAAATTTGGAGGAAAGAAAAATTTGATTTGCCAGACGTATTTTTAACTTAGCAAATTTGGAAGAAAGAAAAATTTGATTCGCCAGATTATGAAAGTTTGCAATTCAAATTGATTGATCCAAATTCATAAATTTTCACTTTATCAAAGATAGGACAAGTCTTAGAGAATCTTTTAGCGAACCCCCAGATACAGTGGGTTTGACTCGCTATTCGCATTGAGATACCCATGCTAAATTACAAAGACATATGATTCAGCTAGTGCTGTGCAATATTTAAGAGTAACATTTCTTCAAAATTTTTCTATTAATTGGCATCATTATTTTGTCACCATTCGTTTTTGTCAACTGATAAGCGCCATTAGAGTAAACCGCATCAATGACAAAGGGCCCTTTCTATTTTGGTTGGAACTTTCTTTTGAATTTATGATTAGTTATGATCGGTTTCATTACTAAAAGGACCAGATCACCCTTTTTTAAAGTTCTCTGCCTATCTTTTATTAAAGGTTTTGGAAATCCGCGCCTGATAAATTTCAATGCTTTGTTGAGCTTCTAGCCGCTTATTATCCAGAGCTTCTAACTATAGAAGTCTCTATTAGTGCCGTTCATCTTATGTCATTTTGGTTGCTAATACAACTCGTAATGACAGAATTTGAATTTCCAGTGGCAAAACCACTTTACACCCATATACCAAAGAAAATGGTGTAGCATTAGTAGTTCTGACAGTGGTGCAATATATCCAAAAACATTCCCCAAGCTTTTCATCCTAGTCTCTTTGATTGGATGAAACAAATTTCTTGAGGATCTTTACAATGGTTTTGTTGAAAGCTTTTGCCAAACCATTGGCTGCAAGATAGTATGGAGAAGAAGCCAGACTTTCAATTCTATATTTATTGCAAAATGTGGAGAATGACTGACTCACGAACTGTGGTCCATTATCATGAATAATTTTCCTGGGCACTCCGAAGCAATATAACACATGATGCTTAATGAATTTGATTACATCAGATAACTTCACTTTAATAGAGAAATAGTTTCAGCCCACTTTGAAAAGTAATCTGTTATAACTAATATGAACCGATGCCCCCTTGTTGATGGTGGAGAAATTGATCTAATAATATCCATTTTCCATTGTTCAAATGGTCATGATGTAGCCGTTGGGTGGAGATATTCCGGAGCTTGATCTATGAAGTCTATATGCATTTGGCAGGCTCTACACATCTTAGCATAGATGACCGCATCTGTCATTATTGTTTGCCGCAAAAGTTTTGCTTCCTTCCATTGAATACACTTAGATTACAATGAAAGTGAACAAGATAAAAAGAACAAACGAGAGGATTTTATATCTCAAACTCTCTCTTTTACAATAATATGTGGGATCTGTGGCGATGGGATTTGTCGAGTAGCTCCTTTGGACGATCGGGCGTCGAACTCTTCTCTCTTGAAGGTGATGGCCGACTGTAGACGAATTCTCCAAGAAGAAAAGAAGAACCGAAAAAAAGACCCCTAGGGCTTTCCCCAAGAGGGTATTTATAGCCTTGGGATGATTTTAGAGTTTTTATCTAAATAGAATTCATTCTCATCAAGGATTCCAATCAAATATCTTAGTCTTGATTTAGAGTTCTGATCGGACTTAATTTGGGTATTTGGATAAACCCAAATCATAATCTCAATCAATTTGAGATTCTGGTTATCTGCTAACGCGGAACTAATCGCATCAAAACGCAGAGCTATTGAACCAGAACGCGGAACTAATGAGGAGCTAATAAACATCTCCGCATTTTGTTCAAACGCGATGCTAATATAGCCAAACGCGGGGCTACGGAGTTAGCTCCGCGTTCAGTTGTGGAAAACTCCTATTTTACATAGAAATTTTCACTGCCAACAGAACCCCCTCCAAAGTTTTCAAAATGGCTTAGAATTTAGCAAATTTTGAAATAATTTGGATCTTCAAATTGGAAACGCAGAGTTAGAATACCAAGTTTATCTCGCATTTAGTTCACTTGTACGGAGCTAAATAGCTTCGCTTTTTGGCAAGTAACTGCTCATAACTGCTTATTAGTTACGCAGTAATAGCTCAGTAATTAATCCTGCTCTGACTTTCGCGCCGAATACCAAGAGGCGGATCATTTAAATAGAGCCTCTAGCTCTTCTTCTTCTTCATTTCATCCGAAGAATCCAAGAGCTTAAAGCTCAGGCGACTCAGGCGAATCAGTTAGAAGGGATGATCTTCAACCAAACTTCCTTCGACTTTCCAAAGATTTTCCATCACTTGGATGCCATCTAAGAAGAGTACGACATCGCTCCTCCTCACCATCGGCGACCGGCGCTAGCAGCGGAGACGACGGCCTAGGCAGTGGACACAACAGCGGGCCGATTCATGCTACACCAATTGGAGGTAGAAATTCTCAATTTTTAGACTCCTTAAATCAATTATGGAGTGTTTTGGCTTGGTTTTATCCGACCATCCATTTTTGAACCGGCGAGATCGCCGTTCTCTGGCCGTAAGGCTTAGAAAGAAAGGGAAAGACGGAGAAGAACTCTGGTCTTCTTCTTACGCGAAGTTACCGCGTCATCCTCGCGTTTGAAACACAGGGCTATTTTGACTAGCAGTCGCGTTTCAATCGCGAGGCTATTTTGACTAGCAGTCGTGTTTTAATTGCGAGGCTTTTTTGACTAGCAGTCGCGTTTCAATCACGAGGCTATTTTGACTAGCAGTCGCGTTTTAATCGCGAGGCTATTTTGACTAGCAGTCGCGTTTTAACGCGAGGCTATTTTGACTAGCAGTCGCGTTTCAATCGCGAGGCTATTTTGACTAGCAGTCGCGTTTTAACGCGATGCTATTTTGACTAGCAGTCGTGTTTTAACGCGAGACTATTTTAACTAGCAGTCGCGTTTTAACACGAGACTATTTTCTCAACTGCGTTCGGAGTTTATTTTTAGCTCCGCATTTTTATACTTAGAAATTTTTTCGAATTTTCTCTAACTCTTGCTTCTTCTTTTGCAGTGGGGTATTCAAACCAGATCCTTTTTGAAGAGGAGTGCATGTGGCTCTACCAGTCTTCGTCAGCAAAAGAAACTCTAAGGAGGCCAGAAGCATATGCTTTACAAGATAGTTGCAGGTTTCAAGCTCTGGCTCCAAAAGATAAACTTTTGAAGGAGTTACAAGAACTCTGCGGCAGCTCATTAAGTTTTCTTGAGGACCATTTCTTTTAGATGACAGTCTCTGTTGCTTTCTAAGGTGATAGAGATGATTATATAAGGGCTTGTAGCACGTCGAATCCAACTTGTGCACCCTCATTAGGATTCTTATAGATGATCCACTAAGAACTTTAAACAGATCATAGTTGACATTTGCAGAGGAGATCTTTTGCATGTGAACCAGGAAATTTCAACACTCCATAGAAGAGACTAGTTGTCGGGTTATTGATGAGTCGATGAATAGGTTGAAGCTTTTTGGGAGAGCTATAACTCCCTCTTCTTCTATAACCCTTTGGCTTTATGAATAAAGATAATTCTTTTTCTCTTTTATCTGTTGGCTTCAACAATCTTGCTTGCTCAACAAATAGATAGTTAATTATTTTGGCAAAACAATCTAAGGCTCATTTGCGTAAATTAGATTTGTTAATACCTGAAATGATCGGCTAAGAATCATTTTAACTTAGACAGAGGGTGCTTAATTGCACATGCCTTAGTTTTAATGGAGGCAATTCAAGGCTCTGATGCGTAACTTGAACTGCACATGCCAAGATAATCAAGTGATGATTACCAAACTTTGGCAGAGGCGCCAAATAACGCTTGCCAAGTCCAAACTTCATAGAATCACGTAGCTAAAATACCAAATTAGCTTCGCGTTTTGCATAGTGGCGTGGAGCTAATAACTTTGCGTTTTAGGTCATTTGCGCGAAGCTAATAGCTTCACGTTTCGGAGAGCAACTGATCATTAGTTGCTCCGATTTTCGCACCGAATACCAAGAGGCGGTTTTCTTCATTTAAATGGAGTTTTAACTCTTTCTCTTCCTTACTTCATTCGAAGAGATTTCAAGAACTCAGGCGACTAGAGCTCCGGCGATTCAGGCGACCAGGCGACCCGATCGATTTTTTCCAAGTTCTTAGTCGATTTCTCTCCGTTTTCTTCAAGATCAATGGCACCCAAGACTAGCGCTTCCTCTCGCGCATCCTCGTCGTCGGCGGCCGGCGCAAGCAGCGGCGGCAGCGGCCGTGGCAGCGGCGTGCCAGTTCACGCTTCGCCCATCGGAGGTAAGAACCTCACTTTTGGGGCTTTGTAGAACATTTAGAGAGTGATTTGGCTCGGTCTTAACCTGGCAATCATCTCTTTTATCGGCGAGATCGCCGTACTCTGGCCAGATGGCTTGGAGAAGAAGGAAAAGATCTCTGATCTTCCTCCACACGAAGCTATCGCGTTATCTCCGCGTTTTGAACGCGAAGTTATTTTTGCTAACTATCGCGTTCAGATGCGAGGTTAGAATTTTAGCTTCGTTTTTGTAAACGCGAAGTTATTTTTATCATCCTCGCGTTTTGCCAAAACGCGAGGCTATCCTCTTAACTTCGCGTGGAGTTATCCATAGCTCCGCGTTTTCATACTTAGATAATTTTCCGATTTTGGTAGAAATTTTTCTAACTTTTAATTTTCCTTTTTGCAGTTGGCTATTCTGTAGACCCACTCTCCCAAGTGTATCACTTTGGCTATGGCGGGGGTGCGGACTCAGTCACCCAATTCCGCTTCACCACTGTCCTTGCTGCCTACAATCCTTATTTGAGAGAGCGCAAGAAGAAGCTGATCAAATATAACCCTGCTACTGCAAGGGAGATCATTACGGATGTTCTTTTTGAAGCTACGAACCGGGAAGTGTTGGAGAAACCAGCGTTCCTTTTTGGAGATGCAATGGGGCAATCAGACCCGATCCTCTTTGAACAGGAGGGTATGTGGCTTCACCAATCTGGTGATTTGCTGATGTTTCTGCCCAGTATGGAGCGTAACTACCTCTGGTCTATCTTCAAAGGCCAGCCATGCACCGTGAATTGGAGTGGGGGCTGAGCCAGGAATTTGATTGCGTTCCTACGGGCAAATTAGGCACACACGGAGCTTACCAAGATGGTCCCACCAGATGTATACTGGGTTGCTTCCTGGAAGAATCACTAAGGAGCACCCAGTAGGAGAGGTCCTAATTCGCGCACGAACTTTCCTCAGCGAGTTCATGGCGCAAGGAGGCCAATACCCGGCTAATGATTTCAGGATGCCTGGCTGGGTCTATTCTTCTGGCAATATGTGGTGGGCCCGCCTTGTCCAGTACATACTAGACTCCCATGAACCAGTTCTGAGAGAAATTGGCTTATATAAAGCTATTAGAAACGTTCAATTCGGGATTCCTCAGAGTGCCTATCACTCTTTCGGTCTCCTGGAGATGTACAACCCTGAGACTGACACTTTCTTTACACCAGTGGGTGAGCTGGGACTTGCTTTCCACGAGATGTTTGAAGTGTCCGGGTTGTCGATGGTCGAAGTCCCGTATGAAGAGTATATCCCCACCACCGAAGAATTAAATATGCTGAAGACGGGGGACGAGCGCATCTTCAACACTTACTGGGAGATGATGTGTCATTACCGCATCTGTGCCGACATGGCAGGTGTGCGTAATCAGGGTATTGGTCACAAGAAATGGGCTGATTACCTTTTTGCCAACTTAAATTCTAAAGATAGTTCGGCAACAGTTCATGGCTATGCCCCTACTGATGTCAAGGGGATCGATCACCGTATCGCTAAGACTCGTGTTATATTTTATACGGCTGAATCCAATGAAGGCGGGTTTAACCCTGGCACAGTCTTCAAGAACTACCACTACCAAGCTCAGTTCCCTATATCCAATAAGGGTCTCATTGCTGGGTTCTTGATGCTGTGGTTAAAGAGATGCGTCGTGCCGTCTTTGCCGAAGGAGGCAATTGCAATGAACGTGGTATATCCTGCAGTTCTTCTTGCATATGGCCGACCCTGGCCAACCCTTCGGACTCCTTCCCGCGATGGTGTGCAACCTACAGAGGGGACTACGAGAGCTCTGTAATGGTTTTATTTCTGCTGACAAGGGAAAATGGCACGGAAAAGGCAAATCAAAGGAGACTGCCAGGGCGAAGGCTCCAAACCCCAGGGTGGAGATGCCTTACACTTATTTGATGGCGTGGCTCATTATGCACTGCCCCTCTTTAATGAGTGCGGCCCAACACCACTCTGCTGACAAGCCTCTCCTTGTCGAGCTATATGAACGCTCTACATGGAAAAGTCATTATATGTCGCAAGTCCGGAAGACGCTCCGCCATCACCAAAATTATGAGATCTTCAAATGTTTTCCGGATTTTCCTGGTGGGGAATACGGGTCGAAGTTCAAGGATATTTTGGGAGCGGATAATTTTACCATCTTATCTTCAGGAGTATTCTGGTGGCTCCTTAATATCCAACTCGGGCACTTGGTGTATCGTCAAGACACCAAGTGTTATGTTGAACCATACACCCCAAGCTGCTTCGCTCGCCAGTTTGGATATTCCCAACTTTATGTGGGTAACCCAAACAAAGATCTAGCTTACGAAGGGAACTTGTACGAGGGCGCCCGTGGCTGGTTCCACTTTGTAGCTGGTGGAACCGGAGCTGAATTCCTCCTGCCTCGGAAGTCGCCAGAGTTAGCCATGACTCTTAGCTTCTGCACATGGTATAGTGTCGCCAATGCTGATGTGCCTAATTTTTCCATCAACCGGAGTTGTTGTAAGGAAATAGAGGCCTTTTATTTCAGCCGCCAGGGGGCTAGAAGAATAAGGATAAGAGGAATGGACGAATTCCTTAGCGCAGCGGTCGATCCATCAGGTATTGACGACTCTGATGATGATGACAATGATGAGGATGGCGCTGATGCTGGCAGTGCTCCTCAAGACTTGGTCCTCCGTCCCCGGAGTCTGACCGTAAAATGCTGTGGACCTGTAAGAGGCGAACCGGCGAAGAAGAAGCAGAAATTAGCCCCGGGGACCCTCTTAGTCCCTCAAGAGGTGGCAGCTAAATTTGCTTTAGATTTATTGGCTTCAACTTTTCCTCCGGCGCCAACAGAGGAGAGTAGACCTGCTGAAGCTCCAAGAGCTACTGAGGTCCTGACTCCCCTATCAGCAGAATCTGTTGATCATTCTGCGCCGCAACCCCTAGGTAGTGAAGCAGGCGCACTCCTCGAAACAGTGATGGCTCCCCCTTCAAGTCAGACTGCTGGACTTGTTTCTCCTGGTATGGCTCTTTTATTCTATCTTTTGTCCCTTTTCTTCATCTTTATATGTAACACTATTCGTTTGCTTTCTGAAATGCATGTGGTCAGCCTCATTCACCAATGCTCTCGACTACTAGGGGAGAGTCTGAGGAGAAAGTGGATTATTCGGGCACCACTGGCTCAGCGGGTGGATTAGGTAGTTCTGCAAATGATTTTGACGCAGACTACTTCACGACAACTCCTCCCTCTGTTCCTTCTTCAGTTCCCCCAATAGATAAACTCGGGAGTGATGATAGGATAGTGGTGATTGTCAAGGCTGCAGCAAGAGAAGCTACGCCATCCCCAAGTCTGCCGTCTCCAACACCCCGGGTCTGCTCTGAAGAAACTTTTCCGGTGGTTGTCGGTGTGTCCTCGGCTCCTCAGCCAGCCGTATTAACATCATCAACAATAATGGCTGTTGAGCCATTGGTGACTCCTCCAGCTCCAAGTCCTCCGCCGGTGGGAGATGAAGAAAATTTGAAGTTCTCATTCAAAGCCACTTCTGCCAGGGGAGGAGCTTCCGGTGAAGACACACCATCGCCTATCCCTGCTGGTGGCGCTGCCCGAGTGATCTGTACTAATGTTGCTTCTCCTCGGGTTCCCAGTTCTGCCAAGTCCATACTGGCTTTACTGGCCCCACATGTTATGAATCTAGTACAGGGACGGGCTTCTTCCTCTTTGACTCCATCGGACGTTACTCCTTCCCCAGCAACATCTTCCTTAGTGCTGCCTGCTCTAAACACAGACACTGTGGACCCTCTTGAAGAATTCTTCAACCACAGTGTAAATGACTTTTTGCAGCTGCTAAGGAGATGCATCGAGATGATCCTGGACGGAAGAGATTTCTTTAATCTTGGACATCCAATGTTGTCCAGTTATCTGGATAATATTGAAAGGATTGGGAGACGTGACCGAGCAGCTCTCTATCAGGCCCGCCTTGAAGCCCTAGAAGAGTAGGTGAATACGCTAAACACAATTTGCCAAGCAGATGTGGGAGCGATCACCGAAATTGAAGCGGCGCGTCTCCGGGTAGAATTAGTGGCTCGTCAAGAGGAGTTAAAGCGCCAAGAGGAAGTCTGGTCTCGGGAGTTATCAGAACTACGAGCCAGTCAAGAATCAATCCTCAGGGGGTTAGAGATGGTGGATTTTAAAATTGAGGGGAGTCAGGTCGCCATCCTTAGAGCCAGAGAGACCATTGCCAAGGCTCGAGCCATTTTGGATGCCAGTGAGTCTAAACTAGGGGAATCCGTTAAGAAACGGGAAGAGTTGCTCCTCCAACAAGTACAACTTGAACAAGAAGGCTCAATAAGAAGCCGCACTATTGAAGACTCTCGCCAGCAGTTGGCCCAGCAACTGGCGATAAGTGATGATGACTTACGCTGGCAGACTCAATACTCTGTGGAGGAGAGTTGTCGTCGAGTAATTGATGAATCGACGAATAAGTTGAGACTTCTAGGAGATCCATAACTTTCTCCTATTCTTTTATTCTTCATTCTTTTTGTAATAAGAACTTGTAATAAAAGAGAGAACTTTACTAATTCTTTGTAACTTCATCCTTATTGATGAATAAAGATAATCTTTTGATTCTTTTACCTGTTGGCTACAAAATTTGTTTGCACAACAGATAACTTGTCATCAAAATGATTTAATTGTTTAGGTAAAACAGTCCAAGGCTAATCTGCGTAACTTTGACTACCAATACCAAGGTGATCGGGTCAGGATCACCAAATTTCGGCAGAGGCATCCAATTGCGCATGCCTAGAATTTGATTGGAGGCGGTTCAAGGCTCTCATGCGTAAGTTGAACTGGGCACACCAAGATGATCGGGTTAGGATTCATCAGATTTCGACAGAGGCGCCAAATTGCGCATGCCTGGTAAGAAAGAAGTTCAAGTGCTCATCTTCGTAACTTGAACAAGTGGAGGCGGTTCAAGGCTCTCATGCGTAATTTGAACTGGGCACACCAAGATGATTAGGTTAGGATTCATCAGATTTTGACAGAGGCGCCTAAATGGCGCATGCCTGGTAAGAAAGAAGTTCAAGTGCTCATCTGCGTAACTTGAATAAGTGGAGGCGGTTCAAGACTCTCATGCGTAACTTGAACTGGGCACCCCAAGATGATCGGGTTAGGATCATCAGATTTCGGCAAAAGCGCCTAAATGGCGCATGCCTGGTAAGAAAGAAGTTTAAGTGCTCATCTGCATAACTTGAACAAGTGGAGGCGGTTCAAGGGTCTCATGTGTAACTTGAACTGGGCACACCAAGATGATCGGGTTAGGATCATCAGATTTCGACAGAGGCGCTAATTGCACATGCTTGGTAAGAAAGAAGTCCAAGTGCTCATCTGCGTAACTTGAACGAATGGAGGCGGTTCAAGGCTCTCATGCGTAACTTGAACTGGGCACACCAAGATGATCGGGTTAGGATCATCAGATTTTGGCAGAGGCGCTAAATTGTGCATGCCTGGTAAGAAAAAAGTCCAAGTGCTCATCTATGTAACTTGAACAAGTGGATGGTTATACTCCTAGGGATCTGAACCAGACGTGACAGTTACTCTGTCATCATTCTGGTTTAGCTTAAGCATAGTATTTATTCAGAAATTTGCCGTTGATTGGCATCATCATTCTATCGCCGTTCTGATTCATTAAGCGATAGGCTCCACTAGAGTATATTGTCTCCACGACAAACGGTCCTTCCCATTTGGGTTCAAATTTACCCTTAGTCTTGTGGATTAGAATCATTGGCCTTTTAATAGCTAGAACCAAGTCTCTTTGTTTAAAGGTCCTTGGTTTAACGTTCTTATTGAACGTTTGCGAGATTCGGGCTTGATACAACTCAATTTGTCGTTGAGCCCTGAGACGTTTTTCATCTAACGCCTCTAGTTCTTGTAATCTCTATTGATGGCGCTCTTCTGTCGTCATCTTTGTGGAAAAGGCCACTCTTAATGATGGTATCTGTATTTCAAGAGGCAAGACGGCCTCACTTTCGTAAACCAAGGAGAACGGGGTAGCTTTTGTTGGGGTGCGAACGGTGGTGCGATAAGCCCACAGACACTCTCCCAGCTTTTCATCCCAGTCCCTTTTGTTAGAGGAGACAAACTTCCGAAGAGGTTTAATGATTGTTTTGTTGAAAGCTTCAGCTAACCCATTAGCCGCGGGGTTATATGGCGTTGAAGCAATATCTTTGATTCTGAATTTATCACAGAATCTCGAGAACCCCTGGCTGATGAATTGCGGACCATTATCATGAATGATCTTTTGGGGGATGCCAAAACAGTAAATGACATGATGTTTGATGAACTTAATCATATCTGTCGTTCTTACCTCTCTCAGGGGCACGGCTACGGCCCATCTTGAAAAATAATCGTTTATTGCAAGAATAAACCGATGTCCTATGGACGATGGAGGAGTTATTGGCCCTACAATGTCCATTCCCCATGCCTCAAATGGCCAACTAGCGACAGTATTGTGCAAGTATTCTGGGGGTTGATGAATAAAGTTGGCATGCACTTGGCATGCATGGCACCGTTTAGCGTATGCCATAGCCTCTGTAATCATGTTTGGCCAGTAGTATCCCAGCCTTCTTATACGGTCTCCGAGTTTTGGACCGGGCTGATGAGCTCCATATACTCCATCATGTATTTCCCTCAGCACTTTATCTGCTTCTGCTTTTGATATGCAGCGCAATAGCAGACCATCTCTTGACCTGCTATATAAAGTCTGTAGCTTATGGTCATAATAAAATCTCGGGGCCTTCCTCCTTATCGAGGTGGCTTCCTTTGGATTTTCTGGGAGTATTCCATGTAGGACGTAATCTACAAACGGAAATCTCCAATCTTGGGGTTCCAGTATTAGCCCCGTCTGGCACACCTCTTCGGTTTGGGACACCGTGTCTGGGTGGAGGAGTTATCTGCTACCAATGGTGATGCTTTTAGCTTCACTTGGCGGGATCACCAACGTTGTAGCCAACGCGGCAAGGGCATCTGCATAGACGTTCTCATTCCGAGATATATGATATATATAAAATTGTTCAAAATATCCTGCTAGCTTAATAGCTAGCTGATGACAGGGGATGAGGGCTTCATGTCTGACTTCATACTCACCCGTCATCTGATTGACGATGAGCTTAGAGTCTCCATATGCCTCTAAATAGTTCACCCCCAGTTGCAGAGCCATATTTAAGCCGATAATGAGCGCATTGTATTCTGCGACATTATTCGTGCACAGTTCTGTTAATGAATAACCGTTAGGCAATATATGTTTATGTGGTGATATTAGCACAACCCCCACTCCAGCAGCAGATCGACTGGCAGCACTATCAAAGAACATTTGCCATGGTTGCTCTTTGCTAACTATGTTGACCTCTGACGTCTATTTGGATTTGGACCAAATTGGATGGTCTGCAAGGAAATCGACAATTGCCTGTCCCTTCATGACTTTTTGAGGGACGAAGTGTATATCATATGACGATAGCAATAATGCCCATTTCGCCAATCGGCCGTTTAAGGATCCTGGTTTTGTCATCAGAATCTTCAAAGGATTAACCCGTGAGATGATATGTATCGTTTGCCCTGAAAGATAGTGTCGCATTTTCTGAACAGCGAACACTAGGGCTAAACATTCTTTCTCGATCGGGGTATACCGACGCTCGGCTCCGATCATTGTCCTGCTTAAGTAATAGAGGGCGTGTTCATGGCCGTGCTCATTGTACTGAGCAAGTAATGCTCCCAACGCATCATCCATGGCCCTTACATATATAAGAAATGGCTGCCCAGGGGTCGGCGCCATAAGAACATGAGGTTTCGTGAGATATTCTTTGATATCGTCAAATGCCTGTTGACATGCCTCATCCCATATGAAAGAAACTCCCTTTTTCATGAGTTTAGAGAACGACTGGCATCGCCCTGATAGATTGGAGATGAAGCGCCGGATATAAGCTAACTTTCCTTGTAACCCCCTTAATTCCTTAAGATTGCGGGGCGGTGACATTTCACTAATCGCTTTCACCTTTTCGGGGTCAAGGAAAATTCCTTTTGAGGTTATTATGAACCCGAGGAATTTTTCGCTGGACACCTCCATGAAAGACTTAGTCAGGTTCATCTTCAGATGGTGTTTTCTCAAAAGATCGAAGACTGCCCTTAAATCAGGCAGATGATCTTCTTTGCTCTTGCTTTTGACCGCTAAGTCATCTACGTAACACTCTACCGTTTTGCGCAGGTGTTCTTTGAATATGACACTCATTGCTCGTTGGTAGGTGGCACCAGCGTTCTTCAATCCGAAAGGCATCACCGTATAACAGTATACCCCCAGCGGCGTTCTAAAAGCCGTGTGTTTTTCATCATCTAGGTGCATTTTAATCTGGTTATATCCTGAGAAGCCATCCATAAAGGACATCCTCTCATAACCACAAGTATTATCAATCATCACATTGGTGATGGGGAGTGGAAATTTATCTTTAGGACATGCAGCGTTTAAGTCTGCATATCCAGATTTTGCCGTTCTTCTTACGAACCGGCACTATGTTAGCCACCCAATCAGGATGTTGCTCTTCACGGATGAATCCAGATTTTATAAGCTTGTTGACCTCAGCTACTATTGCCTTCATCAATTCCGGTCGAAAACGCCGTTGTTGTTGTTTAACTGGCTTGGCGCCCTCTTTGATATTTAACCGGTGCGTGGCAATTTGCGGGTCAAGCCCGGGCATATCTTCGTAACTCCATGCGAACACGTCTATATACTCTTTTATGAGAGATATAAGTTCCTCCTTTTCAAAGGGGGTTAGCGTGTCGCTTATGAAAATGGGTTTCGGGTTTTCTTCTGTTCCCATGTTGACTTGTACCAATTTGTCTTCTGTTGGCGGGTCACGCTGTTCAAAGCGGACATCCCATAGAGTGTCCATATGCTTAGCCCAGGAATCATCTTGAACATCAATTGGTTCCTCATCGCTTTCTGGTGCGGCTGAAACCATATTGGCTGTCAAGGATTGAAACCAGGATCCGGTACTTTGATCCGAGTCATGATCAAGCGGAGGTGAGTCCTCTTCGGCCGAAGAACTTTCCTCTTGTCTGGATGGTGATGAGGGAGGAGTAGATACATAACCCAACCCCCTGCGAGTCTTTTGATAATAATCTGGGCGTTTTCCTCTCGGTTTAAACGAGGGTATGAGATTCCGTCGCCCTTTACCAAAGTTTAATCCCGATTTTTGGGTAAAATTATAACCCATTTTCTCCATCATTTGCCGGGATTTCTGTTCATACAAGTGAAATTGTGGTGATGTTTGTTTATCTTTTTCACTGCTTTGTCTTCGTCGAGGTGACGTAATTACTCTGCCGAACATGATCGGCTTTTGGGACCCTTGTCGAGGAGGTACTTCAAAGAAGTCACCTTTTCCCTTAATTATTTTAGACCGAGAGAGGAGGGACGACCTGAGGGGCAAATGGTATGCTGCCAAAACTTCAAGTTCGAACAAGCCATCCACTTCAGTGGAAGTACAAGAGGGTTCAGACTCAGTAGCTACAGCATACTCGTAGACTAATTTTATGTTTTCATTAATAACCCATTCACTCTCTATTACATCAGCCACATTATTATCCAGACTCAAACTAAAATCTAAGTGAGGATTAATTTCATAATCACCCCCATCGTCTTCTTCAGGAAGCTCGTACTCAGTATCCGCCTCGTTGCCGCTTTCGTCAGGCTTTTGAGGCTTACTAAGATCGGCATTGGAGACTTTGTGGGCTGGCTTGTAGAGTAAAGCATCTGTGAAGTAATTTTTCAGCCCTTTAAATGGTTTCTTATCTGCAACTAGCGTCCGGACTTCTCCTTCTTCATCGCAATATTTCATGCATTGGTGGAGAGTCGACGGGACTATCATGTAAGCGTGAATCCAAGGCCGTCCCAGTAAAATATTGTAGGAGATATCTGCATCAATAACGTAGCATGTGACCTCCGTCCTTAAATCTCCAATTTGGCACCGCAGTCGGATTTTGCCAAGAAGGCAGCTGTTATTAGCATTGAACCCGTAGATAGTGGTGGTCGTAGGCGTCAAACGATGAGGAGATATTCCCAATAGTTGCATTAGCCTTCTGGGAATAATGCTTAGTGCAGACCCCAGATCGATTTGAATGCGTTCCATCTTAGTGGATCTGACATATCCGGTGAAATATAAAGGCCTATTATGCTTTATATTCCTCACCTGCATGTCCTCCGGAGAGAAGGTAATCTGCGGGACCTGCCTCTTCACCTGATGACAGTTGGGGCAAGAGTCCTGTTCCTCATAGGCAGGCTCGACGATCTGAGCTAAGAATGACTCAGAGTCTGCCAGGGCCTCTCTTAATGCTTCACGTGTTGATTTTGATAATCTCAACAATTCATAAAACGTTACTCGTGC
Source organism: Dracaena cambodiana (assembly GCA_036321105.1). Lineage (NCBI taxonomy): Eukaryota > Viridiplantae > Streptophyta > Magnoliopsida > Asparagales > Asparagaceae > Dracaena > Dracaena cambodiana. Next base: position 20,597,240 of record JAYEPQ010000012.1, on the reverse strand, counting down.
TGGAATATTAGCCAGCTGAGCTATTATATCGAATTTGAAGGAAGTCTCCTTGGCTTCTTCATTTCTAACAGGATTCTTTTGGAAACGAAGTCCCTTTTGTTTTGTAGGCTTTGCGAGTTCCGCATATATATCTTTCGGATCTACTCTGGTGTAGTCATTGAGATATGTTTTTCCAGATCGAGTACCGGAAGGGCCTGCCCCATTTTGATGAGTGGCCATTATTTCGGGCTCTTCTTCAGAATCTGTGAAGGCTCCCGAAGCTATGTATTCTTCCTTTATCTCTGCAGAAATGGCATTAACAATTCGCTTTTTCTTTCGACCCCCTGTGGTAGTCCACTGCTCGTCCTGTAGCAAATCAGGGTGGACCCACATGACTTCCCCCTTCTGAGTTGTTATGGGAACAAGTCCTTCTTGAGCCTTATTGTGAGGATCAAGATTCTTCGTAACCGACTTACCCCTTGGAATTGGGGTCACCCCTGCGGGGAACTCATGGGTTCCAACCACTATAGTCGCCATATTGGCGGTGACCTTCTTTTGTTCCTCTTTAAACGTCAGAACTCCAGCTTCTATCAGTGCTTGGATTCTGTTCTTTAGAGGGTAACAATCCCTAGTAGGGTGTCCAACATTCCAGTGGTAGAGGCAATAATTGGGGTCGTTGGTCTTACCAGCATCCTCCGGCTTCCTATTATCTGGGAGTTTCAACATACCCTTCCTAAGGAGGAGGTGAAAGAGGGTAGGCGTCTGTTCAGCCTTGAAAGTGTAGGTCCTCTCCTGTTGAGGCCTATTTTCTCTTAGGCCCTTTTGATTTTGGGGCTTTGGGCTCGGATGATTAGTCTTTTGCGGAGCAGTTTCTGATGCCATCACCGCTTTTCCTTTATTCTTATTATTATTATTTTGGGTGTATGACCTATTACTTCCAGTACTTCTTAATTCACGAGACTCTTCAACTCGACGAATCAAATCTTCGGCTTACTCTCCTTACTTGAGCAAATCTCTCCATGTCTTAGACTGTACGACCCCCATTTTTAGGAGCACATTAGTCTTAAGATTATGTCGACATGTCTCGACTAGAGTTTCCTGGACCATTCCGTGTTTGCAATGCACGGACTTCTTCCGGAACCTTTCTATAAAGTTTTTTACTGTTTCTTGTTCCCCTTGTTTAGTTGCAAGGAAGGAATGTACCGTAATTTCGGTATCATTCTCAAAAAAACGTGAGAGAAATAGTTTCTCAATATCAAACTAGGTATTAATAGTACCTAGGGGCAGCTGCATAAACCAAGTAAAGGCAGGCCCTCGCAAGATACTTGCGAATACCTTGGTCATTATTGGGTCATTACCCATCAAATGTCCTGCTTGGGACAAGAAGTAATAAATGTGTTGACTGGGAGAACCTTTTCCGTCATATGGCTCTAATTTGAATGGCTTATACTTCTGAGGGTATGGTACCATATCCTATTCGGGCGGGTATAGTCTTGAGACCCCTAACTCTCTCAGCTCCTTTTTATGCATCAGTGCTTCGAGTTGACTTTGCAAATTTTCTATTTTCTCTCCATGTGGATCGTGAAAAGAAAATCTATCCTCGTCCTCGTGCATTGAGTAGGCTTTCTCTTCTTTTTCCTCTTCGTTCATTTCTTTGCCCTTTTTGGTATTATCCTCAACAAATTTTGAGTGCATCATTTTAAGATCTTTAATTGTCTTTTGTTGCTCTCGAATCATTCTTTCTTGAGCTTCAAATCTCTGATTGATGTCTTTAGATTTATCTGCCATATGTGCTACTGACTTTTGTAGCCGAGATGACGCAGAGGAACGAGGTGAAGCTATAGCTGAGTTATCGTTGTCATCGTCATAAGAACCTTTTATAAGCCTCTTATAGTTTCGAGGCGGGATGGCTCCTGATTTAAGTCGAGTGATATAATGAGGTTTTTCATCACTCGATTCTGAATCATCATCCGTCTCTATAATCTTCTTCTCTTTTCCTACCATATTGGAGGTTACAGCTCTCCATTCTTTTAGGGAAGCGGTTTTCGTCTTCTTAGTAGGGTTCTTGTCCAATTCGGTTAATCGGTCGAACACCGATACCCTGCTCTTGGTGCAGCCACAGTTGTCCATTACAGTGGATACCGCTGTCATAAACTGCTGGCAGTGACAGACAGGTTCAGCTTGAACTTGTTCTATGCCTCTCATCTTGGATAGATACTCCCTGAGGTCAGTGAACTTAGCCATGGAGTCATGGGACCCATCCAACTTTTGAGAGGGTCTAGGAACCCACTGAAGCTTCTTAGAATCACTGGAATCCAGTTCTGGTACACTGATGCGACGATCAGTCCTGATTTTGTAGTCGGGTTGATCTACGCAGAGCTTAAAAACAGCTTCGCATTTTGGAGCGCGGGGCTGAAAATTAGCCTCGCGTTTTATCTCGTGGGGCTGAAAAATAGCTCCGCATTTTGCTACGCTAGCCTCGCTGGCTTGGCGTGCCTTCAAAAGTGCCTTCAAAAATTTCTCTTCTTGCACGCTGACTTACCCTTACGATTAATGCAAGTCATAATTTCGCATCTAGCGCGATTTTTACGATTGACGATAATTTGCCAATCGTCTTCATGATTTTTGTGGAGAATCTTGCGTTTCTTGCAAGTACTACTAACTTCGCGTTTATCGCTGGGCCCAGCAGTAGTCTCGCATGGAAAATCACATTCTAGTTTTAAGGAAATTTTATCCTCGCGTTTCTCGTGAGTGTAAGAAATCTTGCGTTTCTCGCTAGTGCTACTGGTTTCGCGTTTATCGCTAAACCCAGTAGTAGCCTCGCATGGAAAATCACATGCTGGCTTTAAGGAGATTTTATACTCGCGTTTCTCACGAGTGTCAAAAGCTTGCGTTTATTGCAAGTACTACTGGCTTCGCGTTTCTCGCTAAGCTCAGTAGTAGCCTCACATGGAAAATTGCATGCTGGCTTTAAGGAGATTTTATACTCGCATTTCTCGCGAGTGTCAAAAGTCTTGCGTTTATCGCAAGTACTACTGGCTTCGCGTTTCTCGCTAAGCCCAGTAGTAGCCTCGCATGGAAAATCACATACTAGCTTTAGGGAGATTTTATACTCGCGTTTCTCACGAGTGTCAGAAATTCTGCGACTAGCGCAAATCTTACTGGCTTCGCGTTTCTCGCTCGGCTCAGTAATAGCCTCGCGTGGAGTATCACACGCTGGCTTTTCCTTGCGATTAACGCAAGTAGTAACTTCGCGTTTAACGCGATAATGACTGGTCTCACGATTAGCGCGAGCCAGTTTGCGAGGGACCATAGCCTTGCGTTCTTTGATGTTAGCTCCTCGTCCAAGGCGGGCTTTGAGGGCTTTACGCCTTGCTCTCCGATTTTTGTTTCGAAGTTAGGTTCTGGTTAATCCAGTTCCCAGGTCTTCTTCGGCAGTAGGGAGATCATCCTCTGCTAGGATTTCCTGCCCGAACACCGGCTCTATTGCCGCGGTCTCCAAGGATCCCCGTTCCTCGGTGGATTCCTTTTTACCCGTTGCTCGGGTATTGGAGCGCACGCGACGATAGTGTCGTGTGTCGTTCAGGTTACCTGATGATTCAGAGGAGAGGTACGCCTCGTACTTCTGCTGGTCGACTTCGACGACGAGCATGTCTACGTCGGATCCGATCATATCGACGTCCGATTGTGCCACAATCTCTTCTTTAGTGAAAGAGACGGCTCCCACTGTGGTCGCCAGTTTGTTTGCCGCAAAAGTTTTGCTTCCTTCCATTGAATACAACTTAGATTACAATGAAAGTGAACAAGATAAAAAGAACAAATGAGAGGATTTTATATTTCAATCTCTCTCTTTTACAATAATATGTGGGATCTGTGGCGATGGGATCTGTCGAGCAGCTCCTTTGGACGATCGGGCGTCGAACTCTTCTCTCTTGATGGTGATGGCCGACTGTAGACGATCTTCTCTGATCTCTCACAAACTCAAGGCTCTATGCATAACTTGAATTCTCCAAGAAGAAAAGAAGAACCGAAAAAAGACCCCTAGGGCTTTCCCCAAGAGGATATTTATAGCCTTAGGATGATTCTAGAGTTTCTATCTAAATAGAATTCGTTCTCATCAAGGATTCCAATCAAATATCTTAGTCTTGATTTAAATCTCTTGATTTAGAGTTCTGATCGGACTTAATTTGGGTATTTGGATAAGCCCAAATCATAATCTGAATCAATTTGAGATTCTAGTTATCTGCTCATGCGGAGCTAATCGCATCAAAACGCGGAGCTATTGAACCAGAACGCGGAACTAACGTGGAGCTAATAAACATCTCCGCATTTTGTTCAAACGCGAGGCTAATATAGCCAAACGCGGGACTGCGGAGTTAGCTCCGCGTTCAGTTGTGGAAAACTCCTATTTTACATAGAAATTTTCACTGCCAACAATCATCTTGGGCCAATAATAACCCATTATTCGAAATCTATCCTAAAGTTTTGGTCTTGATTGATGCTCTCCACATATGCCGTTATGAGCCTCTTCAAGTGTCTCCTGAGCCTCTTTATTGGAAAGACAACAAAGTAAAATTTTATCATATGATTTTCTATATAATGTCTTAAGTTCAGCATTGTAATAGAATCGAATAGCCTTTCTTTGAATTGCTCTTGCTTATTTAGGGTTTTCTGGTAATATTTCATAAAGAACATAATCTATATAAAGAAATCGCCAATCTCTTGGTTCGAGATTTGACTCCAAAGCATATGCTTCATTTTGAAATTCTACTTCAAATTCATTCTTTGGACAGAATAATTCTTTACTTCCTACTGTAATTCGTTTCTTAGCGTTTTGGGGTAATGCTAAGGTAGCAGCTAAAGAAGCCAGTGAATCTGCATAACTATTCTGATGGCGCTTTACGTAACTGATGTAGAAATCATCAAAACTATCAGCAATTTTGATTATTGCTTAATATTAGAGTAGAAGATCTTCATTTTTAAGTTGATTTATGACAAGTTGAGAATCTACATATACTTCTAAATATTTTACTCCGAGTTGTTTGTCTATTTTTAAACCAATCATTAGGGCATTATATTAACAACATTTTTGGAACATGAATTTGTCAATGATATGCTCGAGGGATGATGTGGTAGTAAGGAGAAACAAAAACAAAAACAACTCCTACTCCTGCTACCATATTTCCTTTGGATCCCATCTTGGAGGCACCATCAAAGAAAAGCTGCCATACATCCTCCATAACAGCATTCACTTCAGCATTTTTTTGTGAAATATCTTCTTTCATAACTGAATTTCCTTCGCCATGTTCGTCAGAAATTTCTTCATACAATTTTGAAGATACTGGAATTGGGTGTTCAGCCAAGAAATCAGCTATAGCCTGTCCCTTGATTGATTTTTACGGAATAAAATGCATATCATATTGTAATAGAAAAATCGCCCGATTAGATAATCTCGACGTTAATGACCCGGGGTTTAGTCATTAATATTCTTAAGAGATTTACTCTCGATATAATAAGGATAGTTTGTCCAACTAAATAGTATCGCATTTTCTAGATAGCAAACACTAAACTAAACATTCTTTTTCTACTGGATTATATCGATGTTCAGCCCCAACCATCATTCTACTGAGGTAATAGATAGCTTGTTCATGACTCAATTCATTCTTCTGCACCAATAAAACTCCCAAAGAATGATCCATAGCTCTCACATATAATAACAAAGGTATTCCTGAAACTGGAGCTATAAGTACAGGAGATTTAGTGAGATATTCTTTAATTTCTTCGTAGGCTTTTTGGTATACATCATCCCAAATATATGACACTCCTTTCTTCATCAATTTTGTGAAAGGTTGACATCTCCCAATAAATTTGATATAAATCTGCGAATGTATGCCAATCTATCTTGAAGTCCCCTTAGTTCTTTGATATTCTTAGGAGGTGGCATTTCTTGAATTGCCTTAATTTTGTCCAGTTCATGATGAATTTCTTGGGAGGTGACTACAAAATCAAGAAATTTTCCGTTAGAACCCTCAGAAAAGATTTAGTAGGTTCATCTTAAACTGGTATTTCCTCATAAGATCAAATATCGTCTTTAGGTCGCGAAAATGATCATCTTTATTTCTGCTTTTGATTGCCAGATCATATACATAATATTCTACCGTCTTTCGTAGATGTTCTTGAAATATCGTGTTCATAGCACGTTGATATGTGGCGCCAATATTTTTTAAACCAAACGGCATAACTGTATAACAATACACTCCAAGTGGTGTTCTGAAGGATGTATACTTTTCATCATCATGATACACTTTGATTTGATAATATCCTAAAAATCCATCCATAAATGACATGTGTTTAACCACAAGTGTTGTCTATCATGACATTAGTGATGGGTAATGAAAATTCACCCTTCGGGCATGCTTCATTCAAGTCTCTGAAATCTATGCAAACCCTGATCTTCCTATTCTTCTTGGTTATAGGGACTATATTCGCAACGCAATCAGGATGTTTTTCGCGAATAAAACCCGACTTGATAAACTTTTTAATTTCAATCTTGATTGCTTCCATAATTTCTAAACGGAATCTTCGTTATTATTGTTTTACTGGTTTTGCATCTGGTCGGATATTTAGCTTAGGAACTGTGACTTTTAGGTCTAGTCCTGGCATGTTTTTATAAATCCAAGCGAAGACGTCAATAAATTCTCGAACAAGAGATATCATCTCTTCTTTTTCTTTCGAAAATAAATTTTCACTTATAAATATAAGTTTAAGATTAGTTTCGTCACCCATATTTATTTGGATCACTTTATCTTTAGTTGGAGATTGTTGTTGCTCAAACTAAATTTTCCACTTCATATTAAGATGTTTTGTCCAAGTATCATCTTTGATTAGCGGAATTTCATCAATGTCTTCATTCTGTTGGCTCATGGAGACCATGTTAACAGAAACATTACGGAAAATGATGTCAACACTCACATCTGAATCCCAGGAGGAGGATTCTGATGAATGATTCGGTTGTCTCTCTTCAAATTTCTCATCTGAAAGATTTTCGGAAGTGGTACCATATTCCAACCCCCTACCAGTTTTATGGTAGTAATATGGTATTTTTCCTTTTGGAGTAGAGGGTTGAAGGATTGCTTTCCTTCCTTTCCCGAAATTTTGGCTAGGTTATACCCCATTTTTCTTATTAACTTATGAGAATTTTCACCATAATGGAGAACTCATAATTTTCATGTTCTTCTTCAGAACCTAAATATTTTGCTCTACTTTTATCATTCGCTTTTCCAAATATTATAGGTTTATGAATTTTGTCCTAAGGAGGAACTTCAAAAATGGCTTCATTCGCATCTCCCTCGTCATCACTTTGTTCATAAAAGGATGATCGGATGGGTGCTTGAAAAGAAGCTAAAAAGTATATTTTATCTAGGTGATCACTGACCACATCAGTACTAGTACTTGAGAGTTCAGAATCAATAGTAGAGGACTAAGCAAATACTATATTTTCATTTATTATTCACTCACCGTCAGAATATGTGATATCATTTACATCAAGGTCTTCAAAACTTATTACAATAAGTTCTCTATCACAAATTACATCATCAGATTTCGAATCTTCGAATCCTGATTCTGTATCAACCTCATTACCACGATCAGATACCTCTGGAGTAGGTTGTTCTGAGGCATCAAACGTGTCTTGATATAGCAACGCATCAGTAAAGTAGTTTTCAACTCCTTTAAAGGGTTGCTTCTCTGCCACCAGAGTCTTCACATTCCCATCTTTATTCACATATTTCATGCACTGATGAAGTGTAGATGGAACAATGAGATTAATATGGATCTAGGGCCTTCCAAGCCGAAGATTATAAGACGTGTCAGCATCTATCACATATCATGTGATCTCTGTCTTTAAATCACCAATTTGGCATTTTAGTTTTATTTTACCCAACGGTCTACTACTATTGGCATTAAATCCATAAATGATAGTATTCATTGTTGCTAATCTGCTCATTGGGACTCCAAGATACCGTAACACTCTTCTCGGTATTATACTCAAAGTAGATCCAGGATCAACTTGAATGCAGTCGATCTCTGATGACCCTATGTATCCTTTGTAATACAGAGAGCGATGATACTTATTGTTTTTGACTTGCATATCCTCTGGAGAGAAATTTATGCAAGGGATCTTTTCTCTTGAAATCTGATGACATATTGCACAGACTTCTTCTTTTTGAATTATTTCTGACATTTGCACTAGAAATACTTCATAATCTTGCAGAGTTTCTCTTAAAATTTCTCTGGTTGGTTTAGAGAGTTTTAGGAGCTCATACAAGGTAATCCTCGCAGGAATATTGGCCAATTGTGCCAATATATCAAACTGGAATGACTTCTTGGAATCTTCTGTAACCTCTTTACCTCTGTTTTTGAGAGCTTTATCAAACTTGAGCTCCTTTTGCTTGTTCTTCTCTGGAGGTGGTTGAGGTTCTGCCACTTACTCATAATTCTTCAAGTAATATCTTTCTGAAAGTGTCCCAGAGATAGGCTGATTCACGTTAATCGTCAGAGAATCTTTAGCTTCCTCTTCGGAATCCGTCAGAGTAGGAACATTTGTATCATCTTCTGGGATTATAGTGACAACGTTGGAAGTAAAAATCTTTCTTTTCTGCTTCTTCTTAGATGAGCTTGAAGTCTACTGCTTATCATCAAGAAGATCTGGATGCACCCACATTATTTCACCTTTGTCAGTTTTAAAAGGACATAATCCTTTGTTCTGTTGCTAATGTGGATCATAGTTTATGACCTTCATCATGCCTTTGAGAATGAGTTGCACTCCATTCTGAACAGTTGACTCTATCCAATCAGGTGCTTTTCCTAATCTGAAAGTCAACATATTCGCGGTTACCTCCTTCTGGTATTTTTGAAGTTGAATGACCACTAAAACTTGAATCTTGTCTTTGAGAACATAGCAATTATACGTAGAATGATTAATGATCTTATGACACATAGTAATTAGGATCATTAAGCTTTCCTGCTTCTTCAGGACGTTTAGTCTCTGATAGTTTTAGCATATTTTTTGTCATGAGCAAATTGAAGATGGTTTTAGTGTGTCCATCTTTAAAAAAAATTTTGCTTTTGAGAAAACCGTGATTGAGGAGTAGGTTTCGGAGAAGGCTTTGTTGAATATAATATAGATAAATTAAATTGGAAATTTGAAATAAATTCTAAATAACTACAGAGTATCAGTCACCATATTTCTTTCTCTTTATGTTCCTTAGATCGAGACCTATGATTGTTATTTTGTCTTTGTTTTTCTCCTCCTCCTCCTTCTTCTTCTTCTTCGAGTCTTTGTGTTATCTCTTTAGCTTCTTCGGCTTGCAAAGAAAGATCTTTCTAGGTTGAATATTTTACAACTCCCATTCTGGCCAGAACTTTGTTAAGAGATTATGTCGACAGCTTTCTACCAAAGTTTTCTCTGGCTTTCCATGCGGATATCTAAGGGAATCATTTCTGAATCTTTTTATAAAGTCTCGAGCTGATTCTCCTTTTTTCTGCTTGGTGGTCAAGAGTGTAGGCATTGAAACCTCCATATCATCTTTGTAAAACCTTGTCAGAAAAGTTTTCTCAATATCATTCCACGAGTTGATAGTTCCTGGTTCCAATCTTTGGAACCATTCAAATACTAGCCCTGTTAAGATACTAACAAACACTCGTGTAATGATTGGGTCATTTTCAGTTAAATACCCTATTTGAGATTTAAAGTAGTAAAAGTGCTGATTTGACGACCCTTTACCATTGAATGACTTCAGCTTCAATGGCTTGTAATTCTCTAGGAATTGTATGTTTTTCCATTCCACAGGATATGGTCTCATAACCCGCAGCTCTTGCAACTCGTTCTTGTGCATGAGAGCATTTAATTAGTTCTGAAAGCTCTCCATCCAAGTTGCGTTTGCATTTCCTTCTTGACTTAGGGTTATTTATTGATGATGAGAATGCGTAGAGCGATTATTTTCATCTTCGTGGTGACCCTCATTATTTCCATCTTCATTTGCCTGGAGAATGTGAGCTTCTCCTTCTATAGTCTTCCATTTGTCAGCTCTTGGGTTACGTGGTGGAGCTCTCGAAGAGGATCCTCCCGTGCTCTTGACCCTTGTCCTCTCCAATTCCAGCAAAACATTAAGCATGTCTTTGATTTCATTGATAGTATTTTGCTGTTGTTGGATGTTTCTATTTTGCTCATCTATCCTCCGCATGAACTCTTCTGGAGTAACATTCTATGCTATATATGCGAAAGCGAAGTCTTCAAAGAATGAATCTGATGTCTGAGATTCAGCCATGACTGATTTAACTATGTCTTCTTTATCAGAAGAGACTCTAGCTATTTGTCTGTAATTTAATGGGGTTATTACTCTCCTTTTAAGTCAAGTGTTCTAAAAAACACCTCGTACATCGCTGAACATACTCCTCAAGCTTGAAGAGTGTTTAGAATCAGAAGAATTATTTTTAGAGACTTACTTTGTCTTCTTCTTCTTCTTCTCTTCGAAATTTATCATGTTAGATGACATTTCAAAATATTCAAGTTCAAAGAACTCCTACTTGTTGTGTCATCTTCTCTTTGATCGTTGAGACGAGGATATTGTAAGTTGATTAAAAACCGACTGTTTAGCAAGAGCAATAGCCACACAATAACAGTGCGATAGTACTGCATTAATCAGTTGTTCACAATGACAATGAGATGCTCGGGATTCTTCTCTGTTTTTTTTTATTAAGAAGTTCCCTTAGATCTCTTATATTGGAACTCTTTTGATCATTGGTGATAGTATTACCTCCGAAAGATATCTTTGGAATATGAGTCTCTATTCCTTTGAAGATCTCCGAAACAAATTTCACCTTAAATAGAGCAGTAGGTGAATGAACTTCTGCCTTTGAAGTAGACTCTTCTTCGGAAACATGTCTCTGAAAACTGCATTTTTTGATTGGTACGTGAATTTGAGGCTCGCGTCCACTTTTAAGAACGTGATCATGGAAATCACGTTTTCCTCCCGAGGCCTAAAGATGAGGCTTTCGTCTGGTAATAGGAACGCAAACATAAACTCTACATTTGTAATCATAAATAAATTTGGTGGGTGTATACTGTTTCCTATAGGAAACGCGAGTAAACCCATTTGTATCTTGATTTTTCTTTCTTTCTGGAACCACTCCTTCGTGTTTTGGTCTCCATACTTGGATGGTAGGTCTTTGCGATGGTGATTCAACAGTTTTTTGTTGTTGCATGGCCTTGCAGAGAGCACGAACCTTACTTCTTCTTAGGTTCCTTCTCATCGTACGAGTGAGAAGAACCTTGTTCTCCGCATCACCTTTCTGACAAGCGGATAATGGTTATTTTCCCTTGTTATCATGGGGAACCTGGTCCACTGTTTCAAGGAGATTATGGGTCTTAGCAGGAACTAACCTTGAGTCCTGTGTTGATGAAGGAGAGGAGTTTTTTTAGACCGGACTGGTCTGTAGAGTCTTTTGCTTGGACTGTTGTTTTGAAACCTCTTTGGAGGTCGAATTGTTGGAGACCTTACGATATTTTCGTAAAGAGTTAGGGCTCTTAGAGCCGGAGGAAAGGAATTCCTCGCATTTTTTCTGATCGAACTCAATGATGAGTGAGTCAACCACATTGCCAACTAGAATGCTGTCAGATTGAGCTACAACCTTATTATCAGAGATGATAGGGCTCCCCAGTAGAGTCGCTAATTTTCTGTTTGCCATAAAAATTGTAAAATAATTTCTTTATTGAATGTTTCAATAAAATATTACAATTTCAACGGTTTTCCGTTTACAGAAGATGAAAAAAATGGATTCTCTCTTTATTTAAAATTGGGTTATATAATAGCTTTGGAGAACGATTCTGCTCTTCGTTGACACTCCGCACAAATTCTTTTAGTTGGCAAAGATTTTTAACTCTTGATAGTAAGAGGACTCTTTATATCGTATTGATCTTCTATTTTCGGTCTTCGGTCCCTTTTTCTGCCTTGATTCGGGCATTTTATAGAGTTTTGAAGACTCTTGAGCTGATGTAATCGTTCAACTATCGATCTCCACGATTTGAGTATTAATTTTTTGCCTTTTGATATGGTAAATTTGTATTAAATGTTCAGAATCTGTAATTGGCATCTTCAATTCTCTAGAACGTAACTGAAATGCAGAACGTGAATCTTGAATTTTAGATTCACGGCTCCTGTTTGACTATAGCTAGAATGCGGAACTTGGGCTTGAAATTTGCAAATCTATTTGACTGTGGACAAAACGCGGATGTTGAACTTTAGATTCGCGTATTTATTCAATTGTAGACAGAACACGGATTTTGAACTTTAGATTCGCGGTTCAAATGACTTTGTTTGCTGCTCTTATACCAGATAACGAGGTTTTATGGGACCCACCCCTGTTATTAGGTTTGCGAACTTGACAAAAGTGATCCGCGCTTCAGTTTCTATAGAAAATAAAATATGACTCGCGAAAATAATCTTTTTTTTATTTATGGATCTCTCTTTTCGTGATAAATGATCTCATTAGCAGGAAATTTCGCCAACAGAAATAGTCCAACCGTGTTTTGCATGAGTAAGAAATTTTTTAAGAGTATTTTTATGCACTTCAATGGATGAGACGTTCCAATTAGTAAAAGGTGCCTTTTAAAAGTTAATTTGGCAATTTAAGTGGTGTTCTTGCAAATATATATAGCTTTCTGGATATTTTTGAAGGACATTTGTAAGTGACAATCCCACCCTCCAAGGGTCTGCATAAAATAGTGGGGAAATTAGTGTTTGTTTTGACTATAAATTATCTATAATTTAACAATTGGTGTTTTTCTTTCTTTTAATGAAGTTCCTTTTTACCCTAAGCGTGCCCCCAGCCCAAAAAAAAAAAAAAGAAAATCACTGGATGCACATTATACAATACCCCATTATTACTTATTTGTTTGTTGTTTTTAAGGATACTATTGGCTGTTGGCTGTTGTTCAATATTTCTATCGTGTTATAATAAAAAGCTGCCTTAGTATATAAGATCCTTTTCTAAACACGACCGTTCTAACGCAAGGTCCATGACAAATTTGGTCCGGCCGGTCCGGTCCGGTCTGGTTTTAGCAACAATGGTCTACTAACTCAACGACGCTTCTCCACACCATACATCCAATGTATCAACTCACACGCAACTGGTCTACTCTAGTCGACTTCTGCATGCAGTATAGAATTCCATGTGGTGGACCAAAGTCACAATTGCGGACTACCACATTAACCAGTCAAAGCTCGGAAGCAAACCAACCCAGCTAAGCTCCACGTCCACCATTAAAAGACAAAGCAACCAAGACTTTGTAACATGAAGAATCCTAGAAACTTCCCACCTCAACTCTTTATAACACACCACACTGGATCAATGGAATAGAGATCAAGATCATCAAATGGGAAGAAATAATTCATCACTAGTAGATCAAAGCTGCAAGAAGCATCCAAGCCACAAGCAATCCCAAGGGGTTTGCCCTTCATGCCTAAGAGACAAGCTCTCTCTCCTCTCTTCCTCCTCGTCTTCTTCAACCACCAACCCCTCAAACTCATCCACTTACTCTTCATTGTCCCCTTGTTCATTGTCCGACTCCAACCTCACCTCTCCTGGCTCTCCTCTTCACCATCGTCATCAACACAAGAACTTCTCGTTTAAGTTCAGTGGTGGCAAGGCATTGAAGAAGAGTAGGTCGTTGGCTTTTGTGGATAAGACGGACAAGAAGAAAGGATTCTTGTCTAAGATGATAGGAAGGAGAAAGGAGAAGGATGTTGGTGACTTGTTGCACTCCAAGACATTGAAGGAGAGGTCCTCTACTAATAAGTGGGCTTTGTTCTCATAGCTTGCTTGGAATCTCTTTGTTTTTCCTCGTCTTTTCGGTTGTAAGTCGAGGAATAAATGGATGTAATTAGAGAGAAAAGATTGGTGATAGGGGGTGTGAGAGAGTTGCTATTGCAAATTAATAGAGATTTTTCTTTTTACTCCTTAGACGAAATCAAGCTTTAGAAGTTTGTACACAAAGAAAAGATTGAGAACGTTTCGTTGATATTATTGAGCACTACTATATATGAAGTGGTTATGTTGGAAGGACGTGTCATTTAGCTTTTCTATATACTTTTTCAATAAAATTGGGTGCCTTGTGCTCATCCTTATCTCTTGATGTTGGTTTTTTCTTTTTATTTTATTTTATTTTATTTCTTTGCGTGTTTATTGGGCATAAGAAGCTAGTACATACTAAATTGCTTTCAAGAGAAAAAAGACATACGTTCAACTAAGAATCTAAAAGAAAGAATAAGATATCACTCAACTGAATGTTCTCTTAGAAAATTAATGCTTCGGATCGATACATGTATAGTGACTTCAAATAAAGCCAAGAGTTGAGCTCAGCATTCTCAATTCTTTGACCTGTGAGGAGGCAGCATTAGGTATAACCACACAGGGTGGGGGGCGCCTTTTAGCACCTACTACTGTTCTTCTTTGTTTGGCAATATATGCACTACTAGTGAAACCAGCAGAGAGTCCTATCATCAAATTTGGATCTCACATATTTTGTTAATTAGAAATGGTAGCATACTTTAGGTTTTGGATTCTATAATTATAGCATGGATCCGAAAGCTAAATCAAGTTTTCTATGTGATCCATGTATAGATATTGAATATGATTTAGGCCACAGCGAAAAAAGCACCACTAGCTGGTATCTTCATTTCCCTTTTTGTGGTAGGTTCGTGGTTGGCCTCCTTATGATAGTGTCCGTAGATTTTCACTGGATAATATTGAGATAATTGTAGTTGAATGCATGAGGGTAATTAGGGGGAAAAAAAATAGAAAAATTGATTTAATCTGCATACTAACATTTAATATTTTCATGAATTCATTTATAAGTAATGATTCCGCACCAAACAGATTTGAAAAAGTAAAGAGTCTACATTGGATAATTGGAATCAGTTGCTAATAGCTTAATTTTTTTGAGCTGAATTGCTTCCTAGCTTTTGTTCGATATTTGAGTTGTCCCAAACTGTGGCTCGTGCAAGGGTGAAGTCTAGCCTCATTATTGTTGGTTTACGCCAAAGTCAGGTTTATTGATAGATTTAAATTTAAAATTCAGGCCAATAACTAATATATATATTGTTGCTTCATAAATTAACCAGTCCAGTCCAATCCAATGCGAGAAGAGGTCCATTAAGTGAAAATCCACTAGTCTTACAAGACTTAAGAATCCTTAACTAACTAAAATTTCTCTACGTAACAAAAATTAACTTCGACTATAGTAAGGAAACTTCCCTATGTAAGGCAACGGATTTCCTTTTATAACTACAGACACTATTAGATTGTCCATAAGGAGGATAGATCTCTTTTCTACATCTTGATCATCTTCATAGGAGGGCTGGATTAGAATAACCTCTTAGCAAGATCTACCTCTACGCCTCCCTATATCTCATCCTTCTTCTTCTTCTTTGCATATTTCCTATACTCAAGAGAGAAAAGAGAGAACTTGAGATATTGTAGCCTCATTCTACTATAAAGTATAAGTCGAAAGGGCTACCTTCTCTTGAGAATGTAGGCTTTAGAACTCTTCTCAGTCGAATCTCGCTATATCTTTGTGTGCGCACTCTGCCTATATTACTTTCTTTTATTATCCAACAATTTCTCTGCAGGTTGCGCAAGGTTAGAAATCGCCTATGAACATGATCTAGCTCAGGACCAGATTATAAGTACAATATCTGTTTTATACTCGAATTTGGCTCGGTGACACTAGTAGATCAAAATTGATGTCAACTATTTGTGTCGTTTGAGGGAAAAAACACAATTTATGGCAAATTCACTCTCTAAAAAAATATTACTCTCAGGAGAAGTTGGTCCAAACGATGAGCGCTTTACCGGAAATGAATTTAGATGCTCCGATCACTTAGGCACACCTTCAAACCTCGATGGATCAGGTGATTAAGTTCACCTGAGCTCTTCAAAAGATCCAATCCACTTGGGAGCAAGCTACCCAAGACGAAGATCCCGAAAAGATACCTGGGGAACGACAAGATCAACCCTAACTTCTCATTCCTTCAATACAAGTAAAAGCATAGCAGATTCTATAGGAAGCTTCCTCCTCTTACTTGATGTAACGGAATCTATTTATTTTCGATACGAAATCCCCATCAAGAGGTTTGCTCAACTCTTACACTTTGCAACAATCAGTCGTTACAAGTGTTGACAAAATATTTTCATATGAATTGGTGATTGTTGAAATAGAATCTAAAGAAGTGGGTTCGCTTGACAAAGAGTTTATTATAGTCTTCCTCGAATATGTTCATCCATTCATCATTTAGAAAGATTAACTCTATAATAAAAGTGCTTGATGTGGAATCTGCACATTGAGAAAGAGCCTACTGAAAGGAGAATCCCTGAATAGCAATCAATAATGCAGGTTAATAGGGATAGACAAAGAAGTCTCGACTTTGCTTGTTTCGAAAAACCTAACTACTTCATAGTGATAAAGCTCTTAGGCTACCCTGAGCCTCTCTATAGCTCGATACTCCAAAAGGAATTTAGTTCAAGCTTTCCAACTTGGGCAGAAAGTACAACGGCTTCACTCATCCCTTCGATCATATCGACAACCACCACACTGCCATAAAACTATAAGGGATAACGGATGAAATTATGTGTTGTGCCTTCGCGACAACTTTTGATAAAGGGGCACATATTTGATATCACAATCTCTTGTAGGTTCAATCAAGGAGTTTGATCAATTACGATATGCATTCACTCAGCTGTTCTTGAGAAGAAAGAACACAAACAAATCCATGGCTTCTCTCCTAAGTGATGAACAAGAGCATGGCCAGTCCCTCCGAGACTCAAACAATTCAATAAGATCAATCTTTAGATAAATAACTACTCATTTGACATAATATTGACAGCCTTGATCAATAATATTTGCCAAAATCACCTTAGAATTTTCATTGTGATGCACAAGCTAATGCTTATATATGAACTCCTCAAGCACATCTACAAGTACACTGCTTAGAGGAGTACGAGATAGTTTTCAAAGATCGACAATCTCGAAGGGCCAAAAGCCTTCCAACTGAAGAGGAAAGAAACAAAAATGAAGCTTGCCGAGGAGGCATTAGGGGACCACTATCAAAAGGGTGAGTTTACTCTCTTCAGCTCTTTCCAGATTTACATACTCAATTTGATTCAGAAATAAGGTCTCTTTTCACAAGCTTCTCATCCTATTGAACTCCTCTAAACGAAGAGATATTCTATGATCATTTGAGAACCATGAGAATACTAGTCATACAATTGAAGAGTGCATCCAGCTAAAGTAAGACATTGAAAATCTAATTTAGTAACGATATCTTAGAAATTTGTCCACAAGGATATGAGAACCCCATTAGATAATGCAACCGAAATCAAGACAAGGATGACATTCCCACAGATGAAGGAACATAAATGGCACATAGATTACATTCAGGTCCTCCTCATTACTCTTAGGACCATAATAAGTCCAACTTTGGACATAATCCTGCTTTAGGTGACTTCTAATAAGTTTGTCCAACTGAATATTAGAAAGTGTCTACAAAACTCTATCTAGTACTTAGCAATATGTCTCATCAGAATCTTGCAATATTATAGAACGACCCTAAAGAGTCACTAGAAACTTTGTTATTCTGCTGACCATAATCCTAAATCCCAAACTCGGGGGGCTTGCCCATTGGCAGTACTCGACAATTTCGCCACTTATAGTACTCGTCCTTCCAATCATGCCCAATTGTAGTACTCGGCAATTCTCGCCACTTAAAATGCTCACCCCATCAATATTCCCCCAATGATAGTACTCAATAATTCTTGCTACTTACAGTACTTGTTCAAGCAATCATTGCCCATTGGTAGTACTCGACAACTCTCGCTACTTACAGAACTCGCCCGATAATCTCTGCCCATTGGCAGTACTTGACAATTATCACCATTTGCAGTACTTTCTCTAGCAATCTCTACCTGTTGGTAGTACTCAATAATTCTCTCCACTTATAATACTTGCCTCGACAGTCTCTGCATGTTGGCAGTACGGAGCAATAAAGAAGGTATATAATTATGGTTGATCGCAATACCACTTGTAAGTGTGTGAGCACCTAGACCAAGATAGTAATCCACTAATTCTGCTGGGCCACCTAGTACTTACCTCAAAAATCTCCATAGCTGGTGCCTAGTGATTATGGTTGGCATAACGATGGGCCACCATTCTTAGCTAGCAAGAACCAGTATTAGGATAACAACCACAAAACTTTATGTCCATAGACAGCACTTCCATCTCATGGGAAACTGATATTCATAGGACAATCATGAAAGATTGCAATGGTGGTATCACGGTAGCATGTTCCATTGCCTTTAGCAGTACCTACCTAGCACTTAGGTAATTCTACCATAAACCTTCTGCCCATTTAGTAGTATGAGACAATAAAAGAAGTTTAGTGATTATGATACTGCTTATAGTAGATGAGCACCTAGCACCAGAAGAGTAAGCCACAACCTTTTGTGCCTTGCCCTTATCCTTGGCTTCTTCAGCATCAAGTATTTGGATTTATCTCACCTGGCTTTATATTTCATCTATTAGGACAACATGATTTCCCACAATGTATTTGTACATATGTGTGACGAGCCAATGGCATTGGTGGCATAGCTCCACACATTAATTATGCTGCTCCAGGTATTCTTGTCATTCCTTCATTTGCTTTAGCCTCGCAATGATATTGGAGCTGAATTCAACTAGCGATTTATGTAGGCTGACAGAATGGTCTCCATCTATGGGGGAGAATGGGATGCAAGTCTTACTAGACATTAATTTTACACTTGATCTCATAGATTGGGTTACCACTAGCACGATACTGGCGCTTCAGCATATTACCTGCTAAGTCAAATTCTAATACCTGTTCAGAATTTGAACTAAAGCTCGCCATACTGTGGTGTTAGATAAGGCCACCATATGCAATGCGAATGTATTAGTTGTTGATATAAGTGCTCAATACTCGAGATAGATACACACTATTAATGATGGCATGACTAATATTGGTTTCATCATCCTCAGATATTTGAGGTTGTTCTTAGCTTGATATGTGCACTGCTTTGCTACAGAGTGCATAATCTCTACAATATCGAAAGGCTGGCCTTGCGTGATTCACATGAGAAACATCACATCCTTTCCACATACTTCTATAGTTGAGGATGATGGTGCTATGTTATATTTGTAAAAGAGAAACATGAGGATCAACTTCTTCTTCAACAACCCAAACCTCTGGAAGCCAGTGTTGAACCCACAATCTGTCAGCTTCATGCACATTTCTTTAAAAATTGACGAGCCCGTCGGTGTGCATGCCACCATGTTATTGAATGTTGGGTTATCCAGTAGTGCCCTTGAGGGGTAGAGCAACCAATGTGTGTTGTCGTGCAAAACGGACCACTTGCCCACACACCTTAGAGAACGGTGGAGATACTTCTATTGATAGCTCGAGATGGGCATAAAATTCCCACACAATCTCATTTACCGCGGGCAAGTGGTCATGCATGGTGTACTCCTCCAATCCTACATCTTTCGTTATGAATCGAGCAACAAAGTCCTTGTTAATCTTATTTTTGTTGACCATCCTCTTTATCTATAACTAAAATTTTTGAAACAGTAGATAATCCTTTTTTGTTGATTGGCCCTCTGAACCGTGCTTGGCCTCCCCTTGGAGGTGTGCCTATATTGCTGGACTCAAATATCACTCTTTCGACAGTCATCTTCTTAGGTAATAGTAGGAAACAAACTATAATTAACAATTTACTAACAAATCCTCATAACCCATATCTTGAATAATAGGTACCACTTTTACCCATACTTCCACTTTATTTTATTATTTTGACAATCATAGTCCCACTTTTATCCATATTTTTGTAATATTTCAAGAAATTTACACTTTGAACTTAAATAAGTCGGTAAAATATAAAAATTATCTACAAAAATTTGTCATAGCAAGATCGAAGGTCACAAATTTGTAGATCAATTTGTACTATTCCTCAATTTCTTTACATGAAACCCATAGATCTAGATTTAGAAATTTCAATTTTTAATGCAATCTAAATCTATTAAAAGATGAAGAGTAGAGGAAGAAGAACCTTCTTGACTCAAGAAGTTCGAAAATTGCAAAAAATCCCATGGGATCTAAAAGGTTGTTAAAAGGGGTGGCGGTTGTTGAAGGGGAAGAGGAGTTTAGGTTTTTGAGGGATTGAATTGGGAGAGAAGGATCATATTTATTCATAGATACGCACTATTGTGGACCGCTGTCGATAGCGGCTTCGACAACCGCTTTGATATCTGGTCTCTATCGAGTATAGTCTTTGGATTTTTCTAGGACGATATCAATAGCGGTTTCGATAGTCACTTCAATAGTGCCTCTTTATAATGTACAATGCTGCACTTCTTTTAATAGACTATCAGCATAGCCACGACAATCCTTCACTGTCAATTGCAGCAGGGCCTTCTTCCCTCTATTATTATTATTTCTTTAAGTCTTTGTTCTATACTAAAAGACAGTTAGTAGATGTTCTAAAATTGTTAGTACTTACTATAAAAACAAATAATCATTTTTATACCTATACTGAAGTAATACTAATGTGGATACCGAGTGGGCAAATTATGAAATCATGTTAGTTCCCCCTCCTCCCCCAACTTAAACTATGCATTGTCCTCAATGAGTTACTGAAAAATAGATAGTGCTTGAGAAAAAAAATTAAGAGTTGAGGAAAGTCGAAAACTACATCTGATCACTTCTATGTGGTAAACCATATATGAAAAACAAACCACTGATAGCAATAAAAACTATATATATATATATATATATATATATATATATATATATATATATATATATATATATATATATATATATATATATATATATATAGATACACACACATAATATACAAAGAAGTTCCTACTTAGTTATTTAGGTCAATGGTGGAGGGTCTAGTAGATTGGTGGATTCCTCCGCAAGAGAGGGAAGTTTTAAGAAGTATTTTAATCATTTTCCATTAACCATGAACACGTGACCAATATTTGAATTTTTAATTTCAATTGCTCCATAAGGATATACTGTTTTGTCTATGACAGATCTTGTCCAACACGAGTGTAATTTTTGAGGGAATAAATATAGATTCGTGGATGGATTGAATGTACGATATAAGATGTGTTGGTCATACACCACTTTCATCTTTTCCTTAAAAATTCGTGTATTTTCGTAAGTGTCGTGTCTCAAATCATCCAATTCATTTAACTAAAGCTTTCATATTGAGCATGTTGTATTTAAATCTACGTTTATGGTTTTTATTGCCCAATATACTTCGTGTTCGAGTTCAACTGAAAGGTGACAAGCCTTACCATATACTAGTTTATACGAGGATAACAAACGGGTGTCTTGAAAGTAGTTCGAGACATCTACAAAGCATCAATAAAAATCAATATTCATGAGTTGGGTTAACCATTTTTCTTTTTTTGAAATATATTTTATTTCCATAATAGCAAGTTCTGGTTGACTATTAGATTGTGGATGATAAGATGTTGACATCTTGTGCATTATCCCTTACTTTCTCATTAAGTTCTCAAAGTCTTTGTTACAAAAGTAGAGACCCCTTTGCTTTTATGACTTTGGAAATCGTAAATCTAGACAATATGTGTTCTTTTAAGAACTTAATTATATATATATTTTTTATCATTGATTCTGCAAGTGAAGGCTTCTGCTATTTAGGCATGTAATTGATGGCAACAATGATATACAAGCACCTGCTAGAAGATGGAAATGGACCAATGAAGTCGATACCCTAACAATCGAATACCTTGATAGTGAGAATCAATGTTAGTGGCATGTCATTCTTTTGGGTCAACGCACCAAACTTTTGACATGCTTCACTCCAACGATAGAAATAATTTGTGTCTCTAAACATGGTAGGCCAGTAAAGCCTACATTGAAGTATCTTGGCAATTGTCATTTTAGACGAAAAGTGAACCCCACGTGCTTCTGCATAACAAAAGGTTATAACTCTCCAAATTTTGTGATCAGGCATGCAACGCCTAATGATCTTATCTAAGTAATACAGAAAAGGATAAGGATCGTCATAGAAAAAGGGTGTACTTCATGAAAAAATTTGTGTTAATCTTGCAAACTCTAATATTGTTGCATTTCTTCTACAACTAAATAGTTAACTAAATCAGCAAACCAGGAAGTTGAAGAAAATAACTACTCAGTAAAGAAACATCCCTAATTGGTAGTTTTTCTTTTTCAAGTGTTAGACGAGAATGTTGGTTAGCCACCACATTCTCCACTCCATTTTGTCCTTAATTTTGAGATTGAATTCTTATAAGAGTATCCATCTGATTATGCGTGGTTTAGCATCCTTCTTTGTTAGTAGGTACTACAAAACTGAGTAATCTATAAAACAACACATGAGCCAAGGATATAAGAGCATAATTTATCAAGAGTGATGCTACTGCAAGAAGCTCTTTCTCGGTGGTTGTGTAGTTCATTTGTGTGTATTGAGAGTCTTGCTAGCATAGTAAACAACGTATGACTTCTTATTCTTTTTTTGCCCAAGTATTGCTCTGATGATGTAATAACTTCTGTCGTGCATTATCTTGAATGATATGTGACCAATCCGGAAGTTGTATTATTAGTGAGATAAGTATCTCCTTCAATGTATCGAATGCTGTCAAACATGGCTACATCCCTTAAAATTGCAAATTTTACACAAAAAGGTGAGATAAAGGTCTAGTAATATACTAAAATCCTTAATAAACCTTCTATAAAAACTAGCGTGTCTTTTCAGGATTGGTATTTTGGAGATAGATTCAACTTGCGCTTTATCAACCAACATACCTTTTAATGACACGATATGCTCTAAAATGATGCCCTTTTTAACCATGAACACATATTTTCCCAATTAGCAAACAAATTATTTTGTTGCTTTTAAATGTAACAAACATGGTTCAAAACTATCTTCGAATACGGAGAAGTAATCCATAAAAATCTTAAGATAGTCTTCTACCATATCACTAAAAATACTAATAATACATCTCTAGAAAGTTATAGGGTCACTACAAAGTCCAAACAGCATTCTTCTAAAAGTAAAAGTGCGAAATGGATGGATGAAAGTTATTTTCTCCCGATCCTCTAAGGTAATTTAAATTTAGTAAATCAAAATAGTCATCCAGAAAGTAATAAAATTCATGCCTTACTACACTCTCTAGAACTTGGTCTAAAAATGTTAAAGGGAAATGATCTTTCTTGTTATATGGTTCAATTTTGGACAGTCTACATACATGCACCAGCTTGTTGTAGTGCAATTTAGCACCATCTCTCCATCCTCATTTCAAATCACCATTACCTCGCTCTTTTTTAGCACTACTTGGGTTGGACTCACCCGCTTGTTATCTAGGATGGGTGGATGGTACCTACATTCAAAATCTTTAAAACTTTGGCCTTAATCACCTCTTTCATGGCATGGTTGAGACTGTGCTGCTTTTACCTAGTGGACTTGGTGTCATCTTCCTTCTATGCACATACAAGAGGACTCATAACCTTTATTTCCTTGATATTCCATCCTAGAACGTCCTTATAAATGTCCTTATGTATATGGAGAATAGAAAACAAATGCTCTTCCTAATTTTCTTCAAGATGCACTAAAATGACCACTGAAAATATTTCTTTAGGTCCCAAAAACACATACTTGAGATCCTCAAGTAAAGATTTGAGCTCAAGAGATGGAGGTTCTACTTTGGATGGGATTAAATTCTTCTACGGTAGGGGCAACTCTTTGAATACTTCCTTATGTGGTATCCATCCTTTAGTGTATACCATCCTTTAGTGTACATATAATATATAATGAGCATCGCTTAGATAGTTAACGAATTGAATAGCATCATCTAAGTTAAATTTATCAAGGAATCGTGTGATTGTCACTAATATCATCTCCAGTGGATCATATATGTATAGTTACATGATGGCCTTCTCTCTGCAAACTTCCGCAATCAGATTTACTGCTTGCACTTCTTCTGTGTCCAGAGTATGTTGCTTACAAATGTTGAACATGTTGAGCTCCAGGGTTATGTTGCTACATGACAACTTTACCTCACCATTTCTGCAATTAATAATCGCATTGGCTGGGCTAAGAATGGTTGTCCAAGGATAACTGGTATCTGCAAGCGTGCATTAGAAACAAGAGCAGTATCAACAACTATAAATTGTACAGAAAAGTAAAGGTTATCTATTTGCATGATCACATCTTCAATTACTCCCTTCGGATTCTACATGGATTTATCTGTTAACTGTAATATAACTGGTGTAGACTTGATTTTCCTAGGCCCAGCTACTTGTAAACATTTTACGGTAGGAGATTTACATTGGCACCTAAGTCTAGGAGAGATTTGCCAATATTGTATTGGCCAATCATGCACAAAATCGTCAGGCATCCAAGATCCCTATATTTAAGTGGCATTTTTTATCAGAACAATGCACTTACCTGCTTTGTAGGATTTGCCTTTTTCTGAAAATTGTAGTGTCTCTTTACTATGCACATGTCCTTCAGAAATTTAGCATATGCAAGTACTTTCTTTATTACCTCCAGCAGTGATATGTTGATCATTACCTATTTAAAACCTCAAGAATTTCAACATATAAACTATTTATATTCCTATTCTTTAAGCACTATAGATATGGCACAACAAGCTTATATGTTCGCTAAATAGTATCAATATTATCATTATCTTGCTGTAGTATCGTCACTCAATTTCATTTGTTTTGCAACAGTTGATGAAACCTATTTATTTAGCACTTTATCACTTCGTAAGCTTACTACAATGTTAGGTTAGGTGTCACCATACAAAGTAGAAGAACTGATATTGATACGTTTAATTTTACATGAATTACTTGTCTTGAGTTGTGATGGAAGTTTACATTTCTCTTGGATATGCATTGCATATTTTAGGTTCCTATCTACGTTATAATATCACTGAAAACTGTCATATTCTGACTATTAATCATTTGTTCAGACTAAATGAACTGTTCTTGAGCCTGAGCATGTATCATTTGATACATATGTTGTTGAATCTATGTTATGCTATTCTCAAAACTTTGCTTTGGTGATAGTTGGTACACCAGAGCTGATGTTGTCACCAGTAGTGGAGCATATTGTTATGCCACTTGCATAATAGCTGGTTTTGCGGGTTGGGCATACTGATGTTGAGACACTTACTTCTGCTAAAGATTCGGATGACTTTTCCTACCTAGATTGTACGTTGATGAGTTGATAGAGTTGAAAATTTTTGAGTGATGTGGCCATGTACCTTGCAAATATCACGAACCTCTTGCACTTCCTCCTTTGCCTTTACCGACTCTGATCTTTAAGTAAGCAAGCTGTATACTTTCTTGGTAAGAGTGAACAGTCTTACTACTATGTTTTTTTGTCTCACCAAGCTTGACGACTTCAGCCTTAGTTGGAGGTGCAATTATGGATTGATTTCTTTCTAACGCATCCTTAGTTTTCCAAGCTTAAGAGTTCTTAGCAAGAAAATGAAGATATTCCCATGCTTCATCTACATCATTGCTCACGAACTCTTTATTACATATCATCTCAATAAATTACTTAGTTGCAATATTTAGGACTTGATATAAGTTGGTAATCAATCTCTATATCTCAAAACTGTAATGTGGGCACGAGAGTAGTAAGTCTTTGAAGCAATCCTAGCAACCGAAAAATATTTTATTATCTTTTTGATGAAGATAGCAATTTGCTTTCGTAGGTAGTTTTCTTGATGTGAGGGGAAATACTTCTTAAGAAACTCTTTCTGCATTTCATCCCATTGTCCAATAGAGTTCAGCCTCAGGGAGTGTAGCCATGTCTTCACTTTGTCCTTTAGGAAGAATGGGTTATGTTTCAACTTCAATTGCTCTATGCTAATATTCTTCATTAATAGTGGCACATACTTTTTCAAACTCTCGAAGGTGCAAGTAAGGACTCTCCTTGTTTATCCCATAAAACTTTGGCAGTAGTTATACAACTCTTGATTTGATCTCAAAGTGTCTTATGACAAGTGTCATATATTGCATATTTATAACCCTCATATTATCTATTTTTGTATATAAATAATACTACTAAGGTATTTTTAGTGTGTTTTTCAGGTTAAACTTATTTTTACGAGGATATAGTACAAAATCAAAGACAGATTAGGAAACTAAGTCTAGAAAGAGCCAAAGAAGAATAAAGTTACAGAAATATAAAGGTAGAAACAACCAAAGTTCAATTCAGTCATTGAAACAAGATGAGAAGAGACAACAAATCAACTTATAAAAAGCTCAAGACTAACTTCAAAAATTATGATGCTATTTAGTGGCATTTAGCAGCAAAAAGAGCACAAATGATAACATGAATTTTTGTGCTGACTCATATGCAGATTAGGGTTCTGCTAGCAAAAATAAAACTCCGCTATTTGGTGGTCACCACAGCTATTTGGCGGCAAGACTTTTGATTCTATAATAGGAATTTTTGTGAAGGTTTTGTTATAATTTTGTAGTATTCAATTGTAACTAGATTAAAGTTTGATTGCCCGAGGCCTATATATTGATCATATACTTATAAATTGAGGTTTTCTTTATGCAATTTTGAGATTAATAAAATTAGTGGATTAACCAAAAGAGCAACGACCATAATACTGAAGCTCTAGAGGTATTTTCTTTCTATCCTTGCTATTCTTTGTAGGTAGGTTTATTTAATTACTTTATTAGATAATTTTTATCACTTTCTAGTATAGATCTTTAATTGTTTTCTATGAAAAATAGGATGTTAATTACTTTCTATGAATAAAAATAGAATCTTGTGAATAGAATTATATGTAACTAATTTAGTTTAGTTCTAGGATGTAAATAAAGTTAGGAATCAAGCAGGTTATTAATTCTATTTGCATTCTTTCTAAAATGAAATAAAAAAGATATAATTTTTCTATGAAAAGATGAAAATAAAATAACTCATAGATTAATACTTTGATAAGTTATACTTAAGTTAAATCTTTGATAGCTTATGCTTAGTTAGCATTTAGGGTTATTGGTTTTTATTTTACTCATAGAATTGGTTTGTTTATCGATTTATTTTGTTTTTATGAAAAGTTATATCTATGATAAGTTATACTTGCATACTACTTGATAGCTCATACTTAGGATACTTTAAATAAAAATTAAACTAAAAGATCACATGTTACAATATGAAGAAGATAATAGAAATAATACTTAGTTGTGAATGAGTAGATTCTATATCCTCGGCTAATTAGAATAACTAAAAACCAATTTAGAATTTGCTAGTTAGTTCGCTAGAATAATAGAGAGAGTAAGATAACAAAACGCCTTAGATCTCTGTGGGAAGGACTTGTTTGTACTACAATCAACACTGTGCACTTGCAGTATAATTATCACATGACCTTATGTTAAGAGGGAAGATTATGCAAAAGGGTTAGGACATTCTATCTGGTTGCAAGTAATCTCAAGGATCTCTCATTTCCTCTAGACTGGTTATGATCATCATTGGTGTTATGGGCCCTAAACCCATTGTTGTTGCCACTCTTTGCTATATTATGATTGTTTTATTGGTGCTCATGCTGACAAGTAGGGGATTTACTAGAAGGTATAGTGGATCCCAGTATGACATAACGAGTTTACAGTTAGATACTTGCTGCCAACTGATCATACAAGATCAAACCCACACAATCAAGTGGCACTTAGTTTAACATATTCCAAAGTGTATAACACAATAGTCCAGATTTCTTGGCAACTATGCCAAAAACTTGATACAACTTGATTAGTGCACTTTCAAATGTAGGAGATTGTCAAGTAATACTCAGGAGCTAACCAAAGATTGTCCACTCGAGGATTCTATATTTAAAGTTAAGATACTTAAATTATTAAGATACGATTAAGGAAGAGATAGAAGTTTTGGTTTAAGTAAAAGAATATTTGAGTGGCTTGCAAAAAAGGAAAAAAACAATAAGGAGAAGTTTTAAATCAGATGAGGCAACACCTCTAGATTTATCATTAGATGGTTTGTTGCTTATTTTATCTTAGATGAATAGAACAACCGGTCATATCCAACTAGAATATAATTCTTTCCAAAAACACAAAAATTTATAGGATAATTTTATTGCTAATATTTTCCCCCGATTAATTTTTATATAAATTTTCATGATAAATCTAAATATGATTTATGGATGACAGAAATAACTATTCAAAATCTAAGTATATGCTATGCCTAAATCATCTATGACATATCAAAATTAAGTAATAATTATACTGTCAAGAAATAAACTATGAAAGATTCAAGTTCATTTATCATCAAGCAAAGATATATAAGGAAACTAATAATAAAATATATAAACAATAAAATTCTGAAAGCAATTCTATAATTCATACTAGGTCCAAGATCATGATTTGTCTTCTCACCCAATAAGGAAAACAAATTAGTTACTTATATTCTTCATATACATCAGAGATGGAATTTTTTTTTAATTATCTAATGTATGAATAACAAAAATGTAAAAATCTTTAAACTCTCCTCGAAAAACCAAAAAGAAACTAATACACACACTCACACATCTGATAGAATAGTTCCATAAGGCTGAGTTACCTATCCCTAGTATTTTAGATACATGAATATTAAGTTAGTTCATATGTGAGTATAGTCCCACATCGGATAGGACAAAGAAAGTCTATGAGTTTAAATATAAAATTGGAGCCTTGACCTAATAGCTTAAGTTTTTAGGTCAAACTAGTTCTTAGTTTTATGTTTAGGCCCATCTTGCTCCTCGTTGAACCTGACGTTCTCCCCAACAATTGGTATCAGAGCTCATGTTTGGACTAACTTGTCGTCGGATCAATGGGCCAGATTATGGCCTAAGGGGAAGTGAAGCCGATGTTTGAGCCCGAATTGGTCGAGTTAATTTTGGATTTGATTTTACACGTGTCGGCTCTCTACGTGGATGGTTGCCAAAATTAAGTTGGTCGGATTAACTTTGGATTTGATTTCCGACGTGTCTACCTCTACGTGGATGGTTGTCAAACTTAAATTAGTATACTCACAATGAAGGGAGAGATTCTTAACTTAGTTCATATGTGAGTATAGTCCCACATCGGATAGGACAAAGAAAGTCTATGGGTTAAAATACAAAGTTGGGGCCTTGACTTAATGACTTAAATTTTTGGATCAAATTGATTTTCAGTTTTGTGTATAGGCCCATCATGCTCCTTGTTGGACCTGACGTTCTCTCCAACAATTATTGCGAAAGGCAGATATCTTACCCATATAGTACTACATAAGAACTAATACAAAATAAGAGAAGACATAAATTTAACGAGATTCGATAAATATTATCTACGTTCTCGAACGCCAACGATCAATTCACTATCACCAAAATTTCAAATTACAAAGATTTCTGGTAAATTAGAAAGTCTCCAAGAATAGGAGAATTTTCCCAAAAATCTAAAAATCTAAAATTACAACTTGGAATTTTTCAGATTTGAAAACTTTTCAAAATAAAAACTGTTTTCTAAGAATAGTTTTATATAATAATTAATTATTTTGGATACACACAACTAAAGACACAAGGCCCTATTTATAGGATTTATGGATGGTATTTTTTTAGTGCCCAGCCAACGTGGGACTAAAAGAGCCACACCCAAATTCAATAATCTCCACCTTGGTGAATAAGGCCCACATCGTAAGCGCCTCCAAATAAAGATTTTAAAACTGCCAAAATATTGAGCACATCCAAATAGTGCTTGAATTTGGTCAAAATTACTAGCTTAGTCATCATATCAGTGGGATTATCTGTAGTTCCAATATTATGAAGTAGTATCTTCTTATCTTCAATAATTTCTTGCAACAACATGATACCTGACGTCGATATGCTTTGTCCGTACATGATAGACTTGGTTCTTTGCCAAGTGAATTGCACTCTGGCTGTCACAATACACAATAACCTATTTTTGAATAATCCCCAAGTCTTCAAGCAACCCCTGTAGCCAAATTGCCTCCTTTACAGGCTCTGTAACTGTCATATATTCTGCTTCTGTTGTAGACAGAGCAACTGTAGACTGCAAAT
The DNA here is from genome assembly GCA_036321105.1 of Dracaena cambodiana. NCBI lineage: Eukaryota > Viridiplantae > Streptophyta > Magnoliopsida > Asparagales > Asparagaceae > Dracaena > Dracaena cambodiana. Next base: position 20,567,071 of record JAYEPQ010000012.1, on the reverse strand, counting down.
TAGACCTCCAATTCACTGGTGTTTTAGCGAGAGTAAACACATAACCAGTAGTTGATCGACGTTTATCCAAATCACCTGCGTAGTTAAAATCAACATATCCAACCACACACTGACTAAGAGTATCATCACGCTCAAATACCAAACTAACATTTACGGTATTCAGAAAATATCGTAAAATCCATTTCACAGCCTGCCAATGTTCTTTTCCAGGATCATGCATATACCTGCTCATAACGCCAACTGCCTGTGAAATGTCAGGTCTCGTACACGCCATAGCATACATTAAGCTACCAACTGTATTTGAATAAGGAACCCTCGATATATACTCACTTTCCTTATCTGTGCTAGGAGATAAACCTGCACTTAATTTGAAATGAGAAGCAAGTGGGATACTCACGGGTTTTGATTGCTCTGTCATGCCAAAACGTTGTAGCATTTTCTTCAGATATTATTTCTGAGACAACCAAACCTTTCCTCTCTTTCGATCTCTGCTTATCTCCATGCCGAGAATCTTTTTAGCTTCACCCAAATATTTTATTTCAAACTCTTGATTCAATTGAGGTTTTAACATTTCAATCTCTTCTTGGCTCTTTGAAGCTATTAACATATCATCCACATACAAGAGTAGATAAATGAATGACTCATCATGTATCTTGCGAAAATACACACAGTGATCAAATTTACTTATAGTGTACTTTAAACTTATCATAAATTGATCAACTCACTTGTACCACTGTCTCGGAGATTACTTCAATCCATACAACGATTTATTCAATTTGCAAACCCAATTTTCTTTTTCAGCAATCTTGAATCTGTCTGCCTGAGTCATATAGATTTCCTCTTCCAAATCACCGTGTAAAAACGTAGTTTTCACATCAAGTTGAACTAGTTCCAAATCAAACTGTGCTACTAAGGCTAATATAATCCGAGTAGAAGAATGTTTAACGACTGAAGAAAATACCTTATTATAATCAACTATTTCCTTCTGAGTGTAGCCTTTCGCCACTAATGTTGCCTTCAATCGCAGCTTATGGTAATCGATTAATGAGATGACATGCATAAGTCACTACTTCAACCCAAAATCTCTTACTTAACCCAGCATTAAGCAATAAACATCGAATTTTCTCCAGCAAAGTCCTGTTCATGCGCTCTGCCACCCCATTTTGCTGTGGTGAATCTGTATTGGTGAAATGTTGAACAATACCTTCATCTTGGCAAACTTTCAGAAACGGATCACTTTTAAACTCACCACTGTTATCTTATCCAAGCTTCTTTATCTTGCTACCATCTTTCAATAATTTGCCAAGGTCGAACCTTCAGTTTTGATACCACTTGTTGCGAAAGGCAGATATCTTGTCCACACAAATAGACATCCAAAATAGTGCCACATAAGAATTAATGAAAAATAAGAGAACACATAAATTTAATGAGGTTCGGTAAATTTTAGCTACGTCCTCGGGCGCAAACGATCAATTCACTATCACCAAAGTTTCAAATTACAAAGATTTCTGGTAAATTGGAAAGTTTCCCAAGAATAGGAGAATTTTTTCCAAAATTTAAAAATCCAAAATTACAACTTGGAATTTTTCAGATTTGAAAACTTCCTAAAATAAAAACTGTTTTCTCATAACAGTTTTATATAATAACTAATTATTTTGGATACACAAAACCAAAAACACAAGGCCCTATTTATAGGACTCATAGGTGGTGTCTCTTTAGCACCCAGCCGATGTGGGACTAAAAGAGCCACTCCCTGAGTTACCTATCTCTAGTATTTTAGATACATGAAAACTCTCTTTCTATTCAAAAATGGGCATTCCGTATATCTGTTCAGATCGATGTCGATGACCGCTTCGACAACTGCTTAGGTAGCAACTTCGATAGCTGCTTCGACAACTGCTTCGACAACCACTTCGACAATGGTGCTTTGGAGTGTTTAGAATTGTTGCGCGGTTGATAATGACTTTAAAAATTGCTTTGACAAAATATCATTAGCAGTATGCAATATCAATTTTTCTTTATGGTTGTTGATAGTGCTCAGATGGCTTTTGACAGCCATCTGTCTGTACATGTTTTTCAAATACCATGCACTCTCCTCATCTTCATGTCTTCGCTCCAAAATCCTAGAAAACATATTCAAAGTACTAGTTTAACTTGAATAAATTCTCTAGTAGAGAATTTAACTCATATGCATTAGATATCATTTATTTCACATATTTGAGTAATAGTATGTGTGTGTAGGTGTGTATGTGTGTGTTTTTTGTATGATAACTGTAAATGAGCCGTCAGCTCAGGTTATGTGACTTAACAACAAAAAATAGAGATTCTATTATTTTTCAAATTTAATTTTTAGATCATAATCTTCACATCCTTAGCTTCATTAGGATTAAATTTCATAGATTTGGAGTTAATTTTTTATTCAATCAAATAAATATAAGATGTCATATATATTAAATATCTTTAATTTTTTATCTGCTTGAAGGAAGACCAAATTAAATGTAAAACCTAAGAAGTTGGGTATGAATGAATAATAGTGGGATAAGATTTTAATCCTAATTTTTTTTTTTTGAAAACTAAATATTAGATAGTGGAAAGAGACTACAGTTTAGATAACTTCCGTGAGCTATTAGCACATTTCTATTATATATATATATATATATATATATATATATATATATATATATATATATATATATATATATATATATATATATATATATATATATATATATATATATATATATATATATATATATATATATATATATATATATATATATATGAGATTTCTGCAAACTGCATATGAGGTGCTAGTACAGGTAAGTTTCGTGAGTCAGCAATAAAAAAAAATAATGATTTTATTATTTTTTAAAACCTTTTTAGAATCATCATTTCTACCACCTTTAGCCTCTTTATGATCAAATTTAAAAGTTTTGAAGTTTATTTATTCTTTCATCAAGTAGATATAAAATTTGTATTCATGGAAGACCATTAATTTTAAGTTTACTTGATCAAAGACCAAATCAAAATTAAAATCCAATGAATTGGTATGAGGGAAAACTAGACAGTCAAGATCATTATCCAATATTTTTTTAATTATTAGAGATAGTAGAAATGGACCACAACTCAGGTAACTTACATGACGCGGTGACTTATGTTCATTAATACACACACACACACAAACACAACGCTACTATCGATAGTATTGAGTACGGATAGTATCACCAAGATCTAAGAATCCGAAATGAAAATCAATTCCAGTAGATGTGAATAGTTGGATTTGATTTAACCATGGATCAAGTGCAAACAAAATAAATCCATCAAAACTATCATAAAATTCAATAAATTTCGAGCGCTTGATCCATTAATAAATCATGCCAAATTCTAATGAAGTTTTGTATAAAGATAGTTTATAAACGATATATTATATATACTGAAATATATTTTCATTTTGAATTGTCCATTCTTTCATCTTGGTTGATAGTATTCATACCCCCAATACCATCAGAAGTAGCCCAACCTAACTCGTACCTCTCTCTCTCTCTCTCTCTCTCTCTCTCTCTCTCTCTCTCTATATATATATATATATATATATATATATATCTATATATATATATATATATTTGCGTGTGTGTAACTCGTATGTGTGTGTATACAAATATATATAGTTTGACTAAAACCTTTATATTAAATTTTCAAAAGAATATGGATGTGCATGGCTGTATACATAGGCAAATTCACACGCACACATGCATACATGCACATGCCCACATATATGTATAAAGTTAGACTGCAAACTTTCCATTAAATTTAAAAACTTATATTTAATATTTAATAACATTTCATCATTTATTTACCTGCAGATATGTATTAGTCAGAATTTCTAAAGGAGAATAGTGAAAAGATAATAAAGTAATGATAGATCACTAGTGGATAAAAGGTGAAAAATGTGTTAGAACTAGCTTTTTAGATTTAATGGAAAGTTTGTAGTCCAACTGTAATGCTTCACATTCTGTGGTATGGGTAGCGTCCAACTAAACTCCATCTCCTCCTCCAAGCCATCAAAAGATTAATTTTATGTCTCAAATAGTAATTTGAAACCAAACAAAAAACTCTTAAATTCCATCAAAAACTCTTTTGGAAAGTTGACTGCGTTGCGGATATCCAAAGCCATCGGTGAAATATCGGTGGTTGTACTGATGGGTGCTCTCAAGTTGGCTCTGTGAACATGAATCATCAATGGTTATAAAAGTGGCTACACTCTAACTGGCTCAATTAACAAGCCACCGGTAGGTCTAAGGTATCTCAGCTTTAGTCAATTTTCTTTTTCACTAATATAGCATACGATCTTTATCCGATCTCCATTTTAACTGATCTTGGTGCCATTATAAAGGTCGTTCGAAGATCTCCATTCTTGTAGTTTACAACTTTTCATATTCACAATGCACTCCATCAAATTAATCACATTTGTCTTATTTGTCGTGCCTGTCATTATTGACTGTGATTTACAATCTTGTCTAATAACTTGAAGTAAGTTCTTTATGTAGTTTAACACAATTTGCCATATATATAGAATCAAAAGTCCTAACAATGATGATTGAGATTTGGGAACTATTCAATAGTGATGGAGATTTGGATATTCTTATATCCTATGTTGGCTAAATATTGCTGAAATCTATATATTATATGTGGTAGACTAGTAAATACAGATGATGTGTTGTCAAAATTTTAGGAAATCTTTAATAATTAAGGAATCAACAGTTGAAAATTAACTATGTTTGAACTCTTGTGTAAATTTGATACTTTCTATACATTAAAGTTCAGCCATAGATTAATATTTTACTAAAAATTTTAGACCTATTTGGATGAACGACATTTTGGCAAAATATATGGGAACAAAGTTTTTTATGGCTCTGAAAACTAAGATATTCTTGGCAATATATGAAGTTCATAATATCTTGTCTTGAATTTCCACTAAAAAAAAATTAAATAATCTTACACTGAGAATTACCGTTAAGTTTTATTTTGGAACTATTAGGATGCTTGCAAATAGCATTGCAAGTTACAACTTGAATTACTGAAACTGAAATTGCAGTATCATTATTATAGATTGTATAACCGTATTTAGAATGGAAGTTATAAGTGTTAATTATAATTGAAGATTTTTTTCAAATTTAATTTTTTTTGAAAGCCATAAGAAGTACCATATTTATTAACAATTTAATCACTATTAATAAAGAGAAAGTAATACATACTTTTTTCTGTAATTGTAGTAACTTTAAGTGCATAGTTGATTGAAACTGCGGTCATAAAATTTTTCAACTGCAGCCAAATTTAAATAGTAAAAACCTTCCACTTACAACTACTATAGTTGTAAATCACCCCAAACACCCTTTGTGTCCCTAACAATGGGAGAGGACAGAAGAGCCAAAGAAAGAGAGAAGCACGGCCAAAGAACGTCATGATACTCATATCTTTCAAATAATAATATCTTTCACCATGGGGAAAAAATAGAGAGATGATGATGTAAGGATAACATTGAAAAATATTTAATACACAAAAGTGGAAATGGTATTTTGGAGCTCTGATGAAATAGTTTAAGAAAATAGGACTTAAAAATTTTATTCTTCAGTCAAACAGATGAAAATTTATTATATATGTTGAAAGGAGCTGCATAACATTATATTAGAGTAAAAACTTGAAGTCATATCCAACATTAGGACATAACAAATAGAAGGAAATCATTTTACGTTATTGATAATTTTCAGGGCACTAGAGACCGAATGTTTTAAAATCATGGACTAAATTTGAATTTTCTGAAAACTACATTTGACCCATTATTTTTGGTCAAATTATTTAAATGATATACAAATGATTTGAATTTTATAAGCTAATAAACACGTATATATCGAAATGGGCAGGTTTTAATTTTTTTATGAAAATGGCTTATGATAGAGTTTTAGAAACATTCTCTAAATGAGATACTCGCTTACGTTATACTACTTGCTAACGCACAGATCTTTCATTTTCATTCTTGAAAATGTGTATAAATTTTATACAGCATAGGAAAATAAGGAAGCCATCAAAATTCCTTGGCCATCAATCTACCAATTTCTATGTGGCCCCGAGTCAACCTTCTAGACTTGCAACTAATGCACCTCAAGCACTCAACCTCTTTATTTATTTTATTATTTGATAAAGCAATAAAGACCAAACACCATAAAAAACACCATACCATAAGTCTACAAATACCATTTAATACGATAGATAAGCACCACTCTCAGCAAAGAATCATTCTAGAATCTACTCCACGCCTATTAAGGATACAATCTCTCTCTCAGGGATTAAGCGAGGTTATGGATAGGAGAAATTATTGTAGGAGGCACCCAAGCCACAAGCAATCCAAGGGAGTTTGCCCATATTGCCTTGTAGAGAGGCTCTCAAACCTCACAGCCTCTTCATTCTCCTCAGCAACAAATCTGTCCAACTCTTTTGCATCTTCATCTTCTCCGAGCTCGTCGGGGTTAGGCGATCTCTTTCCCCGTCCCCGCAAGGAGGAGGCTAGGAAGGAGAGCGAGCCATTGAAGAAGAGTAGGTCCTTGGCCTTTGTGATGGAGGAGGAGGGGGAGGAGAAAGATGAGGAGAAGAAGAAGAAGAGGAAGTTTTGGAGCAAGTTGATGGGGAGGAGAAGAGAGGAGGGAGATAGAGGGTTGTCGCACTCCAAGACTACCAAGGAGAAGGCTGCGACTAAATGGATTGCTTAGGCTTTTTCCATTTTTTTTTTTTTTTTTTTGGGGAAAAGATAATTTTACTTCTTGATTTTGATATAAACAATTTATGCAGGTGGAATTTTTCACAAAAGGTGATAAAGAAAGATGGATGAATTGTTGGAGTCGTGATTTATTAGTTTGTTCACCTTTTGGCTTTTCGGTAGTGAAAAGTTTATAAAGTTGTTAGTGGTGGAAAGAACAGATAATATTTTGTGTCTATACATGATCATTATGAAATTTCTTTGCATCAGACTTTCCTCTCTTTTAAATTTTTTTTTTTTCTTGTCTGAGATAATTACTTTACTAGTAAGCTTCAGCTCTAGGATCTCAGCCCCAAGGCAAAGGCTCACAGATTGGCGAAGTCTGCAAGCCTAAGATCTACCAAGAATGCATCAAAATCCCGAAAGCCAAACACTTTCGAAATATACAAAAAGAAAGTGATCTTGCCTATTCGTATACATGGAATGAGAGAGTGTTGTGATCTATTATTATTCTACTTTTTTTCAAGGATTCATTCCTATAAATGCCCTCCATCCTCCAGGAGAAGGGAGATCGAAGATCACATAAAAGAGACCAAACAAATGATTCTTCTTCATTAAGAGAGTTCAACATCTGTGTTTGAGAGAGAAAACGCTTGGGAGATCATATTCTTTCCTTTAATAAAAGTACTCTCTGAATGAACATTCATCCCGAAAACATAGGTTAGAGATTATCTCATCTGAGCCTCGTTAAACCTCACTCTCTCTATTTGATTTTAATTTATAAATTTCTACAGAATCTCATCTGGGCAATCTAATCGGACAGATTCTCCAACAAATAGTTGGCATTGTCTGTGGGAATGGAAGTTTCCATTCATTTCCAAATGTGTAAAAACAAAGACAAAACCAATCATCTCCCCAAAGTGAATCAGGAAAAGAGGCAAATGCCACACTAGAACCTAATTCGGATGCCCTATTAACTTAAGCCCAGTTGAAAGAACTCGTCGATTGGATAGCAATATTAGCCTTCATGATCCAAGAGAGTCAATCTACTCGGGCGAGCAGTTCCGCATCAAGGACCTTATAAAACACAAAAGGGAGGGCGAGATTGATTTGGAAATTATAATTACTGTAAATTTAGAGATTTAATTATAATACTATGCAAGTTGATTCATAGGGAATATGATTTTATCTACTTTTAATTCAATGTACGTGAATTGATAAGAGGAAAATAGTTGATTTGATTATATTTTTAAACTATATAATAGAGAAATATGTACTTAAAATAGAATCTTCTATATTGATTTATAAATAAATTTATTAGTTTCATCTTTTTTATAATAATGATTAATTTTAATCCAAAAACAATAAGTTATACAAAACATGTCACAGCCTATCAATCTAGGAGTGAACTAATAGAATTAATTGCATATATCAAGATCTTGTAAATCAAACTAAATAATATGTATAAATTATTTCCAATTAAGTATAGGCTATTATTTAATTGAATATATAACCTATTCAAACTAAATTAATTTATGAATTATTATAATAAAATTTAGAAAACTTGATTCAAATATTAAACATAAGAGAGCAAATAGTAGATCTAATTATAAATTAGTCTAATTTCATCATCCTAAACATTCTAAGAAATTTATTTATCCATTAAAAAAATAAAAAAGTACAAGATAAAAAAAGTAATAAACATCGTCACAAATAATTAAGAAAATAAATATTATATTAAAATAAACATGCACCTTACAAAGACGAGAAATTCGATCTCTATATATAAATACCAACATACAAGAAAGAACAAAGTTTTTAAAAGAAATAAACTATCAACTTATTTCCCTGTAAACGAAAATTCCCCCTAGTTATAGGAGAAAGAGGTGGTTACATTTTTTAGAAAATAGTTAAAAATGATCAAATATTTGATTTGATATATTTCTAACAGCTTGATTTATCAAGATTTCCATAATATTTTGATTTGTTTAAATATTTAGCTTGATTTGCTCTAAGAGCTTAATTTATCAAGATCTTTGCAGAACAGCTTGATTTGTTATTTTGACTTGATTTCCTCTAACAGCTTGGTTTATCAGGATCTTGTCCCTAACAAATTGAATCTTTATAATTTTTGACATAATCTCCTAGATTTCCTTCTAAACTATTTGATCTCATTCTTAATTATTTTGATCTTGATTTATTTTCTTGATCTTTGAGTTTATTTTTGCATGTTGCAATGAGATCTTAGACTTTTCAGCTTTGGAGTTAAAATAATTGTCTTTTGAACTTCTTTTCTTTATTATTTTTAAAAAACATGTTTTCCTGCATATAATACTATAATACCCAAATAAGACGTTTATATATATACAGATATAGATAAATCGGAGCATAAAAGTGTAAGAAAATCATATTCATCAAATTCTCCCATACTTAATTTTCACTAGTTCTCAAGCAAAATAAAACCTAAAAAGAAAATCATATTCATCAAATACTCCCATACTTAATTTTAACTAGTTCTTGAGCAAAATAAAACCTAAAAAGGATAAACATTCTAACTCGTTTTCATAAGAATTATGGTTGTACTAAGTTTGTGCAACAAGTTTTTAAACTCCTAGATTTTTCTAAAGGACGAGTATTGTATCGTGAGGATTTACTGTGAACGTATACATAAAATATGAAGAAGGAGAAGAAGATAAGGATGAAGCAAAAATGAAAGTAAATAAAAAATCTCTTTTTTTATAAGTCCACAATAGATTTATTAGTAAATAAGTTTACAAGAATCTTCATTCATAAGTATTATTTCAAGTTATAAATCTTACCACCCTATATAGAGACTAAATCCTATTCTTTACACAATATTTCCTATGTTTTAGATTGTATATACCTTATGATCATAATATATAATCCTTTATCTCGGGATTTTGATTTTTTTACTTTCATACTCCTTTATTTTTCTTTTTAGAATTTAAATAAATATCTTGTTTAGACTTTCTGGGATACACATGAATAAGTTTCGGGTCAATGACTTCAAAACCAGCTTGGTTTTAGGGCACAAAGTGTTGAAATACCCCCCAACGAGTTTAATTACAAAAGTAACCACTGCCTCAAAATAAGACTGTCGGCGAAAAATTCTAGAAAAGCAAAGCAGATTCACGAATTCAGAGACAGAAGCCCGCAACTCATCGGATCCGCGAATCTAAGAAACTGAGGTCCGTGAATCTAAGAAACTGAGGTCCGCGAATCTAAGAAACTGAAGTCCGCGATCCAGGCGACGGAACAGGTTCGCGAATCTAAAGCTGAGATTCGCGACACTATCCATAGTTTTCGGGTGGGGGTTTAATACAAAGTCACCCGTCCCGAACAGAAGAATTGCCACCTCGGATCGTGGGAATAACTGCCAAACGAATGTAGCGGCATTACTTCGATCGTGGGAATAACTACCCAACGAATATGGCGGCACTTCTCGAGTAGTGAGAGCTAACAGTCGAGCAAAATATAGCGGGACGTTACCCCAAGCCCCCTATAAAAGGCGGGAAGCAAAAGAGATACACACAGACAGAGACGAACGTCTTCTCCCAAAAGTTACCCCTTGTGATCAAGAGTAAAGAGCCCCTTTTTTCTTTTCCTTTTAGCCAACTTAGAGAGATTGTACGAAGTATCAACGGAGAGCAGGATCGTCCTCCATAGCTACCTAGAAACCCAGCCTTAAACAAAGAGAAAAAACTATCATCCCCATCTTCTGTAAACGGGAAACCGTCCGATTGTAACCCTTTTTTGAAAATACTTCGATATAAAGAGCGTGCAATTTTGATGGCGAATAGAAGATTGGCGACTCCGCTGGGGACTATCATCACCTCCGGTGACTTGGTGGTGGCTCAATCCGATAACATTCCAGTTGGTAGTATGGTCGACTCGCTCACCATTTCCGTCGACCAGCAAAAGTATGAAGAATTTCTTTCTTCAGGCTCCAAGAGCCCTACTTCCCTAAGGGGATGCCATAAAATCTCCAAGGGTTCATGTAGATACCAAAAAAAAAAAAAAAAATATTTGCTAAGTGGGCACACCCGCGGGTTGCACCCGCGGGTTGCCACCCGCGGGAGCACCCGCGGGTTGCCACCCGCGGGAACCCCCGCGGGATGCAACCCGCGGGTGCGCCCGCGGGTTGCAACCCGCAGGAGCCCCCGCGGGTTGCCACCCGCGGGAGGATTCCCGCGGGTGGCAACCCGCGGGGGCGATCCCGCGGGTTGCCACCCGCGGGTTGTTTTTCGTTGTTTTCCGTTGTTTTATTTTCTATTTTATTTTTTTTCCTGAAATCCCGTGATCCACTTTTTCAGGAGGAATCGAGCCGGATTTCAAGTCTCTTCGGTCTATAAAATGCAGAAATTTAACCGGAGAGGGGACTTTTGGACTTCTGGATTCTTGGACTTTGGGGAGATTTTGGGCGAGCTCGTGAGATCAAAGAAAAGAGTAGAGCCATCTTCTCCTGGTCGGACGGTCAACGGAGGTAGCAACGAGACTCCACCGCCACCCGAACCCACATAAAAAAGGGAATAAACTAATATTCCCGTTCTTGTAATTCTTCGGAATTTTTGTAATCTCAATTTCCTTGTAATCAAATAATTTTTGCAATGGAATCAAAGATGCAATTTTCGGGCGTACAAGAACTGGCGACCACAGTGGGAGCTCCTCTATTTACCACAGAGAATTTGGTGGCGCAGTCCGACCGGGTGCCGATTGGCTCAATAGTTGAGACGCTGGTCATAGAAGTTGACCAGCAAAAATATGAGGAATTTCTTTCCTCCTCTGACTCGGAGCCTAGGCGTCATCGCCGGGTGACGATGAAAAAAGGTGAGGCGTCATCGCCCACCGGAAAGGCGTCATCGCCTATGAAAACTTATTAGGCGTCATCGCCCGTTCGAACTGACAGGACGTCATCGTCTGTCAAGAACACGGCGTTATTGCCCATTCCAAAGTCAGGCCAAAAGTCAAACCTGTCCCTGACCCGCTCTCAGAAGAGAAACCTGAGGCGTAAGGCACAGCGGGCCCGCCTCAACAGTGCCTCTGGAAAATTGTGCTCAGAAAATCCAGATCAGGAAACATCGGAAAGAAAAAATTCCAAAAATAAAAATTTCAAAAATAAAAATCCGCAGGCAGAAGTGCGGGTTGCACCGCACGGGGGCAACCCCGTCCACCCGCGGGTTGCACCCCGCGGGTGCAACCCCGCGGTTGCAACCGCGGGTGCAAACCCGCGGTTCCAACCGCGGGTTGCACACCGCAAGTTGCAACCCGTGGGTTGCACTCCGCAGGAAAAATCAAGGGTTGGTTCTGGTGTCTATTCGGGCACACGCGCAGTGAGCACACAGCGCACATCTAACTTTTTGGTTACTCTCCCAGGTGTACCATCCCGTTCCTCTACAAACAAATATAAGGATGTGCTCATGAACTCACCTGAGGATAGGTCTTCAAATTTCTCTTCGGATGAACATATTTATGATAGAATCCTCCAAATCCCGAAGAACAAGTCAGATGCGTACGAGGCCCGTACAACTGCGCAGGACAGCACACACTCCAGAAGAATTCGCAAAAGGGTTGGAGAACAATCTAATGCTGGAAAAGAGCTCAGCCCCGAAATATTGCAAACTCTCCAGTATTATGAACCAAGTTTGCAACGCAAGCGGCGTCAGGTTGCAAATAGGGATAAAGAAGTATCTCAAGACTTGAGAGAATACCTCAATTGGAAGAAGAACTCTGCACAGAATACTCCTCAATGCCAATGCGAACAGTTAATCTCAACTGTTCTATCAAACTGCGAGTGCCATCCGAGACGGTCCGTTTTTGAGCGGATCACCGAATCCAAAGGAATACGGACAATAAAGAGGGTGTGCTCTGGAACCGATCTACCTGCTGCCTCATCAAATATGGTTAATAAAGGCAAAAAGGTGGTCGGAAACAACCTTTCGGATAAGGAAATTACTCCAGGGTCAAAAGGAGTTTCTATCGAACCAAAGGGCGCGCTTCTAGAAGAAGTCTCTGAAAGGCTTGAGAGACAAGAAAAACGTCTCGAACAGCACGAGGAGACCATAGAAGAAATGAAACAACTTTTGATTGGGTTGCTGGCTCAAACTAGAAAGAACCAATCATCACCGTCCATTTCTAGTCGGCAGAAAGGAAAACGGCCTGTCCAAATAAATGAAGACAGCGAAGACGAAGATGAAGAAGTGCCTCCTCATTCAAGAGAGGAAGAGGAAGTGAAAATTATCCTCAATCCTCACGCAGAGAAAATAGAGAAGATGGAGAACCAATTACAAGCTCTTCTTCATCGCAAAAAGCTACAAGAGGTGGGGGTAGTCCGTCCATATCCCGTAGAATGGGAGACCGTACCCTATCCTGTAAAATATAAACCGTTGAATCTTCAATCATTCGACGGTAAAGATTCGCCGCAGCAACACATCTTCTATTTCCTCTCACAGACAGGACATCTCATGGGGAATGATCCAACTATGACTAGGATATTTGCGAGCACTTTACGGGGGCCCGCATTTACCTGGTTCATGCAACTTCCCCAGGGAACAATTAAATCTTGGGCTGATGTAGAACGTGAGTTCCTAGCCCGATTCTTTGAAGATGATACAGAAGTCTCCATATTATCTTTGCTAGCAGCGAAGCAAGAAGAAGGCGAAACGGTCAAAACTTATATCGAGCGGTTCCGAGAACTTTCCGTTCGATGCCCACATGGCATGACGCAGGATACGCTTGTGGAAACCTGCAGACATAACTTGTTGACCGATATTTTAGACAAGATGGGTTCGGTCGAATCAAAGTCATGGAAGGATCTGCTTAAGCAGGGCGAACAGGCCGAAGAAATACTTCGACGTCTTGAAATGCAACAGTCTGCAATCGGAGACGGTGCAAACGAATCTCCATTCTATTTTTCCCGTTCAAAAGGGAAAGACATAACGGCAATGGCAGTAGAAAGTACACTGAAGCAGAAACCATGGCCAACTACAAGCAACACAGCAAAGTCGCCCAGACTTCAAAAGCAGTATTCGTTCAAGGATGAACATACTCCTACTATGTTCAATCTGCTCACCCAACGCCGACAAGGCTACGGGAAGAGAATAAATTTCTCGCCAACCCCATCATACTGAGGGTAATAAGTATGAATTACCCAACGCCGACAAGGCTACGGGAAGAGAATAAATTTCTCGCCAACCCCATCATACTGGGGGTAATAAGTATGAACCACCCAACGCCGACAAGGCTACGGGGAGAGAATAAATTTCTCGCCAACCCCATCATACTGGGGGTAAAAAGTATGAATTGCCCAACGCCGCTAAAGCTACGGGAAGAGAATAAATTTCTCGCCAACCCCATCATACTGGGGGTAAAAAGTATGAATTACCCAACGCCGACAAGACTACGGGAAGAGAATAAATTTCTCGCCAACCCCATCATACTGAGGGTAATAAGTATGAATTACCCAACGCCGACAAGGCTACGGGAAGAGAATAAATTTCTTGCCAACCCCATCATACTGGGGGTAATAAGTATGAACCACCCAACGCCGATAAGGCTACGGGAAGAGAATAAAATTCTCGCCAACCTCACCATGCTGGAGGTAAAAAGCATGAATCACCCTAAGCTGCTAAGGCAAAGGGAAGAGGAAAAGTTTGGCATTTAAGCCCAAACGAAATCCTTGACAACTCACCATGCTGAGGGGAATAGCATGGCTAACCCAACTCAAACGTAATTGGTAAAGGCAAAATCAAACCCGTTGATAGCTGGGGGTTTGGTAAAAATCCCACGACAAATCTGTCACAACAGTATTCTTATCTGAATATAAGAATACATCACTGCCCTAAGCTGCTAAGGCAAAGGGAAGAGGAAAAGTTTGGTATTTAAACCCAAACGAAATCCTTGACAACTCACCATGCTGAGGGGAATAGCATGGTTAGCCCGACTCAAACGGTAGTTGGTAAAGGCAAATCAAATCCGTTGATAGCTGGGGGTTTGCTAAAAATCCTGATCAGATAAATCTCCTGTCACGTTAAGATTTCACCTCTGACAGAAAAGAAAATTCAGACTTCATCAAGTCCAACATTACAACCTCTGATGAACGTGCTTTTGATATCGTTAAGTTGAAAATCACCTCTGACGAAAATCATCTCCCTATCAAGTTAACAGTTACCTCTGATAGTCCGATTCCAAAACTAAATACGTTAACCGTCACCTCTGTTTAGTCAGCTTGTCCCTATCACGACCAGATCCTCTGAATAGGTTAAGCTCCAAGACACGTTTAATGTCAGCTCTGTTTTTTCCTGATTCGTCATACTAGATGTCACTGAACGGTTAGGATTAAAATAAGCACGTTAATATTATACCTCTGCTTGACCTACAATAAGCACGTTAATATCATACCTCTGCTTGTCATCTAATGAGTACGTTAAAATCATACCTCTGCTTGTTATGGAATAAATAAATATATTAACAGTTATCTCTATCGACCAAATTTTTAAAAGGTGTATAACCAAAATTAAAGAATCCAAAGTATTTCGAAATTCAGTACGGTTCAATATAGAACTTCGAAAACTTTGGAGGGGGTTATGTAGATACCAAAAAAAAAAAAAATTTGCTAAGTGGGCACACCCGCGGGTTGCACCACCCGCGGGTTGCCACCCGCGATGCAACCCGCGGGTGCGCCCGCGGGTTGCAACCCACAGGAGCCCCCGCGGGTTGTTTTCCGTTGTTTTATTTCCTATTTTATTTTTTTTCCCTGAAATCCCGTGATCCACTTTTTCAGGAGGAATCGAGCCGGATTTCAAGTCTCTTCGGTCTATAAAATGCAGAAATTTAACCGGAGAGGGGACTTTTGGACTTCTGGATTCTTGGACTTTGGGGAGATTTTGGGCGAGCTCGTGAGATCAAAGAAAAGAGTAGAGCCATTTTCTCCTGGTCGGACGGTCAACGGAGGCAGCAACGAGACTCCACCGCCACCCGAACCCACATAAAAAAGGGAATAAACTAATATTCCCGTTCTTGTAATTCTTCGGAATTTTTGTAATCTCAATTTCCTTGTAATCAAATAATTTTTGCAATGGAATCAAAGATGCAATTTTCGGGCGTACAGTTCAATTCCCAAGGAGATGGCAATAACCCAGTTGAGAGAATCAACGGACCAAGATAGTCTGAAATCCCCTTCGATAGTCTGAAATCCCCTTCCTTAACAACGGGCTCTCTGCCAATTCCGATAAAGACTCTTGATCTCTCAAGCAAAGTGGACCAAGGTCCCCGCTTCAATAAGGGGAAGCAACCACCGCCCACTCCACAAAGCTGTCATGCAGAGAAGGAGGTTCCTCCCACTTGTACGACGAAAAAAAACCTGAGGAGAAGCAAAACTCGTGCCCTTCACAGGAACGCGCAACAAAAGGAAACTGCCAACTCATCTCGGCAGAAACCTACTATCCAAATATGGAAGCCTAAGGGCGAGATTGGTCAAGATGCAGAAGGATTCACTCACGTTTCCTACAGGAAGCGGAGTGAACCCGTCAAAATTGTCCATAATCAACGCAAAGCATACATTCGCGTCCCAAGGGGAAAATCTGAAGAAGCTCGCGAACCTCAAATTCGCAGAAAGTACATGCCTATCCGCGAGACTGAAACTCCACCGTCCCTGAAGTTATCTCTCACAAATGAGCCCATCACAAAGGACTCCGGTGCAAGAGATCTTAGGGAACTTCTAAACAGAAGAAGAGAAGAATTTCATGTATCTCAATGCCACTGTGAACGACTGATCAATGCAGTACTGTCTCACTGTTATTGCTCAACTCATGCCCGATCCTCGGTGTTTTGTCGATTGTCGTCTCCATCAACATCGTCATCCCAATTGGTAGAAAGGAGACGACGCGGGCTCGAGTTTTATGAGCCGGAATACCCCGCGATGACCTCCAACATGATAAGCGTTGGAGAAAAGAAGAAGAAAAAGAAGGCGAAGAAAATCTCCGAAGAAGAAGCTTCTGACCCAGAGCTCTCTTCGAGTTCGAAAGACCCATCCAACGAAGAGCAAGGAGTTTTTTGGCACACTCAACTCAAAAGTGGGGTGGCAATCCCTATGAATTATAGACAGATGGCGGGGATCTCATCTGATGAAGAAGATATAGCCAAGTCTATTATGGCTGAATCACAGACGTCTGATTCATTCTTAAAAGACTCCGCCTCTGCATATATGACGCAGAACAATATCCCAGAAGAGTTCATGCAGAGAATGGAGGAGCAAGATAGGCATATCCAGCAGCAGCAGAACGCCATCAGCGAGCTTAAAGATATGCTACACGTTCTGATAGAGTTAGAAAAAGCTAAACTGAAGAATACAGGAAAGAAGACCGGAGAAGAAGGTCATGGTCCTCATAACAATCGAAAAGAAGAACATCATAAAGATGATGACAACCGCTCCATGCACCAGGAGGGAAACACAAATACTGTCTGAATAGAGAGCCTCCAGCACCAACTGAATGCCCTCATGCATAAGGGCGACCTACAAGAACTAGGTGTAGTAAGGCCATATCCCATGGAGTGGGAAACGGTCTCGTTCCCAGAAAGCTACAAACCATTGAAGCTCAAATCTTTTGATGGTAGAGGATCGCCAAACCAACACCTCTACTATTTTAAGTCGCAGATAGGGCATTTATCCGGAAATGACCATATTATTACAAGAATATTTGTTAGTACCTTAACCGGGCTAGCTTTTGAATGGTTCCGGAGATTAGAACCGGGAACCATCAATTCCTGGAGCGACATGGAGAAAGCCTTTGTCACTAGATTCTACGAAGATGATATGGAGGTGTCAATGCCGGCGCTTCTAGCCGCTAAACAAAAGAAAGGAGAGTCAGCCCAGGACTTCATCAAAAGGTTCCGGAACGATTCTCTCAGATGTCCGCATGGAATGCCAGAAAAGACCCTGGTAGAAACCTGTCGACATAATTTATTGACCAAGGTTCTAGCCAGGATGGGGGCGGTGAAGTCCTCAACTTGGAAGGATCTCGCCCTACAAGCTGAAGAAGCTGAAGAAATTGCGCAAAGGCTTGAAGAAGAAGGAGGCGTGGAGAAACCGAAGCGAAGTGGTGATAACGGCTATAAGTCCCAACCCCGAGGGTATAAGGGGAAGGAAACGATGGTCACTGATGCGCCACAACCCACGAAGACTCCCCCGAAACTTCATCCTCAGGTGCGAGTGCTACAAAAGCAATACTCCTTTAAGGATGAGCACACGAAGACTATCTTCAACCTCCTCATGAGTAAGAAGATGCTGAAGTTGCCAGAGTGTAAACGTCCAGAGGAAGCTGGGAAAGTTAATGATCCTAACTACTGTGTTTACCATAGAATCATTAACCACCCCACCCAAAACTGCTACATCCTTAAAGACAAAATTCAAGCCTTAGTGGACGCTAATGCATCAAGCTTCAAGAGCACCAGAAGAAGGTGACTGCGAACATGGTGATCGTCAAGTTCGGTAAAGCGCCCCACTGGATAGAGTCAACAGTTCAAGATGGAGTGCAACCCATCCATAAAGGCACGATACAAGTCGTAAATTTTGATCCACACCAACAGCAAAAGAAAGGACTATTCCCCTTTGAAACTGATAGGGGGGAGATATTATGGGTACATCCTGATCTCCTAAAAGATGAACAATGGAGTTTCAGTTCATCTGGGAAGAAGCGAAGAGAGAGGGTCTTCACCTCTAATGTCGTTTCCATAATTCCCGAAGACGATGAGATCATTCCTGCTCTGATCGATTCGGAAAAAGAAATCGAAAATTCCTTGGTCGCCGATGCAGACCCTCTCTCCGCGGGGACCCGTTCAGGAAAAGATTACTTAAAGAATTACGGCCAAACAACGGGTTCTCAATCATCTCCAGAGAAAGTCAGGCAAAAGGAGCTGAAGTTTGACAAAGCTCTAAGGAGGAAGGGAAAAGAACTTGCCGAAGACTCTCGAAAGTCATTCCAGTTCGATATCCTAACACAGTTGGCCAATATCCTAGCAAGGATAACCTTGTAAGAGCTCCTGAAGCTCTCCAAATCTACTAGGAAAGCTTTAAGAGAAGCTCTGCAAGATTCAGAAGTGTTCTTGGCGCAAATACTAGAGATGATCGAAGAAGGAGAGTCTCTTTGCGCGACATGTCACCAGATCTCTGGTAAAAACATCCCTTGCATCGCCTTCTCTCCGAAGATATGCAAGTCAGAAGCAATAAGCATCATCGCCCTTTGTATTACAAGAGATACATAGGGTCTACGGAGATTGATCGTATTTAAGTTGATCCAGGCTCGACCTTGAGTATCATGCCACGAAGGATGCTGCGATATCTTGGAGTACCGATGAACATATTAGCCGCAACCAACACTACTATATTTGTGTTCAATGCTAACGGTAGTAGACCCCTGGGTAAAATAAAGCTCAAGTGTCAAATCGGCGACCTGAAGACGGAAGTCACGTGTTACGTGATAGATGCGGACACATCATACAATCTGCTATTGGGGAGACCCTAGATCCATAGAAATTTAATCGTGCCCTCCACGTTACACCAATGCATGAAGTATGTCGACAAAGACGCGAACGTGAAGACGCTCATTGCGGAAAAACAACCCTTCAAAGGAGTTAAAAACTACTTTACTGACGCGTTGCTGTATCAAGATGCGTTTGGCGTCACAGATCGGCCCGTTCAAAATGACTCTGATAGTGGCGAAGAGGCTGATACAGAATCAGGATCCGAAGATTCGGAATCCGAGGATGTAATTTGGGATGGTGAGCCCATTTTGATAAGTCTCGAAGGCCTTGATGTAAATAACGCCGTTCACTCTGATGGTGAATGGGTGATAAATAAAAATCTGGAATTTGCTTATTCTTCTAGTGTTGATTCTGAGCCCTCAAGTACTAGCACAGATGCATTTAGTGACTATGTAAATGAGATATATTCTCTGACTTCCTTCCAACCACCTATCCGATCATCCTTATATGAATTAAGTGATGACGTTGAAAGTGCTGACCAAGCTGTTTTTGAGGTCCCTCCAAATAACGGAACCCAAAAGGCCATAATATTTGGAAAAGCAAGTCACGGGAACAAAGAGAAATGTTCAGATTCTGAGGAAGAACAGGAAAAGCCCGAGTTCTTCCATTATGATGAAAATTCCCGTGGAATAATAAAGAAAATTGGATACAATCTGGCCGAAGGCAGGGGGTTGAATTTCGGAAAAGGAAGGAAGACAATCCTTCAACGTTTTGTCCCCGAAGGAAAAAAGCCAGACTATTACCAGAAAACTGGCAGGGGGTTGGGCTGCGTCACCACTTCCGAGGCCTCCTCAAGCGACAAGGCTGAGGAAAACAGAACGATCATTCGTCAGAACCATCATGCTGGAATTCAGATGTCAGCACAGGTGTGATTTTCCACGAGGTATCCTCGAACATGACTTCTGCGATCCACGAAGACGAAGATTTGAAGGAAACCTCACCAGTAAGAGACGACCCTTGGGACAAGCATCTTAATATGAAGTGGGAGATTCAGTTTGAACAGCGGGAGCCCCCAACTGAAGATAAAGTGATCCAAATCAATATGGGAGATGAAAAAAATCCTAAACCCATATTTATAAGTGAGAACCTATTCTCGGAAGAAAGGAAAGAATTGATATCCCTCGTCCGCGAATACATCGATATTTTTGCTTGGAGTTATGAGGAGATGCCAGGGTTGGATGCAAGCGTGGCGGTTCACAAATTGAAGATCCGACCAGAAGCTAAGCCAGTAAAGCAGCAACAACGAAGATTTCGCCCAGAGATCATGGAAGCTATAGAAGCGGAAATAAAAAAGTTGATCGCGTCCGGCTTTATTCGCGAGGAACAGCACCCTGATTGGATAGCAAATATAGTTCCCGTGACCAAGAAAAATGGAAAAATCCGAGTCTGTATAGACTTTAAGGATTTGAATGAGGCTTGCCCCAAAGACGCATTCCCATTACCCATCACTGATATCATGAAAGATAATACTTGTGGGTATGAGCGCATGACATTCATGGATGGATTCTCGGGATATAATCAAATAAAGATGTATCCCGATGATGAGAAGCATACGTCCTTCAGAACACCACTCGGAGTATACTGCTATACAGTCATGCCCTTTGGCCTAAAGAACGCAGGTGCTACGTATCAACGCGCCATGCATGCAATTTTCCAGGAGCACCTCCGGAAAACAGTGGAGTGCTACGTAGATGATCTAGCAATTAAAAGCAGAAATAAAGAAGATCACTTGAAAGATTTGAAGACAGTGTTTGACCTCATGAGGAAGCACCAGCTCAAGATGAATCCAGCTATATCTTTCCTGGGGGTCTCTAGTGGGAAATTCCTCGGTTTTGTCGTAACTTCGAAAGGAATATATCTTGATCCAGATAAAGTCAAAGCTATTCAAGACATGTCACCTCCCCGTAACCTCAAAGAGTTAAGAGGATTACAAGGCAGGCTGGCGTACATTCGCAGATTTATATCAAATTTATCCAGTAAATATCAACCTTTCACCAGATTGATGAGAAAAGGAGTGTCGTTCATCTGGGATGACGCATGCCAAAAGGCTTTTGAAGATATCAAACAATATCTTACGAAGCCACCAGTGCTCGTGTCCCCAGCATCGGAAAGGCCATTCCAGTTATATGTAAGGGCTATGGACCATTCATTGGGCGCTTTGCTAGCGCAGAAGAATGAGTCAGGCCATGAGCAAGCCATTTACTACCTTAGCAGAATGATGATCGAGGCGGAACACCGGTATAATCCCGTGGAAAAAGAATGTCTAGCGCTGGTGTTCGCAATACAGAAAATGCGACACTACTTAGTTGGACAAAGTATCCACGTTGTATCGAGAGTTAACCTTCTGAGAATATTAATGACTAAATCCGGGTCATTAAATTCAAGACTATCCAATTGGGCTATTTTGCTATCACAATATGATATGCACTTTGTCTCACAGAAGTCTATCAAAGGACAAGCCGTGGCCGACTTCTTGGCCGAACATCCAGTCCCGGCATCCTCGAGGTTATATGAACAAATCCCAGGAGAGTTGGAGGAACGGGATTTAATTCCAGAAAGGATGGCTCGAGAAGGTCTTCTGGATCAAATACGGTTTCGAAAGGTGTATGGCAACTTTTCTTTGATGGTGCCCCCCGAATGGGATCCAAAGGAAAGACGACAACAGGGGTGGGAGTCGTTCTCGTCTCTCCTCGCAACCACATCATTCCTCAAGCTTACTCATTGACAAGCTCGTGCTCCAACAACGTCGCGGAATACAACGACCTCCAAATCGGCTTAAGAATAGCCAAACAACTGGGGGTCAAATATTTGGAGGTGTATGGGGACTCTCAACTCGTTGTAAACTAAATAAAAGGGGAGTACAAAGTCAAACATGAGACCTCCTGCCGTATTATCATGCGGTGATCAAGGTCGCTAACAGTTTCACTGGTTTCTATATCAGCCACATAAAGCGCCATCTCAATAGTTAGGCGGATTCGCTAGCTTTCTTGGCTGCTACATTAGCCTTACCCAAGCATGCTAAAAGGCAAATTATAGTAAGCAGCAAGGAATTGTTCTGTTCAAAGAATGAGCTCAAAGAAGAAGCGAAAAAGCCACAAGAAAACGAAGCTGACGCATGTGCGTCTAGCCTAGAGTAAAGGGATTGGCGTTTTCCTTATATAGACTATGTCCTTTACGGGATATTACCCGAAAGTTCAAAAGAAGCCAAAGCCATTCAGAGAAGGGCCATCTGGTTTTACTACAACGCGGAACTACAGAAAATCCTACGACGGAGTTTTACTTCGCTGTCTTTCCAACCGCGAAGCTCAAAAAGTACTCGAAGAAGCTCATGCTGGTATCTGCGGAGCACATCAGCCAGGACTGAAACTCTGGAATAGAATTCGAAGGATGGATTATTATTGGTCTAAGATGATAATAGAAGCAGTCAACTACGTCAAGAAGTGTAGGGCCTGCCAAATACATGCAGACTTTATACATCAAGCTCCAGAATATCTCCACCCGACGGCTATATCATGGCCGTTTGAGCAATGGGGTATGGATATCATAGGGCCAATTTCTCAGCCATCAACGAGAGGACACCAGTTCATTTTGGTCATAACTGATTACTTTTCAAAGTGGACTGAGGCCATCTCCCTGACCGAAGTTAAGTCGTCAGATGTTATCAAGTTCATCAAGCACCATATGCTTTATCGCTTCGGGGTGCCTAGAAGAATAATTCACGACAACGGACCTCAGTTCGTAAGCCAAGTGTATTCTAGATTCTGCAACAAATACAGGATTGAAGATGTGGCTTCATCGCCATACTACCCTGCAGCCAATAGTCTAGCAGAAACCTTCAATAAGACCATTGTAAAACTTCTTAAGAAGTTTGTGTCATCCAATCAACGGGATTGGGATGAAAAGCTCGGAGAGTGTCTGTGGGCATACCGAACCACAGTCCGAACTCCCACCAATGCCACTCCGTTCTCCTTGGTATATGGATCAGAAGCAGTCTTGCCTTTGGAGATTCAAATCCCTTCATTACGAGTCGCGTTAACAGCAAGGATGACAGAAGAAGAAAAGCATCAGTAAAGACTCCAAGAGTTAGAAGCCTTGGATGATAAACGCTTAGAAGCTCAACAGAGTATCGAGCTATACTAGGCGCGGATCTCCAGAACCTTTAACAAAAAGGCTAAACGAAGAACTTTTAAGAAAGGTGATCTGGTCCTGTCAGTTAGAAGACTAATCATAACAAGCCAGAAGCCTAGGGGAAAGTTCCAGCCAAAGTGGAGGGACCCTTCGTCATTGATACGGTCTACTCCAACGAGGCGTATCGGTTGACAAAGCCTAATGGTGACAAGGTCCTAATGCCAATCAACGGCAAGTTCTTGAAGAAGTATTATCCTTAGCAAAATTGTAGAACACCAGTTATAATACGGCCTAGGCAGTTCTATGCTAGCCATGAGCAAATAGTTTCTCTGTAATCAGAACTTCGTTAATGAAAGTTCTTGGTTCCGGACTAAAAAGCCTTTAGTTCGCGAATCAGATTTTCCTTTTTCCAAAATTTGCCAAGTTAAAAATTACCTCTGGCGAACCAGATTTCCTTCTATCAAAATTTGCCAAGTTAAAAATTACCTCTGGCGAATCAGATTTTCCTTCTTTCCAAAATTTGCCAAGTTAAAAATTACCTTTGGTGAATTGGATTTTCCTTTTATCAAATTTGCCAAGTTAAAAATTACCTCTGGCGAACCAGATTTCTTCATATCAAATTTGCCAAATTAAAAATTACCTCTAGCGAATCGGTTTTTCCTTTTATCAAATTTGCCAAGTTAAAAATTATCCCCGGCGAACCAGATTTCTTCATATCAAAATTGCCAAGTTAAAAATTACCTCTGGCGAATCAGATTTTCCTTTTTTTCAAAATTTGCTAAGTTAAAAATTACCTTTGGCGAATCGGATTTTCCTTTTATCAAATTTGCCAAGTTAAAAATTACCTCTGGCGAATCGGATTTCCTTGCCCATCAAACTTGCCAAGTCAATAACACATTTGGCGAATCAAGTTTATCAACAAGAAGTTCATTCATTCATAGTAGTTTTGGGTACTTAGAAAATTCTGATCCATTTCGAAATTATCAAGTTAACAGTTACCTCTGGTAATCAATATCAGAATTATCTTTCAGATACTCTCAGTTACGTAGAAAGAAAAGAACTTATTTATTCATCATCAGAACAAAATTACAGATAATTCTCTAAGTGCTATACAGCCAATAAGAGTAAATACAAATCAAAAAAAAAAGGAGGAAACTTGCTTATGTAACCGTCTCTTTCGGCATGGTTCAGATCAAAAAGTTTGCTTCTGCAGGCCCTTCTTCTGAAATGACAGACTTGCTTCTGTAACCGCTTCTTTCGGCATGGTTCAGATCAAAAAGTTTGCTCCCTGGCCTCCACTTCCAATTTGCTCTTGTAGCCTCCTTTTTTTTTAGGATGGCTTAAAAAGCATAATCTTGTTTCTTCTTTCCGATCACAGTCAGGGACCTCCTGGTTGGTTCTCCCAGGGATGATGCCAGTGAATTGATTAGTTCAAAACTGGACATACAGAATGCAAACCCCAACTATATAGCTGACGGGTTACGCAAATTCAAGGTCCTGGTCATTAGTCCCCAACCTTGTGGGATACTAGGAAAGAAGAAAAACAATGCCCTAGACCCGAAATCTTTTCTCTCATGAAAGATACATGAGACCTTCCAAGCCCCTTGAGGCATTGGAAGCAATTACGAGCTCATTGGGTCTGGGTCATTGTTAAGGAGAATGACTACGGTTATCTCATGCAGCCGAAACAAATCCTCGTTAAAAGAAAGAAAAAGAAAGAGGAGGAGGGTATGAATCAGAAGAAGAGATATACCTTAATTATGAAAAATGATTACGGTCAGAAGGACCTCGTGGGTGAGACACCCCGCTGGATTGATGCAGTCTGGAGGTCTTGTGACATGCCAATTCTTATCCATCACTTCGGTTGAAGAAGAAGAAAACATAGCTGCGCTAGTGGATCGACTACAAAAGAAAGAAAGAGAAGAGAGTCAAGAAGAAATTTTTTCACGGCTGAATGATCCTTCATTGAAGAGAGCATGTGCCTTATATAGGCGAGTTGCTAACTGTGACCTCCAGTTTAGAAGAGATAAGACCGAAATCTTCGGTCAATATTTTCAGTTCAGATCTCAACAGAATTTATTGTTGTTGCATGGGACGCTTAGATATCGCAACCCGGAGATCTCGTCATTAATAGAGGCATGCAACGCTTGGAATTCTACGCCCAAACGGCTGCATCCCATGGCTCGCAGAAGTCTCTACAAATTCTGAAAAATCTACGGTCTATTCCGCGAACTTTCAGACGAAGCATCGCGGATCAGAATTCCGGAACCCGGGTTGCGGGTCAGATATGGATAGTGTAAATCCGCGAACCCCTAAAATTCACGTGACTTAAGAAAGTCGCGTAACAGATATACAGATACCAGAGTTTTATGATGATTCGCAAGTTTCAGACAAAAGATGACAAGTTCGTTACAAATCTCTGAAGAATAACTGTAGAATCATACCTCGGAAGGCCAAAATAAGGTTCTCCATAAACAACAAGAGAACTATTACAAAAAAAAAAGAGGGAACCTAAAACAATGTACACAATAGCTTTACAATTCAATAGTTCAAAAGGTCCTTTATTTTCTCCTCCGCATCATCAATGTCTTGTTGAAGGGTTTCATAAGCTTGAACAGCGGCCTGACGACGTAATTCCTCATTACTGGCGATAACATTCTGCCCTGCAGCAGCCTCCAGTGTAGTCAATTCAGCCTGTACCGCCTGGAGATCTCTGGTTGTATTGTCCTGCTGGCGCGATAAGTCGACGAGGTTCCTCATTGATTCATCGCGCTCCTTAGTTATTTTGGCCAAGAAAGCTTGAGCCTTGGCGATGGTCTCTTGAGCCTTAGTAATAGCTTGGTCATGACTCTTGACAATCAAAGCAGCGACCTCCACTTGAAAAACCAGAGATTCGCGATTTGATTGACATTGCTCTAAAGAGGCCTTGCAAATAGCTGCCTTCTCTTGAATCTCCTTCTGAGACTTAAGTTGTTCCTCTTTCAGCTTTTGGAAAATAATTTCCACTGTCTCAGATTTATCAGCACTTCTGATTTTCGCTAGAGATTTAGCATGCCTTTGAAGCTGAGTTATCATGAGCCTAAAAGGAGCAGCTCTATCTTCTCCATCAATGCTAATAATACCAGTTAGATAAATGTTAAGAACATTGGCGATTGAAGCAAAAGGAACCCCCTTTAGTATTTTATCGATACAGCGGTCCAGAAAGTGAAGGAAAGTCTCCACTGTGTCCTTCAGCAAATCACTCTCAAGCATGTCAATCTTTGCATGAGAAGAAGTAATACTGGATGAGGTAGAAGCGAGTTGATCCGCAACAGGAGGAATGGCACCTCTGGAGATCTCCGTGGAGCTACTAATCATAGCCTCCGGAACTATAACATCAGTTGGAGCGGTCGTGACCAAGGTCATAGGCATAGCAGCCTCGGGAATCACTGCTTCTGAAGTATCAACCCCGACAGTAATAACTTCGGTCGCTCCACCAGTGTCAGCTCCCGCGATGGTATTGTCTGGAGAAGTCACCTTCGCGCCCATGCACTCTAAGTCCGGAGTCAAGACTGGAGCTAGCAAAAAGAAAAGAAGAAAATTGACAGTTAAGTATTACAATATCATTTTAGCAAAATTGCTGAAGAAAGAAGATGAAGATCTGAAGATTGGACGCTGGATTCTCCAAGTCCGTACACTTCAGGATCAAACACTTCAGGCCCGTCTACTTCGGTTCGAACCTCCTCGCTCAAAAAGATATATTTTCCATGATCTGAAGGAGGAGTAGAAGAGCGAAAACTGTCACTACTGACGTTATCATCATCGCCCCATTCATCTTGGTCTTCAGAAGGAGGTGCTGCTTTTGGGGGATCCGATGCGCGAGTCTCCCCAACGATTTGCACTTCATCATCGGCAGTGTCTTGAGCAACAAGAATTATAGAATCCTCTTGTAAGGCCGAAGAAATATTGACTTCAACATTGGCCTGACCAATAGGAGAGGTAGAATCCTATTGAATAATGGGAACAGGGTCATTGCGAAGAACAGGTCCTTAACTCCGACGCCTCTTAAAGGAACGGAGGGTTAAAGATGAGTCATCTTCATCCTCCTCAGGTTCCTCAACGAGGGACTCAAAAACCAGAAGGGACGTTGCAGTGCCAGTCCCAGATGGGGTACTCTGCGAATCAGTTCTCTGTGAATGGCAGGCAAGTCGCTAAGACGCCTTAGCCTCTTTCGCTTATGTAAAGACTTCTCAGGAGAAGACTGCGGTGGAGGAGAAGTCTTCCTCGACGTCAGATCAAGAGAAGCATCAAGGGAGGCAGCCTAAACCGGTGCATCAGTGTCCTCTTCCCTTTGTTCCGATTCGTTGGATGTGTTGTCCCCCCTGAAGTCCTCCATCCCTGCCACCTTTGTGCTGCCGGCCCTCTTTTTTCTGGGCATACCAGGATCTGATCTCCCGCAGACTGGTATGATGTATGTTGAAATTCTGAGGAGCAGAGTTAGCATCCGCAAACCATTTACAGAAGCAGAAGCTCATACTTGAGTTTGGGGTCCTGAGCGGAAGATCAAATTTGGCGTGAGTTCCACCTGCGATGAAGTGAAACCAAGCTCGAGCTCCCTCAAGAACATTCCCAACAAAGCTTAACTCTCTATTGGGGTTGCCAACGTAAAGCTGATCATACCCAAATTGTCGGGCAAAATGACTTGGGTAGTAAGGTTCTATATAGCAGAGGTTTCCCAAACGGAGGACCAAATGTCCTGGGCGGATGTTTATCAACGACCAGAAGCATCCCGAGGATAGGGTGGTAAATTTATCAGCACCAGCAGTATCCGCGAATTCTTCCCCGTATCCAGTATTCAGGAAGTATGGGAAACATCTGAACAACTCAAAAGTTGAGAAATGACGAAGGGTTTTACGGATCGCAGCCATGTAGCCTCCCTTCCACTGCGACCTCTCATAGTGCTGCACTTTGGGAGCACTTAAGTCAATCTTCGAGTCTGCAGGACTCATCAAAATAGGGCAATGTAGAACCAACCAAGCCATCAAATAAGTATAAGAGAGTTCTACACGCAGATTAGGAGTCTTGATGACAGGGTCTCCTTTCTTCCTCAGCTCCTTCTTCACATTACAGAATTTATCAGATATTCTTCTCAACCCGCTTTGGATACTGCATACCATCGCGGGCAACAAACTGAGTCGCCTACCTAATGCCAGTAGAATGGCTGGGTATACGGCCCCAAGGGGTATGTTTTCCTGCGAAGGAATAACACACTTTTTCAGCCAAACCAGCAAATAACCCGCCAAGAAGGCAGGGTCAGATAAAGGTTGAAGGGCCTGATAATGAAAACTCTCAAAATACGTCCCAGCTTTGAAAACGTCCTCGTCAGTTTCAGCAACATAAGTATCTGTCCCAAAACTTGCAATTCTTCTCTCAACCTCCTTTTCAGAAACTGGAGGAAGGCGAATGAAGTTTGGATTACTCCTAGAAAAATTAGGTAGAAGATATTGCAGCCACTTCTTTGGCTTCAAACTACGGGTGCCCGATGTGTGGGTGCATATATGATAATGGCAGAGCAATTCCCAGTAAGTATCATAAGCCAAAGGATTCTGAGTCTTCAGCAGATGGAGTTCTTCTCCAGTAGGGACGTACTCTTCATACGGGATATCTCCCATGGGCAAGCCCGAGACCTCATGCATCTCATGGAGGGCGAAACCCTACTCGCCTCGAGGGCAAAAGATTGTACAAGTATCAGGATTGTACAATTCCAATAAAGCAAAGAAATAGATCTGCTAGCGGGAATGTCATGCTGAACAGCCCTGATGGCGCGATACAACCCCGCATGACGAAGCTGATCTCTAAATGATAGCAGAAAGAAGTCAGTCAAGACCACCCACTCTCCTTTTGAAGAACAATGAACCCATCTGGGAGGACGAAAATCCTGAACAGGAAACTCTCCTTGTGCATTGGTAAAACGGTGCAGGAAAGTCGGCGCGATAATAGGAACCTCGCCTCTGGGGAGATCATGTTTAAGCAATCCCGGCAACAATCCACGAAAGCTCTTCCCAGTACCACGAGGAAAAGCACCTTGAGCATTGAAGCCCCCCAACAAGATACCGTCTTGTGTCCTGTTTATGTATCAGTCCATTCGCCTGGTCACAGAAAGGAATTAAAATAATAAGAATGCATAAGATCTCTCCATATTGGGGAGAAACAAGTGGCGACCTTCAACTTGGCGAAACCACTTATAATCGCCATCTTCCAAACTACTATCGGGTATTGAAATATGATCCCCAAACAAAAAGACAGGTTTGAGCAACGGAGACCGATTATCTCCTTCGAAAGATACATTGGTCATCAACTCTCGCAATGTTGAGCGAGAAGGGTGGAGAATCTTGTTTGCTCTCTCTTGGTTATCGTACAATGGGGAAAGACATGACCAAATCTGAACTCTTTCTTTCCATCATAGCCATCAGAATATCCGAAATAATGATCCTTTAGCCAAGGATTCAAGGCGTAATCAACTGCAAAAGACATTCAGATTCAGAGATAAGAAGAAAAAATAAGAAAATGGACTGCCTTTCGAATTTTTTTACTTACCTTCGATCAAGTATTCCTGCCGAACCACTATCGAACTAGAAGTTGCTCGAGAATCTTGACGACCACTGGCAGCAGCATCAGAGGAAGAAGCTTTCTTCGGCATCTTTTACAGAGGGAGAAAATCCTACGCACAGAGAATCAAAAGTTATTGGAGCTTGAAGATGTCTGAGGAGTCCAAACGAAGAACTCAGGTTTCAAATTTCTTGAGATACGGGAACCTCTCTCGTAAAATGGAGGTTATATAGCCGATGATTTGACGGCTGAGATCTCTGGACAGACGTGATATCTGGCTCGAATCTCGTGAACACCTTTTCATTTAATGCAGCTCAGAGAAACGTCTCAATTCTGACGCCGCAGAAAAACGACTGCCTGCCATCCTTCCTGCAAAAGTTCGCGACCCTAATATAGAGTCGGTTTCTCCTCAAAAAGCGAAGTTCGCGACCCTAATACGGAGCCGCTTTCTTCTCAAAAAGCAAAGTTCGCGACCCTAATACAGTGCCGTTTTCTTCTCAAAAAGCCAAGGTTCGCGACCTTTTAATGCAGAGTCGCACCCCTTCCAAAGACAGTTTGCGACCCTAATACAGAGTCGTTTGCCGCTGTCAAGATGAAGAGCGCGCCCCTAATACAGAGACGTGTTCCTTCCGAAGACAATTTACGACCCTAATACAGAGTCATTTTCTACTCAAAAAAATGAAGGCTCGCGCCCCTAATACAGAGGCGTGTTCCTTCCGAAGATAGACCGCGACCCTAATACAGAGTCATCTTCTATTCAAAGATGGAAAGTTTGCGCCCCTAATACAGAGACGTGTTCCTTCCAAAACAGGAGTTCGCGACCCTAATACAGAGTCGTCTCCTACTCAAAGATGAAGAAGTCGCGCCCCTAATACAGAGACGTGTCCCTTCAAGAGCAAGAAGCAATAGTAGCGCTAATACAGAGTCACAGATTTCAAACAAACGCAACGGAAGTTCTAATACAGAAGATTATATCCAAAGTATTCCGAAACTCTTCAAAGAATCATGAGAGTTTTGGAAACTTTGGAAGGGATTTTGTCGGCGAAAAATTCTGGAAAAGCAAAGCAGATTCACGAATTCAGAGACAGAAACCCGCAACTCATCGGATCCGCGAATCTAAGAAACTGGGTCCGCGAATCTAAGAAACTGAGGTCCGCGATCCAGGCGACGGAACAGATTCCCGAATCTAAAGCTGAGATTCGCGACACTACCCTTAGCTTTCGGGTGGGGGCTTAATACAAAGTCACCCAACCCGAACAGAAGAATTGCCACCTCGGATCGTGGGAATAACTGCCAAACGAATGCAGCGGCGTTACTTCGATCGTGGGAATAACTACCCAACGAATATGGCGACACTTCTCGAGTAGTGGGAGCTAACGGTCGAGCAAAATATGGCGGGACGTTACCCCAAGCCCCCTATAAAAGGCGGGAAGCGAAAGAGATACACACAGACAGAGACGGACGTCTTCTCCCAAAAGTTACCCCTTGTGATTAAGAGTAAAGAGCCCCTTTTTTCTTTTCCTTTTAGCCAACTGAGAGAAATTGTACGGAGTGTCAACGGAGAGCAGGATCGTCCTCCATAGCTACCTAGAAACCCAGCCTTAAACAAAGAGGAAAAGCTATCTTCCTCATTTTCTGTAAACGGGAAACCGTCCGATTGTAACCCTTTTATTGAAAATACTTCGATATAAAGAGCGTGCAACTTTGATGGCGAACAAAGACTTATTATTATTATTTTTATCACCTTTTGACATGAATATTAATTATTCTTGAAGCACTAATAACCAAATAATTAGTAATAAATTATGAGCTTATAATTTTTAATCTTTTTTAAAGTACTTCAAGTAATTCAATTTTATCCTAAAACTATGGATTATTTTGAAAATATATGTGAGGTGCATCTTCACTTACATATATTAAAGTTGATGTTAATTTTTTGGATTTTTATCTCCAGTATAAGACCTTAAGAAATTATTTGGTTTAACTTAACTTTTGTATGACTAAAAGATATATAATACTTATTAGAACTTACCCAATTATGAAAATTTTGAATTTTTATTTTGATTGAAAATAGAAGTGAAATCAAAAGAAAAGAGAAAACACTAGAAGGATCTTTTTAAAAAAATTAAAAACACTATAAAAATTTGATAAATGAAAAAGAACTATCCTTAAAAAAAAGAAATAATCATCTCCTACACTTAAATCATGCATTGTCCGCAAAGCAAAATTCTAAAATAATAAGTGTTTAAAAAAAACTATTCAAAATGTACAACTTATTTACCTCATTCCAAAATTGAGATTCACGAAGAACCATAGCCTCTTTCTTATCATTTACTTGAAATTTCCAAAAAAGGCTTAAGATGTTGTCCATTTACTTAAAAAAAATTACATCTTGAAATTTTCAATTTCTACTGCTCCGTAAGAGAACACATTTCGTACAATAAAGATCCCATTCATTTTGAACTTAGCTTTCCAGGAAATAAATGAAGTTTAGAATTATACAACAAGACTTTTTGAACTGGTATAGATGATTCGCAAAATTGCTTTATTGTAAAATACTTTCATATTCTCTTTGTAAATTCTAACATTTTTATAGACATCGTTTCTAATCTCTTCCAATATATTGAGTTGCAACTTTCTATAATCACCAATATATCTAAGTTAAAGTTCAATTGTCTGATTATCGACATGGCTCGATGTTTTAATTCAATAGGTAAATGACAAACCTTTCCAAATATAATCTTATAAGGTTGGTCTTCAAAACTGTTTCGTAGGCCCATAAAGCATCTACTAATTTTAAGAACTAATCCTTTCAATTTTGGTTTACAGTTTTCTCTAAAATTCTCTTGATTTGTCTATTAGTCACTTCAACTTAACCACTTGTTTGAGGATGATAAGTGACGGAGTATTTTATCATCAAAGTCACAAAAGATCGATTGCAAAAATGTGGGTAAGTGTCCATATGATAGTTCATGGTGTACCGAATTACGAAAAGATATTTTTTTTGAGAAACTTGATAACAATCTTGTTGTTATTTGTTTGGCACAACACAGCTTCAACTTAAGGGAAGATAATTTTATCTAGTTTTAATTATATATAGATGAATTGATAAGAGAAAGAGAGTTGATTTGATTATACATTTTACTGTATAATAAAAAATAGGTACTTAGGACAGAATCAACTAGGCTGATTTAAAAATAGATTTATTAGTTTATTCTTTTTTAAATCAATTATTAATATTACTCTAAAGAATAAGTTATACAAAATTGTCATAACCTATCAATTTAGAAATAAATTATTAGAGTTGATTGCATATATCAAAATCTTATAAATTTAACTAAATAATATATATAAATCATTTCCAATTAAGTATAGTTCTTATTTAATCGAACATATAACCAATCAAAAAAAATTTATTTTGGAATTATTATAATAAGACTTAGAGAACTTGATTTAAATATTAAGCATTAGAGTGGAAATAAATTAGTCTAGTTTGATTATCCTAAGTATCTTAAGAAATTTAGTTATCTGCAAATAATAAGAAAGAGATACAAGATAAAAATAAAGTATTGAATCATCACAAATAATTAAGGAAATAAATCATATTAAAATAAATGTGCACCTTACAATGACATATGCAAGATATAGTTTCTAAAAGAAATAAACTATCAAATTAAGTCACTTCAAATCAAAACCCCCTTTATTTAAAGGTGAAATAAATTGTTACATTTGTAAAAAAAAAATAATTAAGAAGAACAAAGAAAAATAGATGTTTGACTTGATATGTTTCTAACAGATTGATTTATCAAGATTTTTTATATAATAGTTTTATTTGTTAAATATTTGACTTATTTGTTAAATATTTGACTTGATTTCCCCTAATAGCTTGATTTACCAAGATCTTTTCTATAACATCTTAATTTGTTGAAAATTTTGAGTTGATTTCTCTAACAACTTGATTTGTCAAAATCTTTCTAGTAGTAAAATGATTTTTTATAATGTTTGATTTGATCTGTTCGATTTCCTTTCTAATAACTTGATCTCATTTTTTATTATTTTGATCTTGATTTATTTTTCTTGATTTGTGACTTTATTTTTATATATTGTAATAGGATCTTGAACTTTTGGATTTGTGCTTGAAACAATCATATTTTGGGTTTTTTTCCTTATTATTTTTTAAAAATATATTTTCCTGCAAATAATAATAAAATACCCAAGAGCATGTTTATATTATATTAACTTAGATAAATTGGGACATAAAAATGCAAGAAAATCATATTCCTCATAGACCAATCTCGTGACAATTAAGACAATAGTCAAGGCGAGGTCAAATATAAACACAATGATCATAACAACAAGCATCTCTTCTTATTGAAAGAGTAATAAGTCCGTCCATGGCGACAAACTCTTCGACTGTCAGTAGCACCTCTACAAGGCAATACTCCAGCAGGAGTTTAAGTTTAAGCTTTTCGACCTAGAAAGAAATATAATGGATTGGGCAATCCTTAAGATCATATCGTAAACTACCAAATTGCTATACACTAGCAAGGAGCAATTGATAATATCATGTGCCAAGTTTTCTCCATAATTTTCAAAAAAGGTACACAAACTTGGCATTCCCCTAGTTCAATTGAGAAATTGGACGAGCTCTGACAAGCATTTAAACAAAAGTTCTTAGCGAGCAAGAACACAAAAAGAACTATTGATTCTTTTCTTAGCTCATGTAAAAACAGGGCGAGCCCCTCAAGAATTCCCTAAGATAATTCATCGAAGCCTGACTACAAGCCGAATACTATTTTGTCGATATTGTACTAGCGACACTCATGAACAGTGTTCAAACTATGCATTTGGGGCTCTTCATTGGAAAATTCAGGCCTACCTCGTTCGACAATCTCTTGGAGCATGTCAAAAGGTATATCGCCTAAAAAAGATCCAAGAGAATCTTCAAAGGTCAGGATTCTCTGAAGGGTAAGGAGTCAGTGCCGATCGGATAGGTAAGGAATGCGAGAAAAGATAGAGCCTCCTAAAGCTCTACTCAGATTAACAAGGGGACACCAAGGCGACAACTGTCATAAGCCAAAAGGCTACTTCACTCTCCTCAAAACTTATATGACTCATGTTTTCAAGTACGTCCAGAAGGAGGATTACCGCTCACAACCTCCTCACCTCATCAAGATGCTTACTATGAAATAAACTCGTGGCTATTATGCAAGTACCACAAAGATATCGGACATACAACTAAATAGTGCATCTAGCTCAAGAGAAACATTGAGAACCTCATCCAAAGAGAACATTTCAAGAAGTTCATAGAAAAGAATTCAAGTAAGCGATAGATTCCTGACCACCCTAAAAAAGATATGATGGTAATGATCCACATGTAGGCGATACCAAGAGTATAATCCTGAACATCTCTAGAGGACCTGCTGCTAAGGAAAATTCCCACTGATCAACTTGGAAGAAGTATGTAGGTCAGTTAATGGCACTAGCTGCTACTTCAATGATACAAAAAGAAGAGACTGCGAAGATTAAAGAAAATAGCAAACAGTAGTCATGGTATCTATTGTATAGTACATGATAATAAAATCAATCATAGAGCTACTTTCAAGAGGATGTTCAAGGCTGCTAAAGATATGTTTCTATTGACTATATGCAATTATGGTTAGAACCAATGTTTAAAATAGAGATAACAGTAACGTAACGTTTTGAATTTGTTAGGTTATATTGCATATAGAGTAACATATAACGTAGGTTATGTTATTTCCTATTTATTTAATAAAAATAAATATAAAACTATATAAAATAATTTTTATTAATTAAAAAATAAATTTAAAATATAAAAAAAGATATAAAATTATTTTATAATGCATTATCTATTCAAATATTATATTAAGTTTTTTTCACATATCTTCATAAATTATATCAAGTCTGCAACCATAATTCTATTTATAATTTAAACAAGAAAGCAATATTCTAATTTTTTTTTAAAATTCTAGTTATTATCATTGTTATAATTTATATTTTGTAATGTTTAATTTATCTTATTTATAATTGTTGATTTCAGTTCAGTTAAAAATTCAATAGAATCAATAAATAATTTTCAGCAACCGGACGAGAAATACAACAAGTAAATAAGGAAACAGATTTAAATTAATAAGTTAGTAATTACACAAGCCAACAACTAATTAAGTAAAAAAAAATACAGCAATTTGCTAATAATCAAAATAATAATCAATAACAATATATAAATTACTAAAAAATAATTGTAAATAACGTAACATAACGTAATTTTACGTAACGTTATGTAATATACTGTAAAATAACGTAAAAAAAACGTATTGTTACGGTGCACTGAGTTATGTCCAGTTGTTACGTAGCGTTAGGGTTCCGTTAGGTTATGTAACACAATATAACGAGTTTCATAACATGTTATTTCCAACATTGGTTAGAACTATATAGATATAAGCGGTAGTTTTATCAACAATATGATAATCTTTATTGCAACCATTGAGGAGATCAAAAATATTATTCGTTAAAAAATAAAATTTCATTGAAGTGAGTTCGTGACAAACCCTTGTCGATAGTTTCGGTTCTATGGTCATGATGCAAAAACAAATTGAGATTTATTGGAAATTTAGGAGGCCTGCTATGATGTTGTAACAATTAAAGTTAAAAAAAGAAAAGCATAAAGAAAAATGTAAATTACAGGGGAAAAAAAAAAAGCCTGCAGGAAATTCTTGTAAATGCCTAAATTATTTACTTATTTATTATAAATTTCACAAGACATGACAAATACTCCTTACCTAAAAATTTTGATGGTTCAACTCCTATAGCACTAGTTTTTTTCTTTCTTTTTTTTTTATTTTGTGTTGAGCTATCATTAAATGCCTTGTTAGTATTGTCGTTACATGTCCTTCAAAATAAAAGATAGTAGGATCAAGGAATCAGAATAAAAAGATAAGAAACTTTATGTTAATTTAATAATTAAAAAAAGACTAAACAAAATGACGAGTGATTATCAATTGAACGTAAGACCTTAAAACATATTTTCGCTAAAAATAATAATAATGTATCACAAACTAGGATTCAAAACATAACGTATACTTGTACAAGATAAATTTGATATGTCATATATTCTTTTTACAAAAACTGATGTAATAATTATATTTTAAGGTATATGTTGAAGAAAATAAGAGATAGTGGTTTGATGATCATTTTCATCAATGGGAACTAAAGTCTTCTAAAATAATGAATAATTCTCAATAAAAAAAAAATATTAAACAGTAGGTTGACAAAGTCTTTGAAATAGTTAGTTGAATATATGCTAGTTTTATCTATCAACAACACGGTCAAAACTTATTTATTTATAGATGTTTGAAGAGAAACTTTTAATTTCCTATATAAACAATTACGAATATTACAAAAATATCTAGAGTATTGTTATGAATTCTGAAACGTTTAACATATAAAAGGTGCTTAGTTTAATTTTCTTCCTCTTTGAAGCAACATGAATTGTCTTCTCATCAATTGAGCACTAGGAGAGAAAGTAAGGGCCCGGCTAGAAAACGGACATGATATAGTCCCAGGCTTTTTATATATAATAATAAGATTTATTTCTTATATTTTCTTTGAATATTTAATATTTTCCTAATTTTTTCTATAGACATAAATCATTAAGTCAATTTTTGAACTTTTGAGATCGTAATGAAGATGAAAGCCCTGAAATTTAATATTCGTGAATATGACACTGCATACACATTCTTTCTTTCGATTTTACATTTGAAGCAAAAACATACAATTTCTAATTTACCTTCATAATATCTAACAGAGATTGTATTATTTCTTTTTTATAAAAGTGCTGAAACGGCTATTCATTCTGAGAATATAAGTCAAAGATCTTTCATGATTGAATATGATTAAACTATTTGTTTATTTGATCTCTCTATATCTTCTGCTATTTATCCATTGAAGTATTAAGTGTTGCCAAGCTTAATTCGGACATTCTAGTAAGACATAATATTTTTGCACTAACAGAGATAAACAAGGAGAATCTAATTAATAAGCTTGTATACGATAATTATAAAAAATTGGTTATTTTTGTGGACAATCAGCAAAAGTTATGATTGTGAAAGAGTTGGATGCGGAACATGAAATGTGAGCCAAAAATATTCATAAAAGAGACTATAAATGGTACTTCTATTATTCTATTTATACTATATAATTTAAATTACCGAAAAAATAATAATAATTTAACGTGTTAATAATTAATAAGGAACTTTAGCTACATATATTTATCCAAGGGATATGCTCAATTGCTAGGCGAGGGAATTATGCAAATTTGATATATTTTGAAGTTTATACGCAATTAGAAACCTTGTGAGGGTAATAAGAAAGAACTTTCAGATGATACACAAATCAGATTCTCCTCCTATATCCCCCTTCAAAGTTGAAGTGGTCGAGTGAGAAAACATGCACAACTTAGCATGAACTAATTATACATAGGTATTACAGCTTAGCAGCCGTTTATAGTCAAAACATCTACTAACTGTAGCTGAGAGGAGATGAAACCGAGACAAGGGATCCATTCAGCAACAAGCTCCCTAACTAAACGGTTGGAAAGTGCTGGATTGGATGCAACGAACATAATCACACCTTTATTAGTACACTATAGCCTTGGAGAAGACCGGAGTTTGATTTGGGGCTCGGAAAGGAGCTGTCCAACTAATTTCTGCAGCTCCAAACATAAGAGCATGATACTCTGGTTCAATTAGGAATGATAATGAATGCATCTATGGATCAGAGTTAGCATTGTAGGATAAATTCAGTCCTGTAAGTGTCAACAAATATTACAAAGCTCCATTAAATAGGAATGAGAATGGGCGGATTCAAGAGTTGGTCCTTGGTCCGTCCTATTCAAAGTTTTCATTTTAAAAATTAATTTAGAATATTAAATAGAAAGCACCAAGAATTTATTTTAAAACCATCCATTATCATTCCTACCAACAGGTAACGAATTTGTGTTGTATGCAAATGAGAACAAGTTTTTGGAAGATGATAACCCACTAGAAAGGGAAAGGGAGTGGAAATAGGTTTGCAATTCCAGTGCCGTTATCACATTTTCAGAAAAAAGAGAAGAAAATCAACCAATCAGCTCTTCGGTCCAAGTGCCCCGGGACCGGCTCAGTCCACACCAATTCGAACCGCTCCAACCCAAATTGAGCCGAAGCTCCACCACACAGAACATCTTGTGTGCAAAAATTACATCCATTTTTTATTCCTCTTTGACTCCACTCCCTGCAACTCCCATGTCCCTTCCTAAAGTGGAAAGCACTTGCGTCTTCCTTCTACGTACTGCTCCGTGGAAATCAAAACATCACCAACCGTCCATTCTCATCATCATACGGCCCGATTCATGCGCCCACAGAAAAAGGGGCGAGTTAATCGCGCCCGCGAAATGTCATGGAAGCGTCGACGCAAAGTGGTCCCAAGTAGAAGTCGTTTCCACGTGCGCTGGTACGTCACCTTAGTGGTCCCCACGGGACACGTGTGGATCCCAATAGCGGGCCCGCTCACGTGTTGGGCGCCTTGGATTGTTACGGTACGTCGCTCCAAAAGTACGGATGCTGCTAAGCTGTTCCCTGTCGTCGCGTCGGTCGATGGGTCCCGCATACGTGTCGTTGATTACAATTTCGTGGACGCGTGTGAGGATGTTGGCTCTGGAGGAGGTCTAATTTGGGTGTAATTAGTGTTTGTAGCGGGTTTAAGGGGCTGTTCGTTTAGTTTGTTGCACCTAACCTTAACTCTTTATGTGGCATTGATTTTGGTAATGGATGCTAATTTTTAATATTTTTTATACAAAAATTTAAATTAGAAAAATAAAAAATTTATTTTTAATTTACATTTTTGTATAAAATATGCAAAAAATTGATGTATAAATGCGTTCATTATCCTCTCTTGTTGTCTCAAACCGTGGTCGAGATTGATTGTTTGACTGCAATATTAAATTGTATTTTTACGCTTACCAAGCCGGAATAAAGCTATTTCTTTTTGTTGGTTTCTCGTATATTTCTCTACTTGGTCCAGAGAAATTTAGGTTGGTTAATGTAGCACCACGTAAATTAACTTAATCTAAAATTTTAATTTTTAGTGAATATACAATTTTTTTAAAAAAAATCTATGATATGTTAATTATTTAACATCTCAAAAAAAATTCTAAAAATCTTTTGATACTATTAAGATTGTCTTATTAGATTTGTCGAAATAACTCAAGCACCAAACTAATTATTTGTTACGGGACATTTCACGAGCTAGAGAAAACATCTTACATCATAAAATTTGAATGAGTAACATATAGAAATATTATTAAATAATAAAAAAAATACTCAGAGAGATACGTACACAACGATTAATGAGGTTTGGCTAACATGGATCTTGAATTTATGTTCTCAGAGAAAGTTGGTCATTTGGTTTGAGCTTTATTAGAAATTT
Source organism: Dracaena cambodiana (assembly GCA_036321105.1). Taxonomy (NCBI): domain Eukaryota; kingdom Viridiplantae; phylum Streptophyta; class Magnoliopsida; order Asparagales; family Asparagaceae; genus Dracaena; species Dracaena cambodiana. The sequence continues at coordinate 20,526,561 of JAYEPQ010000012.1, read as the reverse complement.
AAAAAATACAATCTCCAAATAGATCTCTCTTTTTTCCTCTCAAGATTACAACTTCTCAGGTATTGAGTCTGTAAGAAGATCCCCCTTCTCCTCGCATAGGAGAAGTGTATCTATAGTTATTTGATGGTGCGTTGTAGTGAATTGGAATTTATAGAGTTTTCTGATATGAGCGGGTTTTTGTTTCCTTTAGAGGTGAACTTTCTCGTTATACTTAAATGTAACTCCCTCATTTTTTTAGTTGCTTTCCAAAACAGGTATATTACATATAATATATAAGACTATTCTACATCCACAGGATATTGAAATAATCATAACTATTAACACAATTAGATAAAAAAAAATTAACAAATTAGAAACTGAAAATATAGATAAAAAATTGATTACATAATAAGACACATTATTTTGATTATACAGAACAAAAAGATAAAAGAATGGAATAGTGCCCAAACAAAATAGTACAAAAGCTCTAAGTCATCTACACTTTGTCGTTTCATCTGGCTTAGGAAATAGGGATTTCTGGTTCGGGCAGGTTCTCCTTCTCCATTTTGAAAATCTGAGTTCAGAATCCAGAGATTAAATCTAGCAAGTAACACACAAAGGAAAGTAAAAGATACATTATCATAGTTCTAAAGAAATAGTGTTCATTAACATAGTAAGTTAGTGTTCTTCGTGATATCATAAGTATGACCAACACAATAAATATGGATAAATAAGTATGAAAAATATGGAGTCTTGCACAAGTAAAGATAGATTTGTATGCATTAGTCTCGATCAACGTTCCAAATTAGATTATTAAAACTATATGATGGATAAGATATATGTGAAAAAAATCCAATATCGTATAAATGCTCTTTGCATATATGAGACCTGGTCACAAACCCATAACGCTAAACCATGATGCATCGCCAGATGCTTTTTGATACTATAAAGACAGTCACGGAGGTACCTCACAAGGGTACGAAACTTGAGACCGTGACTCATAAGCATCACATGGTCACCACTGCAGTGAAAGTATCGGCCTTAATTTAGAATGGTCAACTAAAAAACTTATACGATATAATTCTTATTCATCTTCAGTTGTCCCAAATCCCATGTCCAAGATATGTGATACACATGACTCATTAAGGTATCATAGCATATCCAGGTATAACTATGCACATGTCTAGTTTCAAGAACAAAAAATCGAGGAATAACCATATTAATTATTAATAATGTACATATTATGTATATAATAGAGAATTTTCTTATACATACTCTATCACCATACCCCATATATCATATCTACCATTTATCATGCATTTAGTTCATCATGTATAACTAGTCATTGCAAATGGTAATCATGTCATGTTATCAAATCATCTCATATATATATATATATATATATATATATATATATATATATATATATATATATATATGGTTTAGATAGAAATCAAGAATATATATATATATATATTCTTGATTTCTATCTAAACCATATCATAGGAACCTAGCATTCTTATGTGTGTATATACATTTCCATGATTTAATTCAGATGTACTAACTTAGTATTCTATAAGTACCATATCATGCATCCTTTCTTTTCAAGTATACTCAAAGTTATTTATAACTTGATCCCCAAGATCCTGGTTCATCAAAGCCAAAACCTTGTTGGCTAGCAGTTTTTGCTGCAAATTAGTGTCGATCTGGTTTCTAATGTCACCAGCAATTTTACAATCAACATGACCCCAAATTCTGGTTCTAAGCCTCCTATTAAAATTCATTATAAACCTAAGTTTTTTATATATAATCCATTTCAATAAATTGATACCCTAAATTCCGAATTCATGCATTTTATGCCACAGTAAATACTAAGTATAACCAAAAGTGCGAAGAAGCTATAGACATAAAATAAAGCTTTTTGGGATGAAATTACTCTCTTTGGAGCCAACATAGCTATTGCTTATGGTAATGGTTCCAAAGAAAGAATTTTGAGAGATTGTATTCTTTCTTCTTTTATAAAAGTACCTGCTTAAAAAGTCATTCATCCGGAGGAGAGATTGTATTCTTTCTTCTTTAATAAAATTACTCACTAAAAGGTTATTTATCTTGAGGATGTAAGTAAAAAAAAAAAATTCATGCCTGTACGTGTTTAAACTATTTGTTTATTTAATCTCTCTAATCTCAAACTATTTATCCATGGAAATATTAAGTCCGTGCCAAGCATAATTCGAATATTCTAGTCAGACATATTTTTGTAGAAATAGAGATAAACAAAGAGAATATGATAAGGTTATATATGATAAATATAAAAAATTGGCTACTTTTGGAGATAATCAGCAAAAGATATGATTGTGAAAGAGCTAGATGCGGGACATGAACTGTGAGCCAAAAAGATTCGTAAAATATACTGTAAATGGTACCGTTATTCTTCTATTTATACTAGATAATTGAAATTACTAAAGAATTAATGATAATTTAACATGTTAATTAATAATGAACTTAAGCTATATATATTTATCCAAGGGATATTTTACAGAAAGATATTAATTCTAGAGGTCTAAATGAGAAGATATTACTTGATAGAAATGAATGGAGAAGGACTATTAAAGTGATAGATCCAACGTGATTCTTTTTTGGTTCATGTAGCTGTAGATACCAAAAAAAAAAAAAAAAAAAAAAAAATCAAATTTGCTAAGTGGGCACACCCGCGGGTTGCACCCGCGGGATGCAACCCGCGGGGGAAGCAACCCGCGGGAGCACCCGCGGGTTGCAGCCCGCGGGAGCACCCGCGGGTTGCAACCGCGGGAAGCAACCCGCGGGAGCACCCGCGGGTTGCAACCCGCGGGAATCCCCGCGGGAAGCAACCCGCGGGAGAATTCCCGCGGGTTGCAACCCGCGGGAGCCCCCGCGGGTTGCCACCCGCGGGTTATTTTCCGTTCTTTCCCGATTATTTGTTTCCTATTTTTGGACTGATAATCCGTGATCCGATTTTTCAGGAGAGAATTGAGCCGGATTTGGAGCTTCTTCGGTCTATAAAATACAGGAATTTAACGGGAGAAGGGACTTTTGACTGGGGGATTCTTGGACTTTGGGGAGATTTTGGGCGAGCTCGTGAGATCAAAGAAAAGAGCAGAGCCATCTTCTCCTGGTCGGACGGTCAACGGAGGCAGCAGCAAGACTCCACCGCCACATGAACCCACATAAAAAAGGGAATCCATTAATATTCCCGTTCTTGTAATTTCTCGGGTTATTTTGTAATCTGAATTCGTTGTGATCAAATAATTTTTGCAATGGAATCAAAGATTCAATTTTCGGGCGTACAAGAACTGGCGACCACAGTGGGAGCCCCTCTGTTTACAACAGAGAATCTGGTGGCGCAGTCCGACCGGGTGCCGATTGGCTCAATGGTTGAGACGCTGGTCATAGAAGTTGACCAGCAAAAATATAAGGAGTTTCTTTCCTCCTCTGATTCGGAGCCTAGGCGTCATCGCCGGGTGACGATAAAAAAAGGTGAGGCGTCATCGCCCATCGGAAATCAAAAGACGTCATCGCCTATGAAAATTTACGAGGCGTCATCGCCCGTTGAAATTTACGAGGCGTTATCGCCCGTTCCAAAATCAAGCAAAAAGTCAAACCAGTCCCTGACCCGCTCTCAGAAGAGAAACCTGAGGCGTAAGGCACAGCGGGCCCGCCTCAACAGTGCCTCTGGAAAATTGCGGTCAGAAAATCCAGATCAGGAAACATCGAAAAGAAAAAATTCCAAAAATAAAAATCCGCAGGCGGAACTGCGGGTTGCACCGCACGGGGGCAACCCCGCGGCACCCGCGGTTCCAACCGCGGGTTGCACACCGCAAGTTGCAACCCGTGGGTTGCACTCCGCAGGAAAAATCAAGGGTTGGTTCTGGTGTCTATTCGGGCACACGCGCAGTGAGCACACAGCGCACATCTAACTTTTTGGTTACTCTCTCAGGTGTACCATCCCGTTCCTCTACAAATAAATATAAGGATGTGCTCATGAACTCACCTGAGGATAGATCTTCAAATTTCTCTTCGGATGAATATATTCATGATAGAATCCTCCAGATCCCGAAGAACAAGTCAGATGCGTGCGAGGCCCGCACAACTGCGCAAGCCAGCACACACTCCAGAAGAATCCGCAGAAGGGTTGGAGAACAATCTAATGCTGGAAAAGAGCTCAGCCCTGAAATATTACAAACTCTCCAGTATTATGAACCAAATTTGAGACGCAAAATACGTCAAGATGCAAATAGGGATAAAGAAGTATCTCAAGACTTGAGAGAATACCTCAATTGGAAGAAGAACTCTGCACAGAATACTCCTCAATGCCAATGCGAACAGTTAATCTCAACTGTTCTATCAAACTGCGAGTGCCATCCGAGACGGTCCGTTTTTTAGCGGATCACCGAATCCAAAGGAATACGGACAATAAAGAGGGTGTACTCTGGGACCGATCTACCTGCTGCCTCATCAAATATGGTTAATAAAGGCAAAAAGGTGGTCGGAAACAACCTTTCGGATAAGGAAATTACTCCAGGGTCAAAAGGAGTTTCTATCGAACCAGAGGGCGCGCTTCTAGAAGAAGTCTCTGAAAGGCTTGAGAGACAAGAAAAACGTCTCGAACAGCACGAGGAGACCATAGAAGAAATGAAATAACTTTTGATTGAGTTGCTGGCTCAAACTAGAAAGAACCAACCATCGCCGTCCATTTCTAGTCGGCAGAAAAGAAAACGGCCTGTCCAAATAAATGAAGACAGCGAAGACGAAGATGAAGAAGTGCCTCCTCATTCAAGAGAGGAAGAGGAAGTGAAAGTTATCCTCAATCCTCACGCAGAGAAAATAGAGAAGATGGAGAACCAATTACAAGCTCTTCTTCATCGCAAAAAGCTACAAGAGGTGGGGGTAGTCCGTCCATATCCCGTAGAATGGGAGACCGTACCCTATCCTACAAAATATAAACCGTTGAATCTTCAATCATTCGACGGTAAAAGTTCGCCGCAGCAACACATCTTCTATTTCCTCTCACAGACAGGACATCTCATTGGGAATGATCCAACTATGACTAGGATATTTGCGAGTACTTTACGGGGGCCCGCATTTACCTGGTTTATGCAACTTCCCCAGAGAACAATTAAATCTTGGGCTGATGTAGAACGTGAGTTCCTAGCCCGATTCTTTGAAGATGATACAGAAGTCTCCATATTATCTTTGCTAGCAGCGAAGCAAGAAGAAGGCGAAACGGTCAAAACTTATGTCGAGCGGTTCCGAGAACTTTCCGTTCGATGCCCACATGGCATGACGCAGGATACGCTTGTGGAAACCTACAGACATAACTTGTTGACCGATATCTTAGACAAGATGGGTTCGGTCGAATTCAAGTCATGGAAGGATCTGCTTAAGCAGGGCGAACAGGCCGAAGAAATACTTCGACGTCTCGAAATGCAACAGTCTGCAACCGAAGACGGTGCAAACGAATCTCCATTCCATTTTTTCCGTTCAAAAGGGAAAGACATAACGGCAATGGCGGTAGAAAGTACACCGAAGCAGAAACCATGGCCAACTACAAGCAACACAGCAAAGTCGCCCAGACTTCAAAAGCAGTATTCGTTCAAGGATGAACATACTGCTACTATGTTCAATCTGCTCACCAAACGCAAGATGCTTAAATTGCTGGAGAGCAAGAGACCTGAAGAAGTAAGGAAAACTAACGATCCGAACTACTGCCTGTACCATCGGATTGTAGGTCACCCCACAAAAAATTATTTTATCTTAAAAGATAAAATTCAAGTGCTGATTGACGCTGGAGCAGTTCAGCTCAAAGCTGAACAAAAAAGGAGTTAGAGCTAACTCCGACAAATTTAATGTGCGTGGTCTAAAGGTACTACTTGGGCTCACAATAATTCCCAAGACGAGCTCAGGGCGGTTAATTTAAACCCCCATAAAAAAAAAAAAAAAAAAATCACCCAACGCCGACAAGACTGCGGGAAGAGAATAAATTTCTCGCCAACCCCACCATACTGGGGGTAAAAAGTATGAATTGCCCAACGGCGCTAAAGCTACGGGAAGAGAATAAATTTCTCTCCAACCCCACCATACTGGGGGTAATAAGTATGAATTGCCCAACGCCGCTAAAGCTACTTGAAGAGAATAAATTTCTCGCCAACCCCACCATACTGGGGGTAATAAGTATGAATTACCCAACGCCGATAAGGCTACGGGAAGAGAATAAAATTCTCGCCAACCCCACCATGTTGGGGGTAAAAGGCATGAATCACCCTAAGCTGCTAAGGCAAAGGGAAGAGGAAAACTTTGGCATTTAAGCCCAAACGAATTCCTTGACAACTCACCATGCTGAGGGGAATAGCATGGCTAGCCCAACTCAAACGGTAGTTGGTAAAGGCAAAATCAAACCCGTTGATAGCTGGGGGTTTGCTAAAAATCCCATGACAAATCTGTCACAACAGTATTCTTATCCGAATATAAGAATACATCACTGCCCTAAGCTGCTAAGGCAAAGGGAAGAGGAAAAGTTTGGCATTTAAGCCCAAACGAAATCCTTGACAACTCACCATGCTGAGGAGAATAGCATGGCTAGCCCAACTCAAACGGTAGTTGGTAAAGGCTAATCAAATCCGTTGATAGCTGGGGGTTTGCTAAAAATCCTAATCAGATAAATCTCCTGTCACGTTAAGATTTCACCTCTGACAGCAAAACTTTTCTTGTCATTTTGCTCTAACAGAGCAAGCGACACTCCAAAATATTTGTCTAGTTAAAATCATACCTCTGACATCATAATTCAAAATCAAAAGAGATAAAATCCTAATTAAATCGATCCCCTGTCACGTTAAGATTTCACCTCTGACAGAAAAGAAAATTCACACTTTATCAAGTCCAATATTACAACCTCTGATGAACGTGCTTTTGATATCGTTAAGTTGAAAATCACCTCTGACGAAAATCATCTCCCTATCAAGTTAACAGTTACCTCTGATAGTCCGATTCCAAAACTAAATACGTTAACCGTCACCTCTGTTTAGTCAGCTTGTCCCTATCACGACCAGATCCTCTGAATAGGTTAAGCTCCAAGACACGTTTAATATCACCTCTGTCTTTTCCTGATTCGTCATACTAGATGTCACTGAACGGTTCGGATTAAAATAAGCACGTTAATATTATACCTCTGCTTGACCTAAAATAAGCATGTTAACATTATACCTCTGCTTGTCCTCTAATGAGTACGTTAAAATCATATCTCTGCTTGTTATGGAATAAATAAATATATTAATAGTTATCTCTATCGACCAAATCTTTTAAAAGGTCTATAACCAAAATTAAAAAAATCCAAAGTATTTCGAAATTCAGTACGGTTCAATACAGAACTTCAAAAATTTTGGAGGGGGTTATGTAGATACCAAAAAAAATAAAAAAACAAAAAAAAAAACAAATTTGCTAAGTGGGCACGCCCGCGGGAGCACCCGCGGGAAGCAGCCCGCGGGAGCACCCGCGGGTTGCAACCGGGAATTCTCCCGCGGGTTGTTTTCCGTTCTTTCCCGATTATTTGTTTCCTATTTTTGGACTGATAATCCGTGATCCGATTTTTCAGGAGAGAAGCCGGATTTGGAGCTTCTTCGGTCTATAAAATACAAGAATTTAACGGGAGAAGGGACTTTTGACTGGGGGATTCTTGGACTTTGGGGAGATTTTGGGCGAGCTCGTGAGATCAAAGAAAAGAGCAGAGCCATCTTCTCCTGGTCGGACGGTCAACGGAGGCAGCAGCAAGACTCCACCGCCACCCGAACCCACATAAAAAAGGGAATCCATTAATATTCCCGTTCTTGTAATTCCTCGGGTTATTTTGTAATCTGAATTCGTTGTGATCAAATAATTTTTGAAATGGAATCAAAGATTCAATTTTCGGGCGTACAGTAGCCTACCCCCAAGTACTTGGGATAAAAAGCTTACTTCTTCTTCTTCTTCTTCTTCTTGTTGTTGTTGTTGTATATGCTCAATTGTTAGATGAGGGAATTATGCAAATTTGATATATTTTGAAGTTTATACGCAACTAGATATCTTGTGAGGATAATAAGAAAGAACTTTTAGATGATACACAAATTAGATTCTCCTCCTATATCCCCCTTCAAAGTTGACATGGTGGAGTGAGCAAACATGTGAAACTTAGCACGAACTAATTATACATAGGTACTATAGCTTAGCAGCCCTTTATAATAAAAATATCTATTTGTTGGATTTGTATTTCGTATCCGTTGAGTATTCAGATGTGATCAGGGATCATAAGGAGCCCCAGTTGGACTTGGGTTAGAAGACTGGAGTTCTAATTGGATTGGAACACCAATTAGATAGTAATAGTGCTATTCTAATAGGATTAGGAAATACTATATATATAAATATATATATATATATATATATATATATATATATATATATATATATATATATATATATATATATATATATATATATATATATATATATATATATATATATATATATATATATATATATATATATATATATATATATATATCTTGTATGTGATACGAGAGAGGAGAGCAATTGGCTGAGAGATATGCTTCCATTATTATGAGAGATGCGAGAGGTAAAGAGATACTTGGATCTCTTCTTGTAACCTATTTTTCTTATAATAGATTTCTCTCGTTGCTCCCGTGGATGTAGGTCGAACTTGGTCGGCCGAATCACGTTAATTTTGATGTTCTTCTTGTGTTGTATTGTTTTCTTCCTCTCTACGATTTTGATGGGGGATTCGATCCCCAACAATTGGTATCAGAGTTATGGTTATGGATTCAGAATCAAGATCGTGAGATGGTGGATCTAATGTCGAGTCGTCAAGGAGGTTGGCGGAGGCATCAAGGCAAAATACAATAAGATGAAGAAAAGAAAAAAAATAGTCGGATATAACCAGTGATGTGAACAACCAGAGCCTCTAGCAATGTGCACCAAAAGGAGTGGCTAATAACTAAGATGGATTCTGAGGCACAGATCAATGACTATGGTTGATCGGAGCATGGATCAAAGAGTCGGTGTCCGATTAAGGTGATCAAGAAGTTGAATCCTATATTTTTCAGCATTCCGGATGCAGTGATGGATACAGATTGGGCAAAATCCACTGTTTAGACTAGATTTTGTGCAGACTAGCAGTGATAGACGATGATCAAGGGATCGATATTGACCAAAATGATCAATGGTCGATGGTTGATTGATTGTACGATGATGAGGTATGACGTGGTGCTTCATATTGATGGATACGGTTACTTCATGACATGATAAAACACATACTAATATATAATCATCTGTCCCTAGTGTTGGTCATAGTTTTTTATATCAAGGTGGAGTACGGTGTATCGATGTATCGATCACTTTTGCGTGGTACAAAATATGATAAGTGATTGTGAGTACTCAGGAGGTGTAGGTATTTTGATTGAGGTAGAACACGGTGTAGCGATTATGAGTGCTTGCTGAAAAGCATGGTGTAATAATCATAAGTGTTCAAGAGAATACAGTTCAGTGATCATGAGTGCTCAGAGGAGAGTATGGTTAGTGATCATGAGTGCTCAAGTATAGAGACGGTAATGATTATACAAGTTGTTCTCGGTCGGTGGATCATGGTGATCGTGCAACGAATGTTTGTAACGTAGATGGCGAGAACAACGGAGTTTCTTCAATATGCATGGCTCATCGGATACGAGCCAAGGTGGAGATTATTGGATTGTGTCTCGTATCCGTTGAGTATTCAGATGTGATCAAGGATCACAAGGAGCCCCAGTTGGACTTGTTTTAGAAGACTAGAATTCTAATTGGATTGGAACACCAATTAAATAGTGATAGTACTATTCTAATAGGATTAGAATATGAACACTATATATATCTCTTTTATGTGATACGAGAGAGGCGAGTAATTGACTGAGAGATATGCTTCTATTATTATGAGAGCTGTGAGAGGTAGAGAGATACTTGAATATCTTTTTGTAACATATTTTTCTCATAATAGATTTCTCTCATTGCTCCCGTGGATGTACGTTGAATTTGATCGGCCAAACCACGTTAATTCTTATGCTCTTCATGTGTTGTATTGTTTTCTTCTTCTCTACGATCTCGATAGAGGATTCGATCCCCAACACTACTGACTGTAGTTGAGAGGGGATGAAACTGAGACAAGGGATCCATTCAACATCAAGCTCCCTAACAAAACGGTTGGAGCGTGTTGGATTGGATGCAACGAATATTGCACCTTTATTAGTACACTACAGTCTTGGAGAAGACGGGAGTTTGATTTGGAGCTCGAAAAGGAGTTGTAGTGTCCAACTGATTTCTGCAGCTCCAAACGTAAGGGCACGGTACTCTGCCTTGGCTAGGAATGGTAATGGATGCATCCACGGGTCATTTTTTAATCATTTCTATATAAAATTTTTAATTAGAAAAATAAATTATTTAATTTTATTTTAAAATTTTGTATCGGACGGGCTAAAAATTGACTCATGGACACGTCTATTACCATCTGTAGCCTCGGTACTAGAACATGCTGCAGTGGTTTTCTTTCTAAGAGCATCATGAAATTAAATTTTGCCCAAAATAAATAGCAAAAAATACTATAGTAGACAGTGGAGTGTCATAGCAATCCACCCAATCGACATTAGAGTAGCTGAATAAGTGGAATGAGAATCTTGCTCGTGATGGTTGTAGACCATAAACATATTGTAGAATACATTTCAACTCTCGAGAGTGATAAGTGTGATAAGTAGTAGAAGCATGGACATATTGACAGAGTTAGCGTTTTAGGATAAATTCATTCTCGCAAGTGACAAATATTGCAAAGCTTCATCAAGTAGGAAGGAAAATGGACAAGTCCAAAAGCTGATTCTTGGCCTACTCTATTTCAAATTTTAAATTTAAAAATTATTTTAGAATCTTTAATAGAAACGGTCAAGAGTTGATTTTCGAACCCATCTATCCTCATTCCTACCCACAGGTGAATGCAATGAGAATTTGAAAGATGATAACCCATCAGAAAGGCAAAGGGAGTGGAAATAGGTTTGCAAGTAACGTTCTCACATTTTCAGAAAAAGGGAAGAAAATCAACCAATCAGCTCTTCGGTCCAAGTGACCCGGGACCGGCTCAGTCCACACCAATTCGGATCGCTCCAACCCAAACTTGAGCCGAAGCTCCACCACACAGAATATCTTGTGTGCAAAAATTACATCAATTTTTCATTCCACTTTGACTCCACTCCCTGCAGCTCCCATGTCCCTTTCCTAAAGTGGAAAGCACTTCCCTCTTCCTTCTACGTACTGTTCTATAGAAATCAAAACATCACCAACCGGCCGTGATCTCCCGACTCATGCGTCGACAGAAAAAGCGGCGAGTTAATCGCGCCCGCGAAATCTCATGGAAGCGACGCAAAGCGGTCGCGCGTAGAAGTCGTTTCCACGTGCGTCGGTATGTCACCCCAGTGGTCGGCATGGACACGTGTGGATCCAAATAGCGGGCCCGCCCACGTGTTGGGCGCCTCGCTACAGTAAGTCCGTCCAAAAGTACGGGATTTTCTAGATGGGCACAGCATATTTCTTAGTGAGCCCACTTAAAAGATCGTTTTATTTACCACTTTGCCATTATTTTTTTGGATCAAAAAATGTCCTTCCCTCACCCTCCCTGCTCGCCGCCGCCCTCACCCTCGCCGCTAGCCGCCGCCCTCGCCCTTGCCCTCACCCTCCCCGCTCGCTGCCGCCGCCCTCACCCTCGCCGCTAGCCGTCGTCCTCGTCCTCACCCTCCCCTCTCGCCGCCGCCGCCCTCATCCTCGCCGCTAGCCGCCGCCCTCGTCCTCGCCGCTCCCCTCTCGCCGCCGCCGCCCTCACCCTCGCCGCTAGCCACCGCCCTCGCCCTCGCCCTCGCCCTCGCCCTCACCCTCCCTGCTCGCCGCCGCCTCCCTCACCCTCGCCACTAGCCGCCGCCCTCGCCCTCCCCCTCGCCCTCCCCCTCCCCGCTCGCCGCCGCCGTCCTCACTCTCTCCGCTCGTCCTCGCCCCTGCCCCTGCCCCCACCCCCCGTCCGGGGTATCCAGCCCGGACAGAGAGTTTCTGTCCGGGCTGGATACCCCGGACAGAGAAAGAGAGGGAGATTGAGGGTAATTTGGGAAAATAGGTGTGCTTACTAGGAAAAAATAAGGTTTTTGAAAAGTGAAGATGTGCGCACTAGGAAAAGTGGGCTCACTAGGAAAAATCTAGTGCTCATCTAGAAATTCCCAAAAGTACGGATGCCTGCTTGTTCCCTGTCGTCGGGTCGGTCGATGGGTCCCGCATACGTGTTGTGGATTACAATTTCGTTGACGCGTGTTAGCTCTGGAGGAGGTCTAATTTGGGTGTAACTAGTGTTTGTAGCTGGTTTAACGGACTCTTCGTTTCATACCTAATCTTAACCCTTTATGTGGCATTAGTTGTTTGAAAGTGTGGCCGAGGTTGATTGTTCAACTGCAACATAAAATTGTATTTTTATGCCGACCAAGCCGGAACAAAGTATATATTTTTTTATTGGTTTATCGTGTATTTCTCTTTTTGTTTATATAGTAATTTAGTTTGGTTACTGTAACACCGTGTAAATTAATCAAAGTTTAAAATTTTATTTTATTTAGTCAATTTACAATATAATTATCTATAATACGTTAATTATCTAACATCTAAAAAATTTCGAATAATCTTTTGATACTAAGATTGTCCGATTAGATTTGTTGAAACAACTCAAGCATCACACAGATTATTGAGTACGGAATATTTCTCGAGTTAGAGAAAACCCTTTACTTCATGAAATTTGGATGAGTAACCTACTAAAATATTATTAAATAATAAAAAATTCAGAGGGATACGTACACAATGATATAACATGATATAACGTGGTTCGGCTGACATGGATCTCGAGCTTACGTTCTCAAAGAAAGTTGGTCATTCGGTTTGAGTTTTATTGGAAATAAAAAAATACAATATCCAAATAGATTTCTCTTTCCTTCTCGAGATTACAAGTTCCCATATATTGAGTATGTAAAGAAGATCCTCTTTCTCCTTACAAAGGAGAATTATATTTATAGTTACTTGATGATGGGGTGTAGTAAATTGAAATTTATAGAGTTTCCTGATATAAGCAGTATTTTGTTTCCTTTAGAGGTAGACTTTCTCATTATAATTAAATGCAACTCTCTCGTTTTTTAACTGCTTTGCAAAATATATGTACAAAAACTCCAAGTCATCTACACTTTGTCATTCTGTCTAGTCTAAGAAATAGAGATTTTTGGTCATGGTAGGTTCTCTTTTTGCATTTTGAAAACCTGAGTTCGAAATCCATAGATTAAACCTAACAAGTAAAACATATAGAAAAATAAAAGGTATATTATCATAGTAATAAAGAAATAGTGTTTGTGAAAATAGTACGTTAGTGTTCTCCAAGATAGCATAAGCATGAAAAACACAATAAACATGATTAAATAAATATGAAAAATATGTGAGCCTTGTACAAGTAAAGATAAACATACATGCATTAGTCTCGATTCAGCGTTCCAAATTAGATCATTGAAACTATGATGTGGATAAGATTATGCGAACACCCAATATCATATAAATGCCCATGCACACCTAATAACTGGTCACGAACTCATAACGCTAAACTATGATGCATTGCTAGGTGCTACTTGACGAATCATGTACTATAAAGATAGTTATAGACGTACCTCACAAGGGTATGAAACTTAGAGACTGTTACTCATAAGTACCACATGGTCACTATTGTAGTGAAAGTACCGTCCCCAATTTAGAATGGTGAAATGAGACCTTATATGATATGATTCTTATCCATCGTTAGCTATCCCAAATCCCATGTCGAAGATATGTGATATACGTGACTTGTTAAGATATAATAGAATATATAGGTATAACTATGCACATGTTCGGCATCAAGAACAAAATTCAAGGAATAACCATATCAATTCTGGATAATGTACATATTATGTATGTAACTAAGAAATTCCTTATCCATATTATATCACCATAGTTTATGTATTATATCCACTATATATCATGCATTTGGCTCTTCATGTATATTCTGTCATTGCGTATGGTAATCATATCATGTCAAATATCATGTTTAAGAATGTCATGCTTGTATCAAACATCTCATGTGATGTTATCATTTCGTGCCATATACATATATTCCTGATATCTATCTTAACCATGTCATGTGGACTTAGCATTGTTATATGTGTGCATACATTTCCATGAGTTACTAATTCAGTGTGATGCCCCTAAACCACACAGGTGAGCTCCATTGTTTGTCCCAATAAAATGATAGGGTGTCACTGACAGATACTCTCAATACCGGAGTGCATGAGATCCTTTTTTTTTTCTTTTCAAATAAATGGAGGTATGAGATATGGAAGCGTGAATATAGAATATAAATCACAGGTCTGAATCTATCTGCCGCAATATCATAAGCATAAATATAATAATATCCAAAAACAGATATATGAAAATGAGAACAATATCCAAGTAGAGCAATATAAGCACTGAATATATATAAGAGTACTCGAATACCACGGACATAACTAGAAAGTAGGATGCATATACACGTACAAATCAAAATGATAAATACACAAAAGAGATGAAAATCCTACATGAATTTGGCTACTGATGCTCGGCCTACTCCTGATAATGAGGATCCTCGAGGGTTGGTCCTTCACCTCTATTACTGTTGTCTCAGCTGGTAGATATGTGGTGTGATGATCTCAGAAATCAGAAATCCAAACAAAAATACGAACCCAAACTCGTGTAATTCTATAAGGACCATAAAAGAATGTGTATGGGTGTAACGCTCCCGTTTTTCAGCTGCTTCCCAAATCGAGGGACGCTACTTAATATTTGCACTAGACAATTTAACAGTCACATGATCTTAGAATAACCGTAACTACTGCCACAATCAGATGAATAAATAACATATCTGAAACTGAAAAGATTTTATTTATATAAACAGTTAGATACATAAGATAGCATACTGCTCTGAATATGAACACAAAAGAGAAAACTAGTGTACAGAAAAAAGAAAATATAAACAAATATATACAAGGTCCTCCATAAAGTACTTCACTACCTACTATCGCTCAGTCTGATCAATGGAGTATGGGTCTTTAGTTGGAACTGATTTTTCTTTTTCGTCTCCTAAACCTGGGTTTAAAACCCAAGATATTAAACTTAACAAGTAACAAAAAAAAATATGTACTATCACAGTATGAATATAGAGAATAGGTGAATAAGTTGTATTCGTGTCAAATATACCACATGAATAATGAATAAATGACAAGTCTAGATCATATCCTTGTTAGCGTTTGAACTAAATGATGGATAAGATAGCGCGCAGTTTTCTGTATTATATAAGTGCCCGTACATATCCAGAATCCGGCCTAAATATTCATGGTGCTGAACCATGATATGCCGCTAGGTATAACAATCCAATTTCTGTACTGTATTACACTAACGGATATATTACTCTGGGTATCAATTATCAATTGGTGATCCAGTAATCACCTAAACCGCTGCAGTAAAAGAATCCCAGTCTCAATTAAGAAGTTGACCAACAAGTTTTATATACAATACAGTTCTTATTTATCATGTAACTTCCTCAATCTCTATGTCAATAATACACGATATACATGAAATAATAGAAACACGTAGTTTATCAAGTCAATTGTATACATGTCCTTATTACGAGAAACAAGAATTCAAAAATCAAGATTCAAGATCATGTACACACATATCACAAAAATACTTCATGTCGTGTTATCAAGATACAAAAAACTTGTTATCATATTTCCATGAATGATCATGCTCATCGTGTATCAAGTATTCAAAAAATCTATTCAAACATGTCATGTATTGGATTCAATTGTATATATACCATGAATTACATGTCATGTATCACATAAACTATACCATTCATGTAAGAATCATATAATACACTATATAAATAACAATTATAATACGCCACACATCATATTATTAATCGTATAGTTTCTCCAATCCCTGAGTTCATAATACATTATGCACATGATAATTTTACTTTATATTTGTTTGTTTATTTTCTTTTCTTTTTTTAATTATTTTTCAATTCATGTTAACATGCTTGCATCTCCACGACTGCACATGACATATAGCATTATAGCACATGACTTGTAATATCAAAATATATGACTTGTAGTATGATGAATTAGATATCCGTATCATCATAATAATATTAGTGCACAATTACATCACAATATATCTATTATCAAAATTGACTCAATAATTTGATTCAGTGTTCAATACCAATCAATAGTCCAATTTGTGGTCCAAGTGCAATATGTAATAACACTGTATTATTTCTAATTGCAGACTTGTGGACTTATTTCATTTCTAGATTTAATCATATATATATATATATATATATATATATATATATATATATATATTCTTTGATTAATTTCTATTTAAAATCCAAGCCCAATCCATTATTTATTTATTTATTTTATTATTATTACCGTTATTATATTTATTTTATTTTCAATCCATCAATTATTTCCAATTAAATCCAAGCTCAAATCCAAGTCCAATCCATCAATACCAAGCCCAATCAATCCATCAAGTCAACTTTTTCTTCTTCTTCTTCCTTTTTTTTTTTTTTTCCTATCCAGCCTAAGTCCAACCAAGTGCTCATTCCCCTTTTAATTTTATTTTTTCTTTAATAATTCGCAGCCCAACCCACTAAGCCCACTGTATTAAATATTTCTATTTTTTTTTCTTTCCGGCCCAAGCCCAAGTCCAAGCCTACTGATTTATTTTCTTTGATCTGGGCCGGACCTAGTGTCTCCCTCTTTTTTTTTTTTTTTTTCTAGTTTTTCTTTCCTTCTCTTTACAGCCCAGCCCACTAACCATAAATTTTTTATTCTAATTTTCTTTTTCTCTCTCCTTGCAGGCCAGTCTGCTGTCTCTCTTCTGTCTTTTCTCTCCCTCTTTCTTCTTTCTTCTTTTCTTCGACCCGTTTCCTTCTCTCCTTTTTCTTTTGCATTTTTTCCATGCAAATTATTTTTCATACAAAATGCAAGATATAAATTTTTCATGTAAATACAATTTTCGTTCTCTCTCTTTATTTCTCCTCTCTTTTATACTATTTTCAAAAATAAATAAATAATACAATATATATATATATATATATATATATATATATATATATATATATATATATATATATATATATATATATATATCAAAATTTACCCAATGATCTGATTCAATTCTCACTATCAATCAATAATTCAAGTTATGGACCAAGAATATTTACTAAAAATTTACTTGTACAAATATAAATTAAATAAAATATTTAAGAAACGAACGAAGAATAGATTTGTGACTTACATTGGGTTCCTTTTAACTTTTTTCGATCTCTTAAATTTTCTTTTTCTTTCTCCTTCTCCTTTTTTTTTTTTTTCACCTTCTTCTGTTCTGTTGCAGTAGAGGGGAGAGAGAGAGAGTGAGAGAGTGAGAAGGAGTGTAGAGAGAGTATGAGTGGGAGAGATAAATATTTGCATGGTTCTCCTAAAGAGGCCACGAGGGACCCCCATGCCACCTTGGTTGTTAGGCTGACACCTCATAAGGCATACAATTGATTATTATTTATTTTTTTCCTGTATTAAAACTGCTTTTTGACTGCTTTCATGAGAACTGCTATTGCATGTAAAATAATGTATAAGCAGCTCTCATGCAAAATGTATTTTGCATGCTTTATAAGCCCATGCAAGCATACGTGAGAACAGAACAATAGCATGCAAAATACATTGGTTAAAAAAAAATAGCATGCAAAAGCAGTTCTCATGCAAAATAAATTTTGCATTAAGAAAAAAAATTAGAAATTTGTTATATGTGCTGGGCACAAAATCAAAAATAGCAAATATCACTATATATATATATATATATATATATATATATATATATATATATATATATATATATATATATATATATCGAAATTGACTTGCTAATCTCGTTCAGTTCTCGGTATCAATCAATAGTTCAAAAGATTAACTAAGCATTTCACAAAATAAATTACATATGTAAATATAAATTAAATAAAGAAATGAACGAAAAATAGTAGTGTTAGTAGTGTTATTTGGCTCTTCTTGATTTAAATCCTCATTTTGGTTTATTTTTCTTTTCCTCCTTTTTTTTTTTTTTTTTCTCTCTTCTTTTTTTTCCTTCTGCTTCTTGATTCTGGCCGAGAGACAAAGAAGATGAGAGGGAGAAAGAGAGTGAAGTGGGAGAGAAATTTTTCTCTCCCAAAACCTGCTGCGTTTTTTTTTTTTTTTGCCCTTCACACAAAATTTTGACACGTCATCAAGCCTCATGCCACCCAAAAGCCTGTGACGGGCACCGCCTCAAAATTTCTAATTAGGTTAGCCATTTTATTTATTTATTTATTTAATAATTTAATAATTTCGGTTCCGTATAATATTCTCCAAATACTACCAAATTTAATTAGGGCATAGTACTCGACGAGAGGAGTACTAGAAAATTATCCATTTATTATTTGGATTTCCAAATAATAAACTGAAATTCTGAATTAATTAGAAAGATAATTTTAATATTATTAAATTGACAATTTTGGGATTATTTTTTTTCTTTTAAGGAAAATTTCTAAAAATCTTAAATATTAGAAAACTAATAGCCGCGAAAACCGAATGTCATTTGGAATTGTAGATTTAAAGTTATGTCCACCGAAAATTATTTCGGTATTTAAAATTGACTTCGGTGGACATATTCAGCACGACTGGACTTAAAAGAGAAATACAAGTAGCTCAAATTTGGGGTATTACATCCTACCTATCTAACATAAGAATTTTGTTCTCAAAATTCAACTGGTGTACTTGATCATTAGAAAAGGTAAGGGTTTTTTGTCCTGATGTATTTCTCAAGTTCCCAAATGGAATCTCTTGGTGATTGGATATCCCACAAAACAAGGACTAATTGTATTACTTGATTCTTTAAAACTTTCTCTCGTTAGTTAATGATTGTTACAAGTCGCTTCTCATATTTTATGCCCGATTTAAAATCCACTTTTGATAGATCCACTACTATATACTTTCATTTAAGCGCTTCCTCAATTATGATATCTGAAATACATCATGAACGATTTTTATTTTTGGTAGAAATGATAATGGGTAGACATCTAATGATAATGGGTAGACAATATTTTCAATTTGTTCTCGAAATATTATTTGAATGAAGCAATTCCAAAGAAAGATAGAGTTTAATAAGAAAAAGCTGCTACTAATTTGAAGTGTCACGCCAATCCTGATTAACTAATGGATAAGATACATATGATAAATATTTTTGTAGAGTTCGTTCCCATAGTCTTATCACATGTTGTAATAGATCTTAAAAGAGAAAATAAATTTAAACTATTACAATACCGATGTAACAAAACTATGAATGGTAGAGATACAAGATAAGAAATGAATTCATAATTAGTTATAAAATTCAATCACACAAAACGATCTTATTGAGCAACTGCAATTGCTGGCGCTAGAGAATCATTTGTACAATTGCTTCGCCGACTCAATAAGACTTGTGAGATATAAAATGTTCAAAACATAAATCATTTAGGTTAAAGTTCTAATGAGAAATATGAAATGTCAGATGGGAACGATCAATAAATGTAATGGAGTAAGGCACTCACCTGGAAAGATAAAACCAAACTTGAGTAATAAGATATAATATCATTTCTAGCATGATGAAGCTTTTTTTTAAATATAGTTCGTCATTAATTTTTTGTCTAGTTTTTAACTGATGAGTGCCATATATTGCATATTTATAGCCTTCATATTACCTATTCTTGTATATAAATAATGCTACTCGGGTATTTTTAGTGTCTTTTTCAGATAATCCGATTCATACAAGGAGATGCCATGAATTCAAAGTTGGATTAGGAAATCAAAAACCGAAAAGTTACTAAAGTGGGCAAAACTATGAGAGTACGATTCTACAGAGACTAAAAGTCAAATACAATCAACAAACCTAAACAGTTAAGAGAAGTTGTTCACGAGGAAAAAATTTCATGAATTTAGCAATTAAATGAGCCGCTATTTAGAGGTAAATTCAGTTAAATAGCGGCCAAAAAGAGGATCCACAACCCGAAATTTTTTCCGTGGCTTCGTTGTAATTTTGTAGTTTCCAGTTCTGTTAGAATTAGGGTTTGATTTCCGAAGCGTATATATTGGCCTATCCTTGTATTCTAAAGAATCCTGAAGTTTTGTACACGTTTTAATTTAATAAAATTAGGATTTTGCTGAAGAGGTGGCGGCCACAATACTGTGCTCCAGAGGTAAGCCATTGCTTTCTAATATTTATTTGTTTTTTAGATAGAGTTAATTGCTTTCTAGTATAGGTTTTATTGCTTTCTAGATTAGATTTATTTGCTTTCATAAATAAAAATAGATTTAATTGCTTACTAGAAATATGAGTAGCTAATTTTCTTTAGCCCTAGGATGTAGATGAAGTTAGTTTAATAGACCGAATATGGATTTATCTCATCTTCTTCCTAGAAAGAAATAAAGTTATGATTTTTCTATAAATAAATAAAAGATAAAGTTTACAAATCATAATTCTTTGATAGATTATGCTTAATTAATATTTTGATAATCTATGCTTAGATGAAGTTTGGAATTTTTACTCTTTGTTTATTTTTAGAATTATCAATAGAAATTTTCCTATAAATAAATTGAATTGAGTAAACTTGTAAATCTAAATTTTTTGATAGGTTAAACTTAAGTTTGGTCTTTTGATAGCCTATGCTTAGATTAGGGTTTGAAGTTTATTTCTTTTCTCTTGTTTATGAGATTTTCTACTTGATATGATTTATTTTTAAGAAAAGTGTTATTTTTGATGGTCTATACTTGCACATCACTTGATAGGTCATACTTAAAGGTACTTGATTAAAATCAAATTAAAAAGATCACCTTTTTAATATGTTACTTAACCGTGCATAATTAAAAAGATAGGAAGAAAGAGATAATTCACTGTTAGGCTATTATTTTAATGGAATCGAAATCTTAGGCTAATCTTTAAGACTTAAAACTAATCTTCTCTCGATCTAGAAACTTATAGTTAATCTCTTAGACTAAAGAAAAAGTAAGGAACGCAAAAATATTTTAGATCCCTGTGAGACGACCTGTACAGCGCTACATCGACACTGTGCCCTTACAGTAAATATCACATCAAGTTTTTGGCGCCGTTGCCGGAGATCGACAGTGTTTTTCTTGCTTTTTCTGACGTTGTACGGGTTAACAGTATGTGTTGAGTGTGCAGGAAATATAAAGTGCAGATACAGGGAGACAAAAAGGATCAGAGAAGCCTCAGAGCTGTGTAAAAACCAGAGAGTCAGAATCTCTGCTTTCGCCGCTATTCAGCGGTCTGAACCGCTGTTTAGCGGCGAAAGAGGTACATTTGAGTCCCAAATTTTCTCCAATTCTGTATTTTGGTTCCCTAACTTTGTAAAAAAATAAAAAAAATTATTAGGAACAGTAGGAATCACATTTTTATTTGATCATATCTATTCCACCGTTTTATCTCTCCACAATACCCCACTTCTTGCATTAGTTTAGGAAATTCACGTATATACTCACGGTCGTTGGTTCATGCCACATTGGACCCGTGATCAATTTGGTTGACTTGTGAGATCAGATTTGTTCATGGGAGTCAAGATGGACCAACCGATCTCGATCCTTATGGATCGATGTTACCCGTTGCGCACATCTCTTCCATCATGCATAAAACTTACACACGCAGCAGGTAATCACTCTGAGTTGAAACCGCAGTACATTAGTATGCTTCCTAAATTCACTGGTTCTGATTCATAAGATGCATATATCTTTATCAGTGAATTTCATGAAGTATGGGTAATGATTAAATTGCAACACTTATCGGAGGACCCAATTAAGCTCTGCTTCATCCCCTTTGCACTTAAGGATAATGTCAAGAAGTAGTTGTACAGTATGCCTACTGATTTAATCACTACTTGGGATGAATTCGTTACAGTGTTTCTTAAGAAGTATTATCCCACGCATAAGACGGCAAGAATACGAAATCAAATTAATCAATTCCGTCAAGTGCCGGGAGAACCCTTCTGGAAATATATGGAACGGTTCAAGAACTTATTAGCTCAGTGCCCCCACCACGTGATAGAAAAGTGGCAGTTGTGTCAAATCGTGTATGAAGGACTCGATTACACATCCAAAACTCTTCTTGAGTCCATGTGTCAGGGGGAGTTCATGAGAAAGAATGAGGATGAAGTATGGGACTTTCTTGAGGATCTATTGTGGAAGACTATGCAGTGGGAGAGTCCCACTGAGAAGCCCAGTGCATCAACTTTTGCGCATAAGGGTGGGATCCATAGCATCGACAGCTCTATAGCTGCCGAAGCTAAGATTGCAGCCCTTATGAGAATAATTGAGGCATTAGAGACTCCTAGTGCTCCACCGGTGGGTCAGATAAATCAAATTCAAGTTCCCACATGCTTTAATTGCGGAACTCCGAATCATGTTATGGAGGAGTGTCCATTATTAATGAATTCCATGGGTCCCACACTTGAGCAGGCTAACGCCTTATATCAACAACCCATGAACAATCCTTACACTCCTACATACAATTCTGGCTGGAGGAACCATCCAAATCTACCATGGGGTCAAGGGCAATATCAGGGGGCCCCTAACCCTAACTTGTAACCTCCAGCCAATGGTCAGTTCCCAAGACCAAATGTGGATACTTATCAACACCAAAATGCTTTAAATTATGGGAACAATCAGAATAGACCATCTGCACAAAACCACTCACATCCACAACAGGGGTCTAATATTGATCAAGAAAACCGACTCCAGTCACTTAAGAAGAACGTTGAAAATCTTCTGAAGTCTTATTACAAGTTTGACATGCATATGTCCAACCTTGACACACACATGCAAAATCTTATGAAAGTGTCAGCTGATTTTATTCAAAATACAGGTCAGCAACTACTCGTGAACTCTCAATCTATTAAGAATATAGAGCAGCAGGTTGGACAATTAACGAGTCAAATGAGTGAACGTGGCCAGGGTACCTTTCCAAGTCAACCCATAACGAACCCCAATGCCAGTTCATCAAACTCCAATCAGTCGTATGTCCACCAATGCAATGCCATTCACACGCTTATATCTGGCAAGCAAGTGGACAATAATGTATCCATGCCCCCTGATCCCACTCCTACTATCTCGCAAGCTACATCATCTCTTTCACCCCTTTCTCCACAATCATCTCCATCACCTCCATCATCGTCACGTACGCATTTGGATGAACCTGTTCTTGAGCCGAAAGCACCATATCCAAATCGGTTTAGGAAGCCTTCACCGCAAGTAAAAAATATTCTTGAAACATTTCAGCAGGTGAAGGTTAATATTCCACTCCTTGACATTATACAACAGGTTCCTACTTATGCTAAGTTCCTCAAGGATTTGTGCACTAAGAAACGAGCAAGAAACGTTCCTGAGAAAGTTTTTCTTGCCTCAAATATATTACATATCCTCTCTAACTCCTTGCCTATCAAGTACAAAGATCCAGGTTTTCCTACAATCTCATGCACCATTGGAAACACTATATTTGATAGAGCGTTGCTTGATTTAGGGGCAAGTGTCAACTTGCTTCCGTACACTGTTTATCAGCAACTGGGGTTAGGAAAACTTCAACCTACCAAGGTCACATTACAGCTAGCTGATCGTTCGATCAAGAGACCACTTGGTATGGTTGAATATGTGCTCATTAAGGTCGACGAGTTTATCTTTCCTGTAAACTTTATTGTCTTAGAAACTGAGCCGATCTCCAATCTACGGAATCAAATTCCTGTTATCTTGAGTAGACTATTCCTTACAACATCAAATGCATTAATTGATTGTAGGAGCGGCCTCATGAAGTTATCGTTTGGGAATATGACTGTGGCATTGAACATATTTAATATGGATGAGTACGCAACGAGCTCTCTCATTGAGGTCAACATAATTCACTGTTTGCATTCTCATTCGACTTCTTGCACTGATAATGAACCCTCATTTGAGCAAATATTCAAAGATGAGTTCATACTATTAGAAGAATTGGCACATACTAATTTTATATATGATAATACTTGTGAAAATGTGCCATTAGTTTATGAGCAAACTTTTAAGGATTTGTTTGCAGAGGAGCTCGCATTACTTCATGAGTTAGAAGAGACACCACCATGTTCACTTGATCGTATAGCACTCTTCTCACCTCATGATATATCTACATATATGTTTGTTACTAACGATAATTGGCAGGTTTATAATAAATAATTCTTTAACCCAATTGTTAATACTTATATGTGGACAAAGAAAAAGCGAGGATGGCATAAGAAGCAGGCAGGTAATCTCGTGACTTGTAGGAGGATGATGAGATATAATAATGCACCCACTTCACATTTAAAACGCACACACTATGAAAGTGGGAAGTGATCGAGAGGTCGTAACCGCTTTACATGCGTTAATAGGGTGAGGATATTGAAATCGTAACTTTTTATGACTCTCATTATCTGTATTTGTGTAATAGTTTTCTTATTTATTTTACCACCCTTTGTTTGTGCATGAGGGCATACACAAATTTAGGTGTGGGGGAGTTGATTAGGAGATTTTTATTTTTTTAGGATTTTTAGGATTTTATTTTTATTTTTTAGGATTTTATTTTTTATTTTTGGGTTTCTTTATTTTACACTTTGGGTAGTTTTTAGGGTATTTTAGGGTAACTAACTGAAAAAAATTAATAAAAAAATAAATTTAACAATAAATTTATGTATTTTTATCAATAGATCAAACTAATTACAGATAAAGGAACAAATTTAGATTTGAAATTGGATAGGAGAGCAGATTAGACGATACACTTTGAATTTTATGAAAAAGATTAAAATCCGAAAAATAAATACCACTAATAGTAGTTTTGAGCCAAGTATATATCTATTTTTTCACTTCACAATAGTATATTAGGTTAAGAATAAAGATAATAACGATTGAGTAAGTCTTCCCTCTCTAAAAAAAAGGTGAGAATAAAATAATGCGGTGAGCCTAAGGCAATAGCGACGAGAGTGATAAAATAATGGGGTGCGCCTGGTATTAAGCCAATAGCCTCAAGAGTGAAAAAAAAGAGTATGATCTGAGTAATTGGGTACTTTGCGCCTAAGTAAGCGTGAATATTCGCATGAAAGGTGAAATATTCTAAAAAAAAAGAAAAGAGTATAAACCGAGTAATCGGGTATGTTGCGCCTAAGCAAGCATGAATATTCGCATGAAAGGTGAAATATTCTTTAAAAAAAATTTAAAAAAAGAAAAAAAAGAAAAAAAATTGTTATGAGAGAGGAGATGAACCATGAGTTGGAGTTGGAGTCCAAAACCAAAGTAGACTATCACACGTGCACGTAAATGTATAGAAGCCAATAGATTATCTGTTAGTGGGTATTGAAAGATAGGATTTAAATTTTTGATTAAAATGATAAGTGTATCTGATATGACGCTCGATTTGAAAATTGATAATTTAAATCCATTCTTGAGTTTGTATATTAGTGAGATTAATTGATGAAAATATCATGAAAAAAAGATTTTTTCTTTCCTTTGTATAAAATTTCTATTTTCTTGATTTTCGGTTATCCTTATTTTTCTTTTCTTTATGCCTTAATCTATTTTCTTCTTGAATTTTGTGCGTTTATTCACTGCAAGCCCTCACGAGACACAACTTGTCCACTAGGGTAACCTAGGGGTTTAAAGACTTGTTGCACATGCTATGCAATCGCGATTCCTGCGAAAGTGAGTTAGGATTTTTATTTTTCTTTTTAGAATTAGGTTTTGCTCGAGAACTAGCGAAAGATAGGTGTGGGGGTGTGATGAGTGCCATATATTGCATATTTATAGCCTTCATATTACCATTTTTGTATATAAATAATGCTACTCGGGTATTTTTAGTGTCTTTTTCAGATAATCCAATTCATACAAGGAGATGGCATGAATTCAAACTTGGATTAGGAAATCAAAGTCCGAAAAGTTACTAAAGTGGGCAAAACTACGAGAGTACGATTCTCCAGAGACTAAAAGTCAAATACAGTCAAGAAACATAAATATTCAAGAGAAGTTGTTCACGAGGAAAACATTTCATGAATTTAGCAATTAAATGAGCCGCTATTTAGCTGTAAATTAAGTTAAATAGCGGCGAACAAGAGGATCCAAAACCCAAAATTTTTCCCATGGCTTCGTTGTAATTTTTTAGTTTTCCAGTTCTGCTAGAATTAGGGTTTGATTTCCGAAGCGTATATATTGGCCTATCCTTGTATTCTAAAGAATCCTGAAGTTTTGTACTCGTTTAAATTTAATAAAATTAGGATTTTGCTGAAGGGGTGGCGGCCACAATACCGTACTCCAGAGGTAAGCCATTACTTTCTAATACTTTTTGTTTTTTAGATAGAGTTAATTGCTTTCTAGTATATGTTTTATTGCTTTCTAGATTAGATTTATTTGCCTTCATAAATAAAAATAGATTTAATTGCTTACTAGAAATATGAGTAGCTAATTTTCTTTAGCCATAGGATGTAGATGAAGTTAGTTTAATAGACCGAACATGGATTTATCTCATTTTCTTCCTAGAAAGAAATAAAGTTATGATTTTTCTATAAATAAATAAAAGATAGAGTTTACAAATCATAATTCTTTGATAGATTATGCTTAATTAATATTTTGATAATTTATGCTTAGATGAAGTTTGGAATTTTTACTCTTTGTTTATTTTTAGAATTATCAATAGAGATTTTCCTATAAATAAATTGAATTGAGTAAACTTGTAAATCTAAATTCTTTGATAGATTATACTTAAGTTCGGTATTTTGATAGCCTATGCTTAGATTAGGGTTTAAAGTTTATTTCTTTTCTCTTGTTTATGAGATTTTCTACTTGATATGATTTATTTTTAAGAAATGTGTTATCTTTGATGGTCTATACTTGCACATCACTTGATAGGTCATACTTAGAGGCACTTGATTAAAATCAAATTAAAAATATTACCTTTTTAATATGTTACTTACCGTGCATAATTAAAAAGATAGGAAGAAAGAGACGTTAGCCTATTATTCTAATGGAATCGAAATTCTAGGCTAATCTTTAAGACTTAAAACTAATCTTCTCTCGATCTAGAAACTTATAGTTAATCTGTTAGACTAAAGAAAAAGTAAGGAACGCTAAAACACCTTAGATCCCTATAGGACGACCTGTACAGCGCTACATCGACACTGTGCGCTTGCAGTAAATATCACATCATTAACCTAACTAATCTTACAAAATCTTGAGCCCGTATAAGGCCTCCTTATATCCTTTACACCTACTCTCACTCAGTTTGTTCCTTATTTCCTACTCCATTTGTTTAGTTAACCTCACCAACTATACTTACTCTACTAAATTTATCAATATCGATTATTGTAATTCATCAGTATTTATATCTCCCAATTCAAAAAGAATACAAGCATGACATTATTTTTTTTTAGGAAACTTAAGGTCAAGTTCCAAATTCAACCACTCTTCCATTCTATGTCAATACTTATCATAATCTCTAACTTGAAATATCACTATAAACCTTCGTGCGTTCAGGATTGTCTAGAAATGGGTAATGCGAGTGTTGTTGTTAGCCTAATTTCAACTCTTTAAGTACCTTGCCACACTCTTCTGCCAGAAACACTCCACTCCTTTTCTAGTCTGTTTATTAAAAGTGATACAATGTCACTAGGTCCTATACAAATGTTCAATACTACCCAGCTATTCTAGAAAATTCTGAATCTTTGATACTGATTTTGGCACATGCAAATCCATCATAACTCCTATCTCCTTAAGATTAGTTTATACACCATCTCCAGAAACTATATGATCTAAGAAAGTAACCTTATTCAACCAAAATTCACATTTACTCAGTTTTATATATAATTTTTGTTCTTTCAGAGTTTGCAAAATTATCCTCAAGTGCTCAACATGCTCTTCACTATACTTCGAGTAAATTAATATATCATTAATAAACACCACCATAATTTTATCTAGATACTGAGCAAAATTATAGTTTATCAAATTCATAAATACTGTTAGAGTATTAGTCACTCTAAACGATATCACAAATATTCATAATAACAATATCTAGTTTTAAATGCAGTTTTTGGAATATCTTCTGTTCGGATCCTTACTTGATGGAATTCAGAACAAAAATCTATCCTCGATAATACCCTTACTCCTCCCAGTTGATCAAACATATCAGTTATCCTTAGTTAGGGATGCTAATGGGTTCGGGCCTGCCCAAAACCTAATCGGGCCAGTCCAAAAAGACTGGGTTTAAATTCGCCCGTTTTGCAAGTGGATCCAATTGGGTACCAAATATTTCAGTTTTTCCTTTGTCGGGCTGGGTTTGGACATGTCCAAATCCGCCCAAAAGATAACCCAAACGAACCAAAATCGAGCCCAAAAAATAATCCAAACATACCAAATTTATTCCCAAAAAATAACGGACGACTCCTTCTTCGATATGGTCTCCCTCCGGCCTAGCGGGATCTACACCAAGAATCAGCTCCAGGCGGAGCTCGAAACCCTAGCCTTCTGCGGGATGTTCGAAAAGGTCGATCTCGAGGCCAAGACCAAGCCCGACGGAACCCTGGAGCTCACGATCTCCTTCACCGAGGCCACGTGGCAGTCCACAGGAGAGGAGTCGTGGATGGAGAAGGCGTCGAGGCTGATGCTGAAGACGAAGTCGTTGTCGTCGATGATTGCTAAGGAGGAGGAGGCGTCATCGAGGTGGTGGTGGGGGGAGTCGGTGGGGGCGGGGAGAGAGAGGTCAATGTCGTGGGAGAAGGAGATTTTTGGGCTCAATGCAGTTAGTGTTGCCATTGTTGTTTGTAGAGAGAGAGAGAGGGGTGTGGTTTGGTTACTCCAATGATGGAAATAGAAAGTTTATTAATAATACATACATCTCTCATCTCTAGCTGTACTATTTCAAATATGTGAATTTAATTGGATAATAACAAAGGAGCAGTTTCATCACAATTTCTAAAATTAAGATATTTACCCAGAACTTATCAGTAATTTTACTGGATTTTGTTCTTGAATTGTGATACTTGTAATTTTTTAGGTAAACTAGAAAATCTATCGGTAAAAAAAAAAAAAAAGAGAGAGAGATGGAGCAGTCAAAGGAGCACAATACACTACCAATTTTTTTTTTTTTAATTTTGATACGGGCAGATCCAAAAAGCCCATGGGTTGCCCGAAGTTTATAGGGCCGAGTTGGACTTTTTTAAATAATGGTCCATTTGGGCTTTGGATCAGTCCAAATCCAAAATTTTAGTTTGGACATTAAATGAATCCGGCCCGGCCCGATTCAGCCCGGCCCGTTCTCATCCCTATCCTTAGTAATAGATATTTATTCTTGATTGTTACTGCATTCAAACCCCTATAGTCCACACGCAATCTTTGGATCCCATCATTCTTTTCTGCCAATAATACTAGAGCTCTCCAAGGCAAAACACTAGGCCTCAAAAATCTAATTTCAATATCTCATCTACTTATCTCTTAACTTCTAATTCTGTAATTCCCATTTGATAAGATGATTTACAAATAAGTTCAGTTTCATGAATAATATCAATAGTAAATTCTATTGTTCATACCGGTGGTAGTCCAGATATTTTCCTTAGAAAATATATCTAAAAATTTTGATACTATCAGGACCTTTTTTTCTTCTCCTACTTCCATAACTTCTAAAACTCCTCCCTTTAGAGATACTTTAGATTCTATTGGTTCTAAGGATTAACTTCCACTAACAAAATCTACTTTGGATAGTTACAAATATAAAATATTACTTTTCATCTATTACAATTTTTCGCCGCATGGCAATCTATACTTACAATAATATCATATCCCCTTCCATTCATAATTAGCAAGTTGACATAAAATTCTCTAGCATTAATCATTAAGAGACATATTGGTCGAAGAGTGGATCGATATCGTTCTATGATGGTCCAGATAGGAATCAGTATAAGGAGTTCAAGATATATATCTCATACAAATAGAAAATAATAGGACATGTACGATCTTAGATATGATAGATATCAAAGAATAAGAAACAATTATTACGAATAAATCACATACATGTTCTTATGTGGCAGTAGTCATATAGTCTTCCACCTAAAGCTAAACTCTGATACCACCCTGTAATACTCCCATTTTATAGCTGCTTCCCAAAACGGAGGACGCTATTTAATATTTACAATAGACAACCCAACAGTCATAGAATTTTGGAATAAACACAACTACTGTCACAATCAAATGAATAAATAACATGTCTGAAATTGAAAAGATTTCATTTATACAAAGAGTTAGGTATATAAGATAACACACTGTTCAAAATATGAATACAAAAGAGAAAAGCAGTATACAGACAAAAAAAAATATAAACAAATATATACAAGGTCCTCCATAAAGTACTTCACTACCTACTATCGCTTGGTCTGATCAATGAAGTATGGGTTTTCAGTCGGGGTTGGTTTTCCTTCTTTGTCTCCTAAACCTGGGTTTAAAATATAGAGGATTAAACCTAGTAAATAATACAAAAAAAATATATATGTACTATCATAGTACTAAAGATAGAGAATAGGTGAATAAATTGTGTTCGTGTCAAACATGCCATATGAATAATGAATAATAGAACAACAAGACTATGTATGTCATTTGCAATTATCATGTAAAATCATGTAAAAATGATAAGTCTAGATTATATCCTTGTTAGCATTTGAACTAAATGATGGATAAAATAGCGCGGAGTTTTTGTATTGTACAAGTGCCTGTACATACCCGGGACCCAACCTCAATATTCATGGCGCTGAACCATGACATCTGCTAGGCATAACAATCCAATTTTCGTACTATATTACAGTAATGGATATACCACTCTGGGTATAATTTATCAATTAGTGATTAAGTAATCAGGCTGCTGCAGTAAAAGAATTTCGGTCTCAATCAAGAAGTTGGGCAATAAATTTATTATACAATACAATTCTTATCTAGCATTTAGCTTCCCCAATTTCTATGTCAATAATACATGATATACATGAATTAATTGGAAAACGTAGCTTGTCAAGTCAAACTGTGTACATGTCCTTATCATGGGAAATAAGAATTCATGAATCAAGATTCAAAATCATGTACACATGTATCACAAAAATACTTCATGTAATGTAATCAAAATACAAAAAATTTGTTATCAGGTTTTCATAAATGATCATGCTCATCGTATATCAAGTATTCAAATAATTCATTCAAACATGTCATGTATTGGATTCGAGTGTATATATACTATGAATTACATGCCATGTATTACATAAACTGTACCATTCATGCAAGAATCATATATTACACTATATCATTAATAATTATCATATGCCATGCATCATGTTATCCATCATATAACTTCTTCCATCCCCGAGTTCATAATACATTATGCACATGATTTATTTATTTATTTATTTATTTATTTTTCCTTTCTTTAATTATATTTCAATTCATATTAACATGCTTGCATCTCCACAACTGCACATGACATGTAGTACTATAGCACATGACTTATAATATCAAAACACATGACTTGTAGCATGATGAATTAGATATCCATGTCATCTTAATAATATTAGTGCACAATTATATCACAATATATCTATTATCAAAATTGATTTAATAATCTGGTTCAGTACTTAATACCAATCAATAGTTCAATTTGTGGTCTAAGTGCATCATGTAATAATACTGTATTATTTTTAAGCCCAGACTTATGGACTTATCTCATTTCTACGTTTAATCACACACACACACACATATTCTTTGATTAATTTCCATTTAAAATCCAAGCCCAATCCATGAATTAATTATTTATTTTATTATTATTACTATTATTATCTTTATTTTATTTCTAATCCATCAATTATTTCCAATTAAATCCAAGTTCAAATTCAAGTCCAATCCATCAAGTCCAAACCCAATCAATCCATCAAACCCACTTCTTCTTATTCTTCTTCCTTCCTTTTTTTTTTTATCCAGCCAAGCCCAGCCAAGTGCACATTCCTCTATTAATTTTATTTTTTTCTTTAATAATTCGCAGCCCAGCCCACTAAGCCCACTGCATTATATATTTTTATTTTTTTTTCTATTTGGCTCAGGCCCAAGCCCATTAATTTCTTAATGATTTTTTATTTTTTTCTTTAACTAGGCTGGGCCGGGCCCAGTGTCTCCCTCTTTTCTTTTCGTCTAGTTTTTCTTTCTTTTCTCTCTACAGTCTAGCCCACTAAGCCCACTGATCATATTTTTTTCTTCTAATTATCTTTTCCTCTCTCCTTGCAGACAGCCCACTTTCTCTCCTCTCTCTTTTCTCTCCCTCTTCCTTCTGTCTTCTTTTCTTCAACCCATTTCCTTCTCTCATTCTTCTTTTGCATTTTTTTCCATGCAAATTATTTTTCCCATGCAAAATGCAAGATACAAATTTTCCATGCAAATACAATTTTCTTTTTCTCTCTCTCTTTCTTCTCTCTTTTATTCTTTTTCTAAAAATAAAGAAATAATACAATATATATATATATATATATATAAATATATATATATATATATATATGAGAAAACGGGAAATACACCGGCGGTGAAGGGAGTTTCCTTCACCGCCGCTTAGGTGGCCCAATAAAATTATTACATGTGGTGTCATTTAAGAGAATTCATTTATTTGTTACCTTAAATGACACCCCGTGTTATAATTTTATTGGGCCATCTAAGCGGCGGTGAAGGAACTCCCTTCACCACCGGTGTATTTCCCGTTTCCTCTCTCTCTTTATATATATATATATCAAAATTGATCCAATGATTTTCTTCAATTCTCACCATTAATCAATAATCTAAATTGTGAGTCAAGAATATCTACTAAAAAATTACTTGCACAAATATAAATTAAATAAAGTATTTAGGAAACGAACAAAGAATAAAAGTATTACTTATATTGGGTTCTCTTTTAACTTTCTTCGATCTCTTGAATCCCCTTTTTCTTTCTCCTTCTCCTTTTTTTTTTTTCCCTTCCTTCGTTCTGTTCTGTTGATGCAGGAGAGAGAGAGAGAGAGAGAGAGAGAGAGAGAGAGAGAGAGAGAGAGAGAGAGAGAGCAGTGTAAAGAAAGTAAGAGTGGGAGAGATAAATATTTGCATGTCACTTTAAGGGTCTCCTAAAGAGGCCACCATGGGCCTCCCCATGCCACCTTCGTTGCTAGGCTGACACCTTATATGGCATACGGCATACGATTGATTATTATTATTTTTTCCTGTATTAAAACTGTTTTTGGACTGCTATTGCATGCAAAATAATGTATAAGCAGTTCTCAAAATGTATTTTGCATGCTATATAAGCCCATGCAAGCATATGTGAGAATTGAACAATAGCATGCAAAATACATCGGTCAAAAAAGTAGCATGCAAAACCAGTTCTCATGCAAAATAAATTTTGCATGCAGAAAAAAATTAGAAATTTGCTATATGTTCTAGGCACAAAATCAAAAATAGCAAATATCATAATATGTATATATATCAAAATTGACCCACTAATCTGATTCAGTTCTTGGTATCAATCAATGGCTCAAAATGTGAACTAAGCATTTTACAAAATAAATTACATACGCAAATATAAATTAAATAAATAAATTAAAAAATAGCAGTGTTACTTTCCTCTTCTTGATTCGAATACTTGGTTCAGTTTATTTTTCATTTTCCCTTTTTTTCTCTCTTCTTTTTTTTTTCTTTTGCTGTCTGATTCTGGCTGAGAGATAAAGAAGTTGAGAGGAAGAAAGAGAGTGAAGTGGGAGAGAAATTTTTCTCTTCCAAAACCTGCTGCGTGGTTTTTTTTGCCCTTCACACAAAATTTTGACACGTCATCAAGCCTCATGCCACCCAAAAGCTGGTGAAGACATGTAGTGATAAGCACCGCCTCAAAATTTTTAATTAGGTTATCCATTTTATTTATTTATTTATTTTTTTAATAATTTAATAATTTTAGTTCCGTGTGATATTCGCTAAATACTACCAAATTTATTTAGGGTGTAGTAATCGATGAGAGTAGTACTAGAAAATTATCTATTTGTCATTTTGATATCCAGAATAAATGAACTAAAATTTTGAAGTAATTAGAATGATAATTTTAATATTATTAAATTGGCAATTTGTATTTTTCGGCCTCATAAGGAAAATTTTTAAAAATCCTAAATATTAGAAAACTAATAGCCGCGAAGACCGAATGTCATTTTGAATTACGGATTTAAACTTATGTCTATCGAAAGTTATTTTGATATCCAAAATTGACTTCGGTGGGTATATTTGGCTGGACTCAAAAGAGAGATACAGGTAACTCAAGATTTGGGGTATTACAATGGGTCACACTAGTAGGAAATTATATAAACATGTATGTGTAAGAATGTTAAAGTATGCTCAATAGAATATGAATCTAGATGTATATGATATATATAGTGTAATAAGAATCATATGGTATATGGTGTGCATAATATAATATAATCAAGCAAAAAGATATGCCAAATATAATAAGAATCATATGGCACCGGTTTCTATATGAATTGGATGGCATGCCACTAAGCGAATTTAACAAGAATCATATGGTACCAGTTTTCATACGAACCGGATAGCATGCCATTAGGAAAATTTAACAAGAATCATATGGTACTGGTTTCCATGCAAACCGGATGGCAGGCCGATAAGCGAATTTAACAAGAAATAGTATTGGTTTTCATGTTAAATTAAAAAATTGCAAGTTTAAAGGTGTTTGAGAGTATATTCTTATCTCTAGTTGAACTCGAATCGGAAATAAACTAATATGGATGCAATTGCTCTTCAGAAATGGAGAAATTTCCCAATGATTACTTAAGGGAATAAGGACAAGTTCTGTAGAATATTTTTCCATGTTGGTAGAGAACTTTAGTATTAATTTGAAGTGGTTAAACTCAATAACAAAGCTCAAAGAGCAATTTAATGGATTTTCAGTGCACTTTAAGGCTAAATATTTGACGATTTATTTCAGATAAAATAAAGGGAGAATTGGTATTCGAGATCTAAAGAAAAAAATAAAGAGAACACAAGAGGAGGATGCCTATTTTTCAAATTTTTTCTGAGTTTATCTGATGGGTCAAATAGTTGCTGGAAAATAGTTATTATACAATGATAAAAACCTTTAAACTTCATCTTAATTTCAAAATTGTCATTGGATCAATTTTAACTCAAATTTGGTTAATAAAGACTGCAAGGATTCTGAAAATAAAATTAAATTTGGTGTAAGGATAAAATTAGAATTCTTGATTTAATTTAATTATTTTAATTGGGTATTTGCACAAAAATCGACCTATCTGGAATAATTCAATAAAATTATAAAAAATCTAAAATAATGAGATAAGAAGTGTTGCTCTGTGGAATTTGAAATTGAAAATTAGATTAAAATATATAACTCAATTTACTAAGTATTTGTCCATGTCAGTATCTATGTTCCCATGTTGATAGGGAATAAATCGACAGACTGGCTTAAGGATTAGGGGCATTATAGTCTACCCAACTAAAAAACTAATTTCGTCCTCAAAATTTAAATAAAAAATAAAAATAACAATAAGGTAAATGGAGAAGTACTTATTTAATAATAATTGAAATAGGTACCGAGGAATCATTGGAACAGATATAGACATCTTTACCCCTTAATCTCAATAACTTTCCTATTTAGAAACCAAAACATAACATGTTAGAGTCCACAGTCAAACCTTTTGATCTCCATAATTAAAATTAGAAATCCTGATATAAACACCCCAAATTAATGGAGACAAGACTCTATACCAATTCTGTAGAGTCAGCTATGTGAGTTATCTTTTCCATTCAGCACTCCCAATGTAATTTTATTTATCACATACCCAAATATATATGTTTAACTTGGATAATCAAATTCAACAATTTTAGGTATCTCCAATAGTCATCAATTTTTTTAGCTACAAAGAAATTCAAACTTTACTTTGGTAAAGGAATATTCATAGTTCCATTAAATATCAGAAAAAAATATTTAAATATCATTCTCATCAATCTCATAAGTATCATACAAAATCCCATCAGTCGAATCACTTGAATATATATTGTGTAAAGAAAATATAAGTCATGTGACTTTCGGTCTATAATTCAGAATAAATTGTAATATCAAAAAGGGATTTTAATGTAATATGAAATCCAAAATCAAAACGATATTAACTATAAGATGGCATAGGTCCACCAAATGAATCACAATCAAACTATTCTAATACTAATTAAATATATGACTGAATAATATCATAAAGTCATTCTCCTATTCTTGTAATCTTTTTCCTTCAACAATATACCATGATTAGTAAATAAAGATTCATCTTAATATTTTTTAACTATAATAAAATATATCTCAAAGACATCAAAATTTAAATAGCAGGTCTCGCAAATTAACAATTCAGAATTGATATATTCTCAGATTAACCGAATAAATATCCATGCACACAGTATTTTGCTTATTCAATGATTGTTCTATCCATGCTGTATCTTTAAACATAATTTATTTGTTTAGTAGTCCTATTATCAAATTGAATACGCCAAATGGAGTCTCATTGAATCAAATCATACTATGGCTTTTTCTATCCAAATCAAAAAAGTTACCACAATAGTCACATAATCTTATACATAGGTTGATTACGAGAAGTCATTTCTCTGGATATAAATAATAAGAACAGAAACTGAATCGGAAACAAATGATATGATATGGAATAGGATATGAAAACAAGAAAATGTTAATGGATATTGCTTGCGTATATGGCAAAATTCTAAGTTCACAGATCAAATGATAAAAATAATGGTTGCTCTGATACTATTCTATGACGCCCCCAAACTACACAGATAGGCATGAGTGTGTGGTCCAATAAACGGGTAGGATGTCACCGGCGGGTACTCTCAATATTGGAGTGCACGATGCCCTTTTTTTAAAATAAATACAGGCAATAAATATAGAAGTGTGAATACAGAATATAAAATACAGGTCCGAATTTATTCGCCACAACATCACATGTATAAATATAGAAATATCCAAAAACTGATATAAGGTAATAAAAAATATGTGCACTAAAGATTGCTCACGTAGATTCAAGTACAATATCCGAACAGAGTAACATAGTACTGAATATATAGAAGAGTGTCCGGATACTACGGACATAACTAAGAAGTATGACGCATATACACGAACAAACCAAAATGATCCACATACAAAAGAACTGAAGATCCAATAGAAATCTGGCTTCTAGCACTCGGCTACTTCTGGAAATGAGGATCCTCGCCACCTCTGCTATCGCTGTCTCAGTTGGTAGACCTAGAGTGTGATAATCTAAGGAATTAGAGCCTAAACAAAAATACAAAAACAAGCTCGTGTAATTCTATATGGAGTATAAAAGAATGTGTATGGGGCACACTAATAGGAAATAATATAAAGATGTATGCCTATGAATGTTAAAGTATGCTAAATAGATATGAATCAAGATATATATATATATATATATATATATATATATATATATATATATATATATATATATATATATATATATATATATATATATATATATATATATATATATATATATATATATATATATATATATATATATATATATATATATATATATATATATATGAACCATATGGTATATGCTGTGCATAATATAACATAATCAAGTAATAAGACATACCAAATATAGTAAGAATTATATGATACTGGTTTCCACATGAACCAGATGGCATGCTGCTAGATAATTTAATAAGAATCATATGGTACCAGTTTCCTCACGAACTCGATAACATGCCGCTAGGCAAATTTTACAAGAATCATATGATATTGCCTTCCACGCGAACTGGATAGCACGTCGATAGGCGAATTTAAAAAGAATCATATAGTACTGGTTTCCACGTGAATCTAATGGCACCTCGATAGGCAGATTTAATAAGAAATGATATCGGTTTCCACGCGAACCGTATTGCACGCTGCTAGGCAAATTTAGCAAGAATCATATGGTATTTGTTTCCAAATGAACCGGATGGCATGCCGATAGGCAAATTTAACAATAAATGGTAGCAATTTGTAATGCCTTCGTTTGTCAGCTGCTTTCTAAAACGGAAGACGCTACTTCAAATTTATACTAGACAACCTAACAGTCATAGAATTTTGGAATCACTGTAACTACTGCCACAATTAGATGAATAAATAACATGTCTGATACTAAATTTTTTTTATTTATACAAAAGTTAATTATATAAGATAGCACACTGCTCTGAATCTGAACACAAAAGAATCAAAAGAGAAAAGCAGTGCCTAGACTAAAGAAAATATAAACAAAATATATAATGGTTCTTTAAAAAGTACTTCACTTGTTACTGTCACTCGATCTGTTTAATGAAGTATAAGTTTTCAGTTGGGGCTTGTTCCCTTTTTCGCCTTCCAAATCTGAATTCAAAATCCACGCTAGCAAATAACACTTTAAGAGGAGAAAATGTGTACTATCATAGTACATGAGTATCAGTATACGTGGACATGTTTATATCAGTATTGTTCATGAACATATAAATTAAATATGTAAACAAGTATAAATAAATGCATAAATAAATAAACAAACATGATAATAATTGCTCTATTTATTTTATTCATGTATTCTATTGGTCTCAGTTATCAACCAAATTAATTGTAGAACTATACAGATGGATAAGATAGTGCTATTTTCCATTGTCATACAAGTGCTCGTACATATCCGGATCATGGCCTCAATCGCATGGTACTGAACCATTGCATACCGCTTGGTATTCAATTTAATTCCCGTACTATATTATAGTAGTGGACATACTATACTGGCTATCAATTATCAATCTGTGACATAGTATCATCCAGACTGCTACAGTAAGATATTCTAGGCCCTAACAGTACAATAATTCTTATACGACATGACTCTTATCCATCGTATAGTTTCTCCCATCCTTAAATTCTGTTACAGGCTACCTTAATATTATTTATGATTTATTTTGGAAAAGGGTACATTATGTAATAATATTGCATTATTTTTAAGCCCAAAACTTATAAGAGACATTAATGAATAAATTGATATGCCTTATTTTATTCTTTTTGAGTGTGAATTGTATTACAGGAGCACCATATAAATAAATGTTATTTATACCTGAATAAAAATAAAACAAATTGGCATGGTTATTATACATAAATATCATTTAATTTTAATCTTACCCTCAAATGTAACCTCTGTTGCACCTTGCCATTTCATATGAAAGGAGGTATCTTTTCTTTTTTTCTTTTTTCATTTTCTTTTTAATATAGAAATAAGTAAATATCAAAATTTACACAATAATCTGGTTCAGTTCTCAATATCAATCAATAGTCTAAATTGTGAATCGATTATTTTTACTAAATAATAGTCCAAAATGTGAACCGAGATATTCACTAAATAAATTAAGTACATAAATATAAATTAAATAAATCTTCCAAGAAACAAATAAAGAATAATAGTACTACTTACCTCTTCTTGATCTCGATTCCTCGATTTGATTTTTACCCCTTTTCTTCTAAATCCTTTTCCCTATAACTCTCTAGTTTGGTTCTGGTGTGAGAGAGAGTGAGAAGAAGAGAGGGAGGATGCGGTGGTAATTGAGAGAGATGTTTGTGGGTTCAATTTTATTTCCTTTTTTCGAAGCGAGGAGAAACAATATGTGGAGAGGTTTATATCAAATAAGATGGCAATATCGTAAATTAACCAAACTTTGCTGATTAAGGCTTAAACCTCTGCTAGCCATGTAAATTCCAACCTTGGCACACAAAATTCCCTCTCGACGGCTCAAAATGACCTAATTTCTGGGGGTGTGCTCTTAGAAAGTTAGTTAACTATGGAGGTGTGTTCAAAGAAATTTCTAATTTATTTAATATTTTAGTATTTATAGCTCTGGTAAATATTTTTCAAATACTACTAAATTTATATAGGACGTAGTACTCAACGTGAGGAATACTAAAAAATTATCTGTTTTTTATTTTGATGTCCAGAGTAAAATAAATAAATTTTGAAATAATTAGAAGGATAATTTAATATTATGAAATTAGCAAATTTAGAAATATTTTTCGTACTTATAAGGAATTTTTTAAAAAACTATATGTATTATAAAATTAATAATCACGAAGACTGAATGTCATTTAGAGTTGCAGATTTAAAATTACGTCCACTAAATGTTATTTCGGTATCCAAAATTGATTTTGTAACCTTATTTCACACGATCAGACTTAAAAGTGGAATACAGGTAGCACGAATTTTGGTATATTATATCATATTCACCTAACGAAAGAATTTCGTTTTCAAAATTGCAAATTGAACGACATGACGTATACGCGGGTATATACTGATATAAAAATAAATTTAATTGACATACATGATTAAGAGAAAAAGTATGGGCACTTTATCCCAAGTTCCCAAGTAAAATCTCTTGGTGATTGTGTATCAATGAAACAAGGACCAACGATATCACTTTGTTTTTTAGGACTTTCTCTCGTCGGCCAATAATTATTATGGGTTGCTTCTCATACTTTAAGTCTGATTTCAAATCTATCTCGGACAGATCTACTATTTTGTGTTCTTCACCCAAGCATTTCCTCAATTGTGATACATTAAACACATCATAAACAGTTTCTATTTCTGATGGTAATGATAATTTATACGCAAGATTTTCAATCCTTTCCATGACCTCAAATGACCTGATATATCTTGAACTGAGTTTTTATTTCTTACCAAATCTAATCACACCTTTCATCGGGGATATCTTAATAAATACGTTATCTCCAACTTTAAACTCCAATGGTTTTCTGTGTTGATTTGTCCTTTTTTTTTGTCTGTCTTGGGCCGCTTTCATATATTCTCTGATAACCTTTGCTTGTTCTGTTACATGAGTAATCAACTCCGATTCTAAATACTTTGTTTTTCAACCTCATCCCAATACAAGGGAGATCTACACTTCTAATCATACGAAGTTTTGAATGGTGCCATTTTGATGCTCTCCTGATAACTATTATTAAAAAAAACTTCTACCATATACAAATAGTCCTCCCAAGATCTACCAAAATTCAACATAAAGCATATCTTTAAGCATTTGGATAGTCCATTCTGATTGACCATCTATTTATGCATGGTAACCAGAAAATAAATCCAAATGTGTTCCCGAACTATCCATCAATCTCTCCTAATAATGTGATCTAAATCTTGTATTTCTATCTGATACAATTCAGACTGGAAATCCATGTAATTTCACCACCTTTTGCATAAATCTTCTGGCTAATATTTATGTTGATTGACCAACTCTAAATAGAATAAAATGAGCAGACTTGGTCAGTCGGTCCACAACTACTCAAATTGTATTATTATCTCTAGTGCCCCTGGATAAACCTATAACAAAATCCATCGATATTTGCTCTCACTTCCACTTTGGTATTACTAGTGGTTGGAACAATACAGTCATTCTCTGATATTCAGCCTTCATTTGCTAGTAAGTGATATATCTAGATACATATCTGACAATCTCTTTGTTTATGCCTTGCCACCAGGAATAATTTTTCATATTCTTGTACATCTTATTGCTTTCGGGATGAATGTAATATGTTGATTTATGAGCTTCTTCTAAAATCGTATCTCTTACATCCTCCTTAGGCACCCATAATCTTTCGTTAAATCTAATAATCCATTTGAGTACATCTTCATTTCTGGCCTCTTGCCTACTTTTATTTTGTTCTTTAACCTTCGAAAATTTT
The DNA here is from genome assembly GCA_036321105.1 of Dracaena cambodiana. Classification (NCBI taxonomy): domain Eukaryota; kingdom Viridiplantae; phylum Streptophyta; class Magnoliopsida; order Asparagales; family Asparagaceae; genus Dracaena; species Dracaena cambodiana. The sequence continues at coordinate 20,484,519 of JAYEPQ010000012.1, read as the reverse complement.
CATCTCCAATTTGAGCTTATTTAATCTGCTCTATTAAAAGTGATTATAACTGTATCTCTATAAGTTGTGCTGTCACTTTTGGTAAAATTACTTTTAGTTTCATTCTGTCTCTTACTCAGCGCATCTGATACTTCATTAATCCTCCCTGGATGATACTTAATTTCCAAGCCATAATCTGTTACTAACTCCAACCATCGTTTCTGTCTCATATTCAGCTCTTTTTGAGTGAAAATATTCTTCAAACTTTTATAGTCAGTGTATATCTCTACACTATGTCCTAGTAAGTAATATCTCTAAATTTTCAAAGCTTGAATCACTACCGCTAACTCCAATTCATGAGTCGGATAATTTCTCTCATGAGGTCTCAATTGTCTTGATGCAAACTCAATCACTCTTTCATTCTGTGTCAACACACATCCCAATTCCTGTCTTGAAGCATCACTATAAACTTTTATTCCTCCAGAATTGTCTAAAATTATTGACACTGGTGCTGTTGTTAACCTTCATTTTAATTCTTCAAATAACTTATTACATTCTTCTGTCCAAAAATATTCCACTCCTTTCCTCGTCAATTTAGTCAAAGTGGATGTGATTTTTGCAAAGTCTTGTACAAACTGCTTGTAATACCCAGCCATCCCCAGAAAACTCCAAATCTCCAACATATATTTTTGTACAGATCAATCCATTATAATTTCTATCTCCTTAGGGTTGGTTGATACACCATCTCTAGAAACTATATGACCCAAGCAAGCAACCTTATTCAACCAAAATTCATATTTACTCAGTTTTCCATATTTTTGTTTTCAAAGAATTTTGATTCTCTTTCCATTGCAATAAAAAAGATTATAATATTTCAATCGATTACAATCAAAAAGAAAATAAAACAAACAATATGAGATGACTTATAAATCGTCGCTCTCTTTTTACAGAAGTGGTGGGATCTTTCGATAGCTATGAGGTTTGCATCGACCATCGTTGACGATATGATGTTGAAGATTGATGATGGTAGAGATTTCTAGATCTAGCTCTTCTGTTCAGTTGCTGGTCAGAGGAACACTGTAGGCTTTTACGCGAGAGATACTTTGCCAATAGTCCTTTTTGAGTCTTTTGTATAGGAATTTATAGGCATAAAGTTGTTATGCTTGTTTCCTTGTAGATAAAAATGGAATTCCATTATAATCTTCATCAAATATATGATTTCCCATCTGATTAGATTTGGCCTAGAGATTCATTGTATTTGGTTTTGATTCTTTATCCAAATTAGTTATAGATTTAACTGAAATCCTGATTATAGTCTCGGAGGCAACGTTGGGCTAGGATGGCCTCACAGACCGCAAGGCTAGCGTAGCCTCACGGGCAATGAGAGGCTAGCGTAGCCTCACGGGCAATGAGAGGCTAGGACAGCCTCACGAGCCACGTGAGGCTAGGATAGCCTCGTGAGCCATGCGAGGCTAGCTCAGCCTCGCTCGCCGCGAGGCTAGACTAGCCTCGCTGGCCACGCGAGGCTTGCACTTCCCTGTTTTATATCAAACTTAATTTTGTGATTTTCTTCTCTTGCCCAATTTTTCTTGTTCTACAAGACTCCCTCCAAGTTTTTCGAAATTTTGCTTCTCTACTTTAGTAGAATTTTAAAATACTTTGGATTTTTCCTTTTAAACCCTGACTTTATCTTTGCATTTTCTCTTCTCTCACGAGGCTAAGATAGCCTCGTGTTCATCATAGCCTCGCATCCATCTTTTCTTCCGTGGGGCTAATATCCTTGCGAGATAACCGCTCTTGGGCTTCCCTCATGATTTGCGCCTTGAATCTGGGTTGTTTGTTCTAAAATGGGTGCTCTGCCTATTTAAGGTGCCTTCCACTCTCCTTTTTCTTCTCCTTCTCGAATTTTCCAAAAAACCTAAAGAATTTTTCACCTCTTTTCTTCAGATTTTTGTCAATTTTTCTCTTTCCATGGCTTCCAGGTGCTCCTCTTCAAGCCGTAGCTGTGGATCGGCTGCTCTAGTGCCATCGGTGACAATGTTTTCTCGTCCTATCGGAGGTAATCTCTCCAAACTTGGTAGGCGAATGCCTTCCCGGTGACTTTTGGCCGGTTGTATTTCATGCTATGCAATGCTAAATTAGCCTTGCACTCAAATAAAATCCTTCCCCAAATGCGAAATTGAGACCCAGGCACTCTCTGCCATGCAAGAGGATATTATGACTTAAACTTTTTAACAAAATAGCCACCCCCTGCCACGCAAGGCTAGGATAGTCTCGTGTGAGGCTATCATGACTTTGAACTTTTAACTCAATCAGCCAACCCCCTACCACGCGAGACTATTTTAGCCTTGTGTCATGCATGTTCACGCGAGGCTATTTTAGCCTTGCATGCCTGCTTTATTTATGCGAGGCTATTTTAGCCTCGCGTATATCAGGACATAGAAAATTTTTTCACTTCTTTGTGAATCCTTCTGACTCTTGTTTTTTCTTCTTTGGCAGTTAATTACTCCAACGATATACTTTCCAAGCACAACTATTTTGGATATCGAGAGGAACCAGATGGTATTTTCCCCTTTCATTTCAGAGAACCTATGCCCACTTTCACCCTAGACAGTAACAAGGATCATGTTTACAGACTCTCTCAAGATAACCACACAACATTTAGAGAGCTAATCACTAATGTTCCCCTAGAAGGGTCGAGTCGACGTCCTTTAGAGAAATTTGCCTTTCTAATTGGGGATCAAGTTATAACCCTTGATGATGTTTTGTATATAGATGAACATAAGTGGCTCCGAGAAGTAAAAGGCGTTAGAATGTTCTTACCCGATATAGCTAGAGGCTACTCTTTTCAGGGAAAATGTGGGATCTTTCCATTGCCATTGAACAGAGAAAAATTACAGATTATAAAAATTTCTCTTTATTTTGGATTACAATGAAAAGAAATAAAAATAGACAGAGAGGACTTATATAACATATCGCTCTCTTTTTAATCAAAAGATCGTGGGATCGAGAAAGGTATGAGGATTGGTCTTTTCTTCGTTGACAATCCGATATCGATGATTTGGAGGCGAGCTCGTTCTTCTTCTCTTTTATTCTAGGAGGAAGCTCGAACTCTTGCGTGCGAGAGAGATTTGCCTAAAGATCCTTTTTGAGTTTTCTTGAGAGGTATTTATAGCCCCCTAGTTCTTGAGATAATGCTTGTAGATAGAAACAAGATCTTGATGTAATTTTAATAAAATATTTGAATTTTCTTTTGATTAGATTTGCTTCAAGATTTATTATATCTGATCCTGTTCCCGTACCTAAAAATTAATTAAACTCAATTAGAGTTTGGGTCTAATTAAAATTTGTAGAAATTGCAAAATAGTTTGGGACGGGACCCAATTTATTGTGCACGAGAATGGAGATAGGCTTGCTATGTGAGGCGGGCGACCAGCCTTGTTGGCGAGACTAGTGGCAAAATTCAAAAGATTTGGAGCTGTGAGGCTGGTGGAAAATTGAAGAGATTTGGAGGTGGATACAAATCACCCCCAAAATCTTTATTTAGTTACACAAGATTCTTATTCTTCTTGCTAGGAAATAGTCATCACTTAATCACCCTACTATAAAATCGTGCACTAAAAAAAAAAACCTCTAGACTACCAAGACCAAGTCCAGCTCTCTCTCTCTCTCTCTCTCTCTCTCTCTCTCTCTCTCTCTCTATCTCTTTGTGAGCCTTGCGCTCGCGAGCTCATTAATTTTTTTTGCTTGCTTCGGCCCCCTGCTCTCTTCTTCTAAGCCTCATGCCCGCAAGGCTGAGAGCCTTGCGGAAGTGCGAGGCTCCAACTTTTTTTTTCCTGTTCGTTTTATCCTCCCGCGAGGCTCACCCCACTTTTTTTTGTGTTTTGTCGGGTTTTTGGCTTTGGCCTGCTAAGCCTCGTGGGACCACGAGGCTCATCTAAACTTTATTATTATTATTATTATTATTTTATTCTATTATTATTATTTGATTTGGATTTGGATTTAAACTCAGATTTGGATTTTGGATTCAGATTCGGATTTTGGATTTGGATTCAAATTTTGGATTCAAATTCGGATTGAGATTTTGGATTCAGATTCAGATTTGGATTTTAGATTAGTGTGTGGATAATTTTCTCGTTCTACAAAACCCCCTCCAAAGTTTTCAACTGTTTTAGCAAAATTTTGAAATAATTTTTATTTTTCTTTTGAAATTAGTAGATGAGCTCATGGAGATGGAACTTGCTAAGGGTATGGAACTATCTTAACAAGTTGAGTGTTTTGATTATGATGTGACTCGTTTGGGTTGACAAACAAAACTGGTGACTCACCTGATTGATAAATAGAGCTGGTGATTGTTTTCGAATTGAGGGGTGATTCGCCTGGCTAATAGACAGAGTCGATGATTATTTTCGAATTGGGATTGAAGAACCATGGGCAGAGGTGTACTGTTAAACTCTCCTATAAGATTTCGACAGAGATATCTAATTGAACATGCTTGGAGTTTGGAGAAGGCACTTAATTGCACATGCCAAGATAATCGGGTCATGATCATCAGTTTTAGTAGAGTTGCCTAATTGCATATGTCTGGATGACAGACAGAGCCGGTGATCGAATTAGGATCATGAAAGAAACTATTTATTATAGTGTGTGATGATTTAAATTTAGCTGTCAGAGGTAAAAACTTAACTTGACAGACTTGTTGATTTTGAGATGAGATGGTTCGAATTTTATTATCAGAGGTAAGAGCTTAATGTGATAGGTTCACAAAATTTTTAGCAAACTCCCAGCTATTAACAACTTTGTTATGCCTTTACCAATCGCCATTTGCGTTGGGTTAGCCATGCTATTTCCCTCAGTATGGTGAGTTGTCGAGGATTTTTATTTCCTTTCCCATTTGTCTCAGTAGCTATGGGTTTATTGTGACAAAGTTTGTCATGAGATTTTTAGAAAACCTCTAACTTTCAATAGATTTGAGGTGGCTTTACCAATCGCTGTTTGCATTCGGCTAGCCATGCTATTGCGCTCAGCATAATGAGTTATCTAGGATTTTGTATGGGCTTAGATGCCAAACTTTTCCTCTCCCCTTTGCCTTAGTGGCTATGGGTTTTCGTGACAAAGTTTTGTCATAGGATTTTTAGTAAACCCCAAACTATCAACGAATTTGAGGTGTCTTTACTAATCGTTATTTGAGTTGGACTAGTCATACTATTTTCCTCAGTATGATGAGTTGTTGCGGTTTTGTTTGGTCTTAAATGCCAAACATTCTTTCTTCACTTTGCACTTTCAGCATTGGGCGGTTGATGTTCATATTCTTACCCCCAGTAAGATAGGGTTGGTAAGGATTTCAATTTTCTTACCCCTTGGCCATTGTGGCCTTCGGGTGAAACCGTATTACTATATGTAGTATTTTTGCAGGAATTCGCCATGATAGGCAGCATCATTATGTCAATGTCTTGGTTGGTTAAATGGTAAGCTCCATTCAAGTGGACCATTTCTACCGCAAAGGGCCCTTCGGGGTTCAAACTTTTTGCCTTATGGGTCATGATCCCTTTCTTTGGAAGTTCTTTCTTTGACTTTCTTGTTGAACGCTTTTGAGATGCGAACTTGGTACAACTCAATTTGTTGTTGCGCGTTCAAAATGCAAGCTTAGCCCTATAACCATGGGCTTAGCCTTGCATTTCAAGATGGCATAGCGTCACGACTAGGCTAGAATAACTTCACGTTATATGCGAGGTTGGACTTGTGTGCTGGTTTAGCCTCGCACACTGAGTTAGATTTATGTGCTGACTTAGTCTTGCACATTGACTTAGATTAACATTTAGTTGCAAGCATAACTTTGCACTCCACGCAAGCATAGCATTGCACTTGAGTTACTTCACACGAGCTTTGTGATGAGTGCCATATATTGCATATTTATAGCCTTCATATTACCTATTTTTGTATATAAATAATACTACTCGGGTATTTTTAGTGTGTTTTTCAGGTAATCCGATTCATACAAGGAGATGACATGAAATCAGAGTTGGAGTAGAAAATCAAAATCTGAAAAGTTTCTAAAGTGGGTAAGACTACGAGACTACGATGCTGTAGAGACTCAAAATAAAATACAGTCAGAAAAATTAAACGTACAAAACAAGAATTTGACGTAAAAAAAATTTTAATTTTTTTTTACATTATTGAGCCGCTATTTAGCTGTTTTAGCAGCCAAATTGCAGCCAAACATGGGTCCCATGCGCTGAGTTTTCTCCCATGGCTTCGCTGTAATCTTTTAGTTTCACAACTGTATTAGAATTGGGTTTGGATTTTCGAAACTTATATATTGGCCGTATCCTTATATTCTATGAGAATCCTGAAAGTTTTTGTACACGTTTTTCAGTAATAAAATAGGGTTTTGCTGAAGGGGTGACGGCCACAATATCATGTTTCAGAGATATGCTATTGTTTTCTAATCTTTATTTACTTTTTAGGTAGAGTTAATTGCTTTCTAATATAGTTTTATTTGCTTTCTAGATTAGATTTATTTGCTTTCATTAATAAAAATAGGATTATGCTTACTAGAATTATGTGGAACTAATTTTCTTTAGCCCTAGGATGTAGATGAAGTTAGTTTAATAGATTTAATATGGATTTATCTCATCTTCTTCCTAAAAAAGTAAAGTTTTGATTTTTCTATAAATAAATAAAAGATAGAGTTCACAAATAATAATTCTTTGATAGATTATGCTTAATTAATATTTTGATAATCTATACTTAATGAGATTTGGAATTCATATTCTTTGTTTATTTCTAGAATCATTAACAAGATTTTCCTATAAATAAATTGAATTGAATAAACTTGTAAATCTGATTTTTTTGATAGGTTATACTTATGTTCGGTCTTTTGATAGCCTATACTTAGATTAGGGTTTGAAGTTTATTTCATTTCTTTTGTTTATGAGATTTTCTAGTTGATATGATTTATTTTTAAAAAAGGTGTTATTTTTGATGGTCTATACTTGCACATCACTTGATAGGTCATACTTAGGGGCTCTTGATTAAAATTAAATTAAAAAGATCACCTTTTTAATATATTACTTAACCGTGCATAATTAAAAAGTTAGGAAGAAAAAAATAATTCATTGTTAGGTTATTATTCTAATGGATTCGAGATTCTAGGCTAACCTCTAGAACTTATAACTAGTTTTCTCTCGATCTAGAAACTCATAGTTAATTTGTTAGACTAAGAAAAGAGTAAGGAATGCAGAAACACTTTAGATCTCTGTAGGACGACCTGTACAGTGCTACATCGATACTGTGTGCTTGTAGTTAAATTATCACATCAAGTTTTTGGTGCCGTTGCTGGGGATCGACAGTGTTTTTCTTTCTTTTTCTGACGTTTTACGGGATTAACATTATTTGTTGAGTGTGCAGGGACAAGAAAGTGCAGATACAGGAAAAGAAACAGGACTAGATAATCATTTGGAGTGCACAGAAAAAGGTAGAGAACTTATTCTCTGATTGGGCTGCCAATTAGAGGCACTCATCGCCATTTGCGGCATTTCTGGTACGAAACTCCATAATCTTTTCCTGTTATCTGTATTTTGTGTCCTTGGTTCTGTGAAAAAAATTAAAAAAATCAAAAAATATTTGAAACAGTAGAAATCACATTTTTATTTAATCATATCTATTCCACCATTTTATCTCTCAACCATACCTCACTTCTTGTATTAGTTTAGGAAATTCACGCATACACTTACGGTCACTAGTTCATGTCATATTGGACCCGTGATCAATTTGGTCGACTAGTGAGATCAGATTTGTTCTTGGGTGACAAGATGGACCAACCGATCCCGATCCTTCAGGATCGATATTACCGGTTGCGTACAACATTACTATCATGCATCAAACTTCCACATGCAGCGGGTAATCACTATGAGTTGAAGCCGCAGTACATCCTAAACTCACTGGTTCTGAATTAGAGGATGCATATCTCTTTATCAGTGAATTTTAGGAAATATGCGTGATGATAAAACTGCAACACTTATCGGAGGATGCAATTAAGCTCCGCTTCATCCTGTTTGCACTCAAGTATAATGCCAAGAAGTGGTTGTACAGTATGCCTACTGATTCAATCACTACTTGGAATGGATTCATTGCAGTATTTCTTAAGAAGTACTATCCCACGCATAAGACGGCAAGGATTCAAAATCAAATCAATCAATTCCGTCAAGTACTGGGAGAACACTTCTGGAAATACTTGGAACGGTTCAAGGACTTATTAGCTCAGTGCCCCCATCAGGCGATAGAAAAGTGGCGGTTGCGTCAAATCGTATACGAAGGACTCGATTACACATCCAAAACTCTTCTTGAGTCCATGTGTCACGGAGAGTTTATGAGGAAAAATGAGGATGAAGCATGAGACTTTTTTGAGGACCTATCGTGGAAAACTATGCAGTGGGAGAGTCCCACTGAGAAGCCCAGTGCATCAATTTCTGCGCATAAGGGTGAGATCCATAGCGTCGACAGCTCTATAGCTGCGGAAACTAAGATTGCAACCCTTATGAGGAGAATTGAGACATTAGAGACACTCATGCTCCACAAGTAGGTCAAGTAAATCAAATTCAAGTTCCCACATGCTTTAATTGCGGAACTCTGAGTCATGTTATGGAGGAGTGTCCATTATTAATGAATCCCATGGGTCCCACACTTGAGCATGCTAACGTTTTATATCAAGGATCTATGAATAATCCTTACGCTCCTACATAGAATCCTGGCTGGAGGAGCCATCCAAATTTATCATGGGGTCAAGGGCAATATCAGGAGGCCCCTAACCCTAACATACAGCCTCCAGTCACTGGTCAGTTCCCAAGACCAAATGTGAGTGCCTACTAACACCCAAACGCTTCAAACTATGGGAACAAGCAGAATAGACCACCTGCACAAAACCACTCATATCCACAACAGGGGTCTAATAATGATCAACGAAAGCGACTTCAGTCACTTGAGAAGAATGTTGAAAATCTTCTCAAGTCTCAGTCCAACCATGACACACATATGCAAAATCTTATGAAAGTGTCAACTGACTTTATTCAAAGTACAGGTCAGCAACTGCTCATGAACTCTCAATCTATAAAGAATAAAGAGCAGCAGGTCGGACAATTAGCGAGTCAGATGAGTGAATGTGGCCAGGGTACTTTTCCAAGTCAACCCATAATGAACTCTAATGCCAGTTCCTCAACCTCCAATCAGTCGCATGTCCACCAATGCAATGCCATTCACACGCTCAGATCTGGCAAGCAAGTGGACAATAATGTAAATATGTCCCCTGATCCCACTCTTACTTCTTACAGGCTACATCATCTCTTCCACCCCTTTCTCCACAACCATCTCCATCACCTCCATCACTGTCACATACTCATTTGGAAGAATCTGTTCCTAAACCGAAAGCACCATATCCCAATCGGCTTAGGAAGCCTTCACAGCAAGTAGAAAAGATTCTTGAAATATTTCAGCAGGTGAAGATTAATATTCCACTTCTTGACATTATACAACAGATTCCTACTTATACTAAATTTCTCAAAGATTTGTGTATTTAGAAACAAGGAAGAAACGTTCTTGAGAAAGTTTTTTTTACTGCAAATATATCACAAATCCTCTCTAACTCCTTACCTATCATGTACAAAGATCCAGGTTACCCTACAATCTCATGCACTATTGGAAATACTACATTTGATAGGGCGTTACTTGATTTAGGGGCAAGTGTCAACTTGCTTTCTTATACTGTTTATCAGCAACTAGGGTTAGGAAAACTTCAACCTACCACGGTCACATTATAGCTAGCTGATCGTTCTATTAAGAGACCACTTGGTATGGTTGAAGATGTGCTCATTAAGGTCGGTGAGTTTATCTTTCCTGTAAACTTCATTATTTTAAAAACTGAGAGATCTCCAATCCACGGAATCAAATTCCAGTTATCTTGGGTAGACCATTCCTTACAACCTCAAATGTATTAATTGATTGTAGGAGTGACCTCATGAAGTTATCATTTGGGAATATGACTGTGACATTGAACATAATTAATATGGATGAGCACGCAACGAGCTCCCTCATTGAGGTCAACATGATTCATAATTTGCACTCTCATTTGACCTCTTGCACTGATGATGAACCCTCATTTGAGCAAATTTTCAAAGATGAGCTCATATTATTAGATGAATTGGCACATACTGATTCTATGAATGATGATACTTATGCAAGTGTGCCATTGAATTATGAGCAAACTTTTGAGGATTTGTATGCAGAGGAGCTCGAATTATTTAGTGAGTTAGAAGAGCCACCACCACATTCACTTGATCATATTGCACTCTTCTCACCTCATGATATTTCTACATTTATGCTTGTTACTAACGATGATTTGCAGGTTTATAATAAAGAATTCTTTAACCAAATTATTAATGCTTACATGTGGACAAAGAAAAAGCGAGGACGGCATAAGCTATAGGCAGATAATTTCGTGACTTGTACGAGGTTGATGAGATATAATAATGCACCCACTTCACGTTTAAAACACACACACTATGAAAGTGAGAAGCGATCGAGAGGCGTAACCGCTTTCCATGCGTTAATAGGGTGATGATATTGAGATCGTAAGTTTTACGACTCTTATTATTTGTATAGTATTTGTATAACAGTTTTCATATTTATTTTACCACACTTGGTTTGTGTACGAGGGCATACACAAGTTTAGGTATAGCGGAGTGGATTAGGAGATTTTTATTTTTTAGGATTTTTAGGATTTTATTTTTATTTTTAGGATTTTATTTTTTTAGATTTTTGGATTTCTTTATTTTACACTTTGGGTAGTTTTTAGGGTAACTAACTAAAAAAAATTTAAAAAAAAACTGAAAAAAACTGAAAAAAATTAATAAAAAATAAATTTAACAACAAATTTATGTATTTTTATCAATAGATCAATCTAACTACAGATAAAGGAACAAATTTAGGTTTGAAATTGGATAAGAGAGTAGATTGGACGATACACTTTGAATTTTATGAAAAAGATTAAAATTTGAAAAATAAATATCGCTAACAGTAGTTTTGAGGCAAGTATACATCTATTTTTCACTTCACAATAGTTTATTAGGTTAAGGAAAAAGATGATAACGATTGAGTAAGTCTTCTCTCTCTAAACAAAAAAAAGAAAAAAAGAAAAAAAAAGAAAAGAAAAAAGTGAGAATAAAATAATGGGATGAGCTTGGTATTAAAGCAATAGCCTTGAGAGTGATAAAATAATGGGGTGCACCTTGTATTAAGGCAATAGTTTCAAGAGTGAAAAAAAGAGTATGATCCAAGTAATCTGGTACTTTGCGCCTAAGTAAGCGTAAATATTCGCATGAAAGGTAAAATATTCTAAAAATAAAAAGAAAAAGAAAAAAAAGAAAAGAGTATGAACTGAGTAATCGGGTACGTTGCGCCTACGTAAGCGTGAATATTCGCATGAAAGGTGAAATATTCTTTAAAAAAAGAAAAAAAAATTGTTATGAGAGAGGAGATGAATCATGAGTTAGAGTTGGAGTGCAAAACCGAAGTAGACTATCACACGTGCATGTAGATGTATAGGTGTCAATAGATTATCTGTTAGTAGGTATTGAAAGATAGAATTTAAATTTTTGATAAAAATGATAAGTATATCTGATACGACGCTCGATTTGAAAATTGATAATCTAAATGCATTCTTAAGTTTGTATATTAGTGAGATTAATTGATGAAAATATTATAAAAAAAGATTTTTCTTTGTTTTGTATAAAATTTCTATTCTTCTTAATTTTCGGTTATCTTTATTTTTCTTTTCTTTATTCCTTAACCTATTTTCTTTATGAGTTTTATGGGTATATTCACTGCAAACGCTCACGAGACACAACTCGTCCACTAGGGTAACATAGGGGTTTAAAGGCTTATTGCACGTACTAAGTGCAATCGCGATTCCTACGAAAGTGAGTTAGGATTTTTCTTTTTCTTTTTAGATTTAGATTTTGCTCGAGAACTAACAAAAGATAGGTGTGGGGGTGTGATGAGTGCCATATATTGCATATTTATAGCCTTCATATTACCTATTTTGTATATAAACAATGCTACTCGGATATTTTTAGTGTGTTTTTCAGGTAATCCGATTCATACAAAGAGATGACATGAAATCAGAGTTGGAGTAGGAAATTAAAATTCGAAATGTTTCTAAAGTGGGAAGATTACGAGACTACGATGCTGTAGAGACTTAAAGTCAAATACAGTCAGAAAAATTAAACGTACAAAACAAGAATTTCACGTGGAAAAACATTAAACAATTTTTTTTACATTATTGAGCCGCTATTTAGCTGTTTTAGCAGCCAAATGGCAGCCAAAAATGGGCCTCATGCACTGAGTTTTCTCCCGTGGCTTCATTGTAATCTTGTAGTTTCACATTTATATTAGAATTGGATTTGGATTTCCGAAGCCTATATATTGGCTGTATCCTTGTATTCTAAGAGAATCCTGAAAGCTTTTGTACTCGTTTTTCATTAATAAAATTAGGGTTTTGCTGATGGGGTGACGGCCACAATACCGTGCTCCAAAGGTATGCTATTGTTTTCTAATCTTTATTTACTTTTTAGGTAGAGTTAATTGCTTTCTAATATAGTTTTATTTGCTTTCTAGATTAGATTTATTTGCTTTCATTAATAAAAATAGGATTATGCTTACTAGAATTATGTGGAACTAATTTTCTTTAGCCCTAGGATGTAGATGAAGTTAGTTTAATAGATTTAATATGGATTTATCTCATCTTCTTCCTAAAAAGAAATAAAGTTATAATTTTTGTATAAATAAATAAAAGATAGAGTTTACAAATCATAATTTTTTGATAGATTATACTTAATTAATATTTTGATAATCTATACTTAGATGAGATTTGGAATTCATATTCTTTGTTTATTTTTAGAATCATTAACAAGATTTTTCTATAAATAAATTGAATTGAATAATCTTGTAAATCTTCATTGATAGGTTATACTTAAGTTCGGTCTTTTGATAGCCTATGCTTAGATTAGGGTTTGAAGTTTATTTCTTTTCTTGTTTATGAGATTTTCTACTTGATATGATTTATTTTTAAGAAAGGTGTTATCTTTGATGGTTTATACTTACACATCACTTGATAGGTCATACTTAGGGGCTCTTGATTAAAATCAAATTAAAAAGATTACCTTTTTAATATGTTACTTAAGCGTGCATAATTAAAAAGTTAGGAAGAAAGAGATAATTTATTGCTAGGCTATTATTCTAATGGATTCAAGATCTTAGGCTAACCTCTAGAACTTAAAACTAGTTTTTTCTCGATCTAGAAACTCATAATTAATCCGTTAGACTAAGAAAAGAGTAAGGAACGCAGGAACACGTTAGATCCCTGTGGGACGACCTGTACAGAGCTACATCGATACTGTGCGCTTGCAGTTAAATTATCACATCACTTAGCCTCGCATCTTGATCTCTTTATGTGGGCATAACCACAAGGTTTACTGGATGCGTGTCCCACCCTCTGTGTGGGCCTTATTTTATTGGTTACGGCCCATTATAAGTTGATGGACCACTTTCTTCTTCATCGGATATCATGCAAGGTCACTGGTTGGCCTGGTGCCTTAAGTCTCTAACACAGATCTTGACCTTCCGTTTTTTGAAGCTCATATAGGCCTGAGAGTTAGCCTCGCACTTTGAACTTCTTACACAAGGCTGAGAGTTGGTTTCACATTTTGACCGTGAGCATAGCCTGGCATTTAGGTGTCTTTAAGCTGGCTTGGCATTGCATTGTATGCGGAGTTTGGTGTGGGTCCTACCCCTTGTGTGGGCCACATTTGAGTGGTCATTGTAATTCAATTGACCACCTTCTTCATCTTTGAAGTTTACGCAAAGCTGAGAGTTAGCTTCGCATTTTGAAATTTTTCGTGTTTTGGATCTGCCTCACATGTTGTGTCGGTCGCATGCTGGTTTTTCTTTGCGTATTGAGGGTTTTACGCCTGACTGCAACTTTGCCTTGTATTCTACATCTCTTCTAGTAATGAAAATCAAGCGGTTTGCGAGATGGCCTCGCATGTGTTATTCTCGTGTTTCAATTGTTTTATGCAGGTTGCAAATTAGCCTCGCGTTTTGAAACTTTTGCACTTTTGAATGAATCCTATATGCTGTCTTTGCTTTGCATAATCTTGTGTTGTTCGCAGGTATTAGCCTTGCATTTTTTACACTAGCTTTATAAATATCTTTGTTGGGTTAGATGTGGGTCCCACCCCTACATGGGACTAGTTTGACTGTCCATTAGATTCGTCATGTGGTAATAGACTACTTACTTTTTTTTGTAATATACTATACGGGGCTGAACCTTATGTTCGCATTTCTGTTCACTTTTGTTATCTGATGAGTTCTATATGCTGGTTTAGACTCATGCATTAGTATAATCATGCATGTTGATTTAGGCTCGAGTTAGTTTCGCATCTGGATGAGTTTACGCTGGTTTACTCTTGAGTTAGCTTCATACCTTAGATGATTTTTCGCTGGTTTAGCCTCACGTTGTACGCGAGCATAGCCTCACGTTCTTGCTTTAGGCTATTTTATTTCATACTCTTACCCCTAATATGATAGGGTTAGTGAGAGTTTTACTCTCTTCCTGTTGCCTTGTTGGCTCTGGGCAACAAAAATTCGTACATTTTTTTGTTTTTTTAAAAACATTCTTCTTTTTTTGTTTTTTTTGAATTTTTCTTCTTTTTTGAATTTTTTGGTTTTTTTTATTTATGGCAGTTATTTTGCTGTCATTACATTCGCAGACACCTTCTTCTATTCAGGTCTCAACTGGATCACATTTGTATCGACTAGTGTCAGAATTTTATCTTTCGGATAATAAAAGTTCTTGGTTGGGTGCACAATATTTTGATGGTAGAGGTAATACTTGGGATAATCTATTTTTTTAGCTCCTTGTGGCCTTTGATTTTCGGGTAGTTTGAGCATCCATTTTTTATCCACTAGGTGAAATAATGTGGCTGTTTGTTCATCTTTAAAGTCGTATGTCCATTGTGACCTAAAAGAATCTCGATCAGTCTGTGGTTTTTTATTTGTAGCAGGTCTGGTGGCCATTACTTCCTTTCCCTTAGGATGGGATGATTATGACTGTGGCTGATTCATAGGCATTCTCCTCTGAGCATAGTATTTATTGATACATTGAATTATGTCCTCCACTTTCTGCCCTTATTTGACTAGATCCTTGCAGGTTTTGGACTTTACTGCTCCCATTTTGACCAATATTCTGGTTTGAAGATTGTGTCTACAAGTCTCCACCAATGTTTCCTGCAATATGCCTCAATGAAGCTTTTAACCATCTTATCTTCTTTTTGCTTGTTTGCTAGAAGAGAGTGGATGGATACTTCAGTATCGTCTTCAAAGAAGAGGGCTAGGAGTTTCTTTTCTATGTCAGACCAAGCACTTATAGTTCTCGGAGGCAGCTGCATAAACCAAGTGAATGCAGGCCCTCGTAGGTACTTGCAAAAATCTTCGTCATCACAGGAACATTGCCCATAAGATGGCCAGTCTGGAAAAGAAAATAGTACATATGTTGGTTCAGAGATCCTTCCCATTATATGACTCTAGTTTGAGAGGCTTATGTTTTGCTGGAAATGGTGCAGAATCACACTCTATTGGGTAGGGTCTCGTAATCCCCATTTATTGCAACCCTTTCCTGTGCATCAATGCTTCTATTAGACTTTTTAGCTTTTCCAATTTTTCGGCATGAGGATCAATGAAATATTCCTCCTTACTGTCTTTTCCCTTGGGATCTCGATTAGATTCAGTCTCATCCTCCTTAGCCTTATCAGAAGAGGAAATCCCCTGCTCCACCTTCTGTGTTTTTTTGAGTGTTGTCCAATACCTTCACAAGCATCGCTTTGAGGTCCTCGATGCTCCTTTACTGCTCTTGGATGAGGTGTTATTTTGCCTCAATCTTTTGACTCATCTCGGCCAACCGTTCAACCATGTGGACCATCTTCCTATCGGACCAAGAGGAAGCATGTGATCACGGTGTTGCTATAGCTGAATGATTGCTGAACACTTCATATTCCTCATCAGAACCCCTATCCAATCTTTTGTAATTGCGGGGAGCCGTCACACCTAACATGAGGCATGTATAATGATAGATTTCCTCTACTTCAGTATCAGAGGCATACTCTTTGACGACTGGTTTCTTACTCTTATTCACCATATTCAACGTGAAAGTGGACAAATCTTGATCTGAGTCAGAGTTTTGTTGTTACAGCCGACTTCTTTTTGGAATATTGGATTCTGGTGCTGACAATCGGTTAAATGCAGATGGTCTTGAGGCTTGACAACAATAGTGAATCAAATTTGTTGCGATCAACTCCTCACAACAGCAGGACTGACAGGGTCGTGTCACCCTTCTTTTACTTGTGGGATATTTTCGCTAATCCAGAGTTTCTACATGTTGTGCTAAGATAATCATCTTTTGGAGATGGAGCTCGCTTCTTGAGTGATGCCTATTTATCTAGGCATGCGGTTCAGCAAAGTCGGGAAAGTTATACTTGTCAACCCCCATACTAGTTCTATGTCCAACATTATTATGTCTTGCATGAGACTGCTGAGTAGCCTGACATTCTTTTGTTCTTGTGTGAGGCTGAGGCTTAACTCTCACCTCAGGCACTAGATGATTCTCGCATACTGGACGAGTCTAGCATGCTGATCTAGCCTCGCACGTTGGCTTAGTTAAACTAGCCTCGCCTGTTGGCTTAAACTTAATTTGGTTTTCAAGTTTACTTGTGTCAAGCTAGCAAAGCTGAGGATCACTAGGCTGAGGATTGCTAGGCTGGCTATGCTGAGATCCGCTAGGCTGAGGACTACTAGACTGGTTAGGCAGATAACCCTAGGCTGAGGACCGCTAGGCTGTCCATGCTAAGGCTCACTAGGTTGAGGACTGTTAAGCTGGCCACACTGAGATCCGCTAGGTTGAGCTCCGCTAAGCTTAGGATCACTAGGCTGAGGACCGTTAGGTTGAGGACCGTTAGGCTGAAGAGGACCACTAGGCTGAGGTTCGCTAGGTTGAGGACCGCTAGGCTGAGGTCCACTAGGCTGAGGACCGCTAGACTGATTTTTACTAAGTTATCTTTTGCTAGGCTGATGACTACTAGGCTGGACAGGCTGAGATCCGTTAGGCTGAGGTCCGCTAGGCTGAGCTCTCATAGGCTGAGGACCGCTAGGTTGAGCTCCGCTAGGCTGATTTTTGCCAAGTTGTCATTTACTAGGATGATGACTGCTAGGCTAGCTAGGCTAAGCTCTGCTAGGCTGAAATATGCTAGACTGAGGACCGCTAGACTAATTTTTGCTAAGTTATTTTTTGCTAGGTTGATGACCATTAGGCTGGCCAGGCTGAGATCCGCTAGGTTGAGAACCGCAAGGCTGAGATCTCCTAGGCTGATTTTGAGCATGGCATGCAAAACGAGGTTTGAGTGCCCTATGGCGCCCTCCGATTTCGGTTGCGATTCGGGTCCATTTTTTCACTGTGATAGATTCTCTTTTGGCATCATATGCAGCAAACTCCTTTAATATTGAAAGGGAAACAATTTGTTTTGATGGTCCAAAGTTTGAAAATCCAAGTGACTATTGATGAATTAACGCCTTTTTGTCATTCAGAACTATCAGGTCATGTTTTTGTGTTTTGAACATCTTGAGCCGACCTTGACCTCGATCACTAACTTCTCCATCGTCTCTCCTATTCTTTTGACATCAAATTGGACCACCATCTCCTCTTCAGTATAGGAGATTTTTCGTACTGTGGTCGCCAGTCTATATTTGGAAAAAATGTAGGATCTTTCCATTATAATTGACAGAGAAAAATTACATATTATAATTTTTTTTTATTATTTTGGATTACAATGAAAAGAAATAAAAATAGACATAGAGGACTTATGGAATACGTCCCTCTCATTTTAATCAAAAGATCGTAGGATCGAGGCAGCTATGAGGATTGGACTTTTCCTCATTGACAATCCGACGTCGATGTTTTGGAGGTGAGATCATTCTTCATCCCTTCTGTTTTGGAGGAAGCTCGAACTCTTGTGCAGAGAAAGATCTAGCCAAAGGTCCATTTAATTTCTCTTGAGAGGTATTTATAGGCCCCAAGTTGTTGAGAGAGTTTCCTTATAGATTGAAACAAGATCTTGATGTAATCTTGATAAAATATTTGAATCATTTTTATTAGTTTTTTTCAAGATTCGTTGTATCTGGTCCTGTTCATGTATCCAAAATTTAATTAGACTCATATTAGAATTTGGGTCTAATTAAAATTTGTAGAAATTGCAAAATAGTCTAGGTTGGGCCCAATTTACTGTGTGCGAGAACAAAGATAGGCTCGCTGCGTGAGGCGGGCGACTGGCCTTGTTGGCTGGACTAGTAGCAAAATTTTAAATATTTGGAGTCGCGAGGCTGGTGGAAAATTGAAGAGATTTGGAGGTGGATACAAATCTCCCCAAAATCTTTATTCAGTTACACAAGATTCTTATTCTTCTTGAATTCTTCTTCCTAGGAAATAGTTAGCACTTAATCACCTTACTATAAAATCGTGCACTAAAAAAATAAATCCCTAGACTACCAAGACCAAGTCTCTCTCTCTCTCTCTCTCTCTCTCTCTCTCTCTCTCTTTGAGAGCCTCGAGCTTGCGAGCTCATTAATTTTTTTTTTTTTGCTTGCTTTGTCCCCCTGCTCTCTTCTTTAGCGCCTCATGACCAGCTTGCGGGAGTGTGAGGCTCCAACTTTTTTTTCACTGTTCGTTTTGTCCTCTTGAGCCTCGTGGGACCGTGATGCTGGGAGCCTCGCAGGACCGCGAGGCTCTCCCCACTTTTCTTTTTTTTGGTTTTGTCATATTTTTGCCTTGGCCTCCTGAGCCTTGCAGGACCGCGAGGCTCACCCAAACTTTTTTTTTTTATTATTTTTTTATTCTATTATTATTATTATTATTTGATTTGTATTTAGATTCGAACTCGGATTCGGATTTTGGATTTGGATTTTGGATTCAGATTCAGATTTGGATTTTGGATTAGTGTGGGGATAATTTTTCTCGTTCTACATCTACCACTTGGTATACCTTCAGAAGCTATCGGTTCCTCATCACATGAGTTGGAATGTAACTAAAGAGTAAGATGGGGTTGCAGTTGGTAAGTTTGGCACCAATATTACTTATCAGGATGGCTCCAGCAGATCTATTATTGGGCTTCTTCTAGGCAGATTCAATAAAGACTATTATGTTGGTGACGTCCCATGAAGGGACAACATCTTTTTGATCAAATTTTTGTCAAAAAGATGGCAATACCCAGCTCATAACTTCAAAACTCTTAGTTGGATCCACTCAACCGAAAACATGTGGTGGAGTATAATGGTGGATTTTGTACTCACCATTTTTGGGAATACACTGTGGGATTTAGGTCGTTTTGGTGCCATTAGGAATGTCTAGTTTGGCCTTCCTCATAGTGACTATCATCTATACAACATTCTTGAGATGTTCAATCCTCATTTTGGCTCTTTCTTTACTCCAGTGGGAGAGCTTGGCTTCGCTGATGGTTTGGTTTGTACTTCACTGTCACAGCCTAATGATGGCCCTAACCTCCGAAGATACTACTTGTATGCCCTTCGTGGAGCGATACGAGAACTCCGATTAGATGAGCTACTACATATCCACCATTTGCAAGATTCTTCGGAGTCATCAAAATTATCAGATCTACCGTAGCTTCCCCGAGTTTCCTAACGGTAATTACTATGATAGCTTCAGGACATCCGAGGATCAGACGGCTTCACAATCTTGTCTTTAGGATGTTTATGGTGGTTGGTAAATATTCACTTGGGACATTTAGTGTATCGTCAAGGGATGACCTTGTTTGCTCAAAAAAGAGAATTTTTCTTCTATTGCAATTTTTTGATTTTACAGCAATAAAAGATTGAAATTACAATTTTTTTAAGATCACAAGAATAGGAAAAATTGATGTATTCCCCTTTTAATTTTTGGGTTGGTAGCGATAGAGCCTCGCTAATGCGCTCCGTTGACCGTCCAACTGGAAGGAAGATTGGCTCTCCTTTCTGCAAACTCTGAAAGAAAACTGTCCCAAATATTTTCTGGATTCTCCCAATTCTACCAAAAAGTCCCTTCTCAATTCAGCTCCCGTTATTTTATAGATTGAAGAGCTTTTTCTCCGGCTCAAATTCTTCCCTCAAATTTCGGATCACGTAATCTCAGTGAAATAGACAAAAGGGAATAGACAGGCTACAACACGCGGGTTGGCACCCGCAGAAGCACTCCCGCGGGTGGCACCCGCGGGAGTGCTCCCACGGGTTGGCACCAGCGGGAGATCTCTCGTGGGTGTCAACTCGCGGGAGGTCTCCCGCAGGTGGCATTCGCAGTGAACTATTTTTTTTTTAGTGTCTACATAACCCCCTCCAAAGTTTTTTAAAATTTCATCATTGATTTGTAACGAATTTTGAAATACTTTGGACTCTTTTTTTTTTAAATTTCCTTTAGGATTTGAACTGGGATTAACTGGATATCCGAATTTTAATTTGGACATGAATAAGGATTGGAATAGGAAAAAGAATTTAAATAAATACCTAGATCCTATTTGGATTCTGATAAATATTTTAAGCAACCTTTAATTTTGGTCAGTCATGAATTCTGATTCCTTTTCCTATTTGAACTCTAGGTAATTCATTATAAATATCCATATATCTCCATCCTTTCTTCTCATACTCAGAAAATCTCTTCTTCTCATACTTACATAAATTATTTTCTTCTTATTCAATTTAATGACTTCCTCAAGCACTTCGCACCTGGATTTAAATCCTGAGGATCGACACGTGGGCGTTACCGCCGGTGTTGATCCTTCTTTTCTAATATCAGGTAACAAACGGTCATCCGTTTATTTTAAAATTGCTTTTGTGATTATTACGAAAGAGATTTCGTTTTTTAATTTAAACATAAATTTGCACATGGCGCTATACTGTCCATCAAGATAACAGACGTTGCGTTGTTCAGACATATTGCGCAAATATTATAGACTGGCGCGGGTAGAAGGCGCGACCATGAGTGTGACAACCCACAGGTGCCACCCCGCGGGTGTCCACCCGAGGGTGGCTACCTTGCGGGTGTCTACCCGCGGGTTCCACCCCGCTGGTAGCACCTCGTGGGTGCCCTTGCATGTGCTATTTCGTGATGATTTTTTTAATACTGGAATTATTTAATTTGCGAAAATTTGGACTAAAATTTTACTTTCTCTTCTGTAGTTCCGTATTCAACAGATCCTTTATCTAAGAATCATTACTTCGAATTTTGGGGCTTCCCGAATAACCAATCTCACTTCGGATTTGACGGTCACATCCCTTTAGTAGAGGAACGGAGTAGTGCGGATCAACAACAGAAAATTATTAACTGCAACCCACTCACGACTCGTGAGTTGATCACTGTTTCCGTCTTTGAGGGTGCAAATAGGCAGATTTTGAAGAAGCTACAATTTCTTTTTGGGGATATCGGCAACCATCCAGACGAAGACTTATGGGACACCACTAAGTGGTTGAACAAGGCGGGAGGTCGATACATGTTTATTCCAGACTTGGAGCGTAGCTATTCTTTAGTTTATCTACAGCGGATTTTGTGTCCGCGTGTGATGTCTTGGCCAATGACTCACAGTCATCATGGTGTTGCGATAGAAAGATTTAGCAAAAACGGCCTATTTGTAGATGGCCCAGCAAAAACATGTTATAGGTCTATTTCCTGGTAGAGTCAGTAAAGACCTACCTATTGGAGAGCATCCGAAGCGAGCGGATACATTCATTAATCAATTTACGGATGCTAATGGTCAATTCCCAGCTCATAATTTCCACACTCCTGAATGGGTTCACTCAACTCCGCAATCACGGTGGTCTCGGATGACCCACTTCATTCTAGTGAATTTCAAAACACGTCTAGAGAGGCTTGGCCTCTACCGCACTGTGCGGAATGTACAGTTCGATTATCCACATAGCTTTCCTCACTTCTTTTGTATACTGGAGATGTATAATCCGAAAACCAATACTTTCTTCACCTCTGTTGGAGAATTGGGATTCGCACTTCATATAGGCGAAACCCCTTATGAGGAGTATGTTCTGAATACGAAAGAACTACTCCGTCTCAAGGCTATTCCCAATGCATATTCAATTTACTGGGAGCTGATGTGTCACTTTAATATTTGTGCCGACATCTCTAAGACATGAAATCAAGGGGCGTGCTAGGCCCGAAATCAAGGGGTGCGACATAAGGTATGAGCAGAGTATCTCTTCCAAAATTTGGAAGAAAATGAGCGCAATATCTAAATACGGGTTTCTTGCGATATGGATACTATCAATGAAAGGATTGGTGCCTGCCTCGTAACCACATATACAGCAGAATCCGATAAAGATGGGTTTAAAGGTCAGACTGTTTTTGAAAGTTACCACTACCGGGCAGCTCCCCTATATCGGACAATGCAATTTTTGCTAGATATCTCATGTTATGGTTGAAGTGCTTTGTAGTGCCTACCTTATATCGTGAAACTGTCACAATTGAAGTCATTTACCCAGCAGTCTTACTAGCGGTCGGCCAACCTCTAAAATTATTGCCAGCTATGGTTTGTAGTCTGCAATATGACTTGAGAGATATACTTACACAATTTTGTAAAGTACAGCAGGTGGAAGATAGAGATGGTAAAAACATCTTCAAAATGCCTAATTTGCGCATTGAGCTGCCATTCACTTATTTGATGACCAGGATCGTGTTGCGCTGTCCCGGACTAATGACTCCCCCTTCAGGACTCATCGATCATGCTACTCCTCATGCGCAGTAATTTGAGAATTGCTCCTAAAACGGAAGGTATATGGCTAAGATCCGAAAAATCCTTGGGCGACACCAAAATTATCATATTTACCGCTATTTTCCAAAGTTTCTCGGAGGAAGTTATAATAGCCAGCTTGAAGATAGTCCTAGGAATGATGACTATACAACCTTGCTATCAGGTTGCTTCTAGTGGCTTATTGATATCCGACCAGGTCATTTGATTTTCGATAAGGTCGAATTTGTTTCATGGAGCCCTATACGCCAAGTCGTTTCGCACGCCAGTTCGGGTATGATCAGTTATATGTTGGCAACCCAAACTCTTATCTCCGTCATGATGGAAATCTTTTTGAGAGTGCGCGAGGATGGTATCATTTTGCAGCAGGAGATACACAAACATCATTTATTCTTCCATGCCAATCATCATCTCTTTTTGCATCAATGAAATTCTGCAGTTGGTATCATCTTGCAAATATTATCCCTCAGATGAATCATTCATTTTTAAAGAATATTTAGGCATCATATAGATCCTCGAAAAAGGGCAAGAATCGTGAATTCCAGTCCATAAGCACCCCCTTAGTTCTGATAACAACGATAGGGATGGGCAAGATGATACTTCTACTCCAGCCTCTCCTCTTGGAGGCAAAAGAGAGGTCGAAGCGTTCAAACCTAGAGAGTCAGGGTCCCGCAAAACAAGAGCAAGAAATTTTAGGCTCGTGTTGACAATTCGGTCTTTGGACGAATGCGAGTCATTCAGATCCGCCGACCACAAGTCATTCAGGTCCGCCGACCACAGCTTCTATAGCCTCACCAATCATCCCATCTAGAAAATGACTTTCCTATTATCACTTCGGCATTTGGGTCAGGAGGATTTCTGCCTACCACAACTTCTCCGGTCTTTTGCAACGTAACATCATCAATGACTTTGTCTAAAGAGACTGTTAGGATGTATAGCTTTGCAGCTTTCTCTACACTTACGATACCTGCTACTGAAAGTCCAATCCCTAAAATTGTAAATTTTGACAGGGGTGGGCACCCATCAAAAATACAGGAGTCATAGAGCCGACGGGTACTGCATTAGGAGATACTACATTAGATGATTTTCCATCATCTCCAACTGAAATCGCTTTGTCTAGCCCAACACCAGGACTTGTCCCTTCAGGTGAGCATTTCTCTTTAAAGATTGGCTTTTACTCCTCCTTTGCCATCCCTTTTTTTTAGTACATATTCATTTTTATTTCAGTGGCGGAGATCCAATGACTCACGCCTTTCCGATGGCTAAATCAGATTGTTTGGAACTAGTGGATTATTCTGGTATAAGTGGGGCAATTTGTGACTTTGACGGTCTAGGCTCCGAAGAAGAGTTCGACAGTGATTACTTTCCTCAACCAAACATGGACAAAATCTCCCACTTACCACCAAAGGTTTTAGAAGCAGATAAACCTTAGGGGTCTTGTTCTGCTCCCATAACAGCCAATGATGCAACTCTTCCAACAGGTACTTGCATACTTTCCTCATATTGCAAAATTTTTTGATGATAATACCTGACTATTCTATTTATGTCAGATGTAGGTGATATTAATGCATCTTTAGTATTCTCTTTGGAAGCTTTAGTGGAGCCTATAAGTACGAAAAGCTTTTCTTTGCCAACATGCATGATTTTGCCATGTTCCGTTGCAATGGTGTTGACGTTTGGCGCAACGACCATGCCGTTGTCGTCAGTGGTCTCGACAACAAAGGTAATGACAACTCTAGCAAGAGTTGTGACTAATTCATTGGATGCAGTGACTATTCCATTATCAATATCACATATGGCATCCTCCTACTGTCATACCAGCACCCATACATCCTTTTCCTGTAGCTTCAACAAGTTCGAAACAGAATTCGGTTTCTAACTTCAGTGAAAGACTTATTGATCGCAACGTTGAATTTTTTCTCGAACTCT
Organism: Dracaena cambodiana; assembly: GCA_036321105.1. Lineage (NCBI taxonomy): Eukaryota > Viridiplantae > Streptophyta > Magnoliopsida > Asparagales > Asparagaceae > Dracaena > Dracaena cambodiana. The sequence goes on along the minus strand of JAYEPQ010000012.1, from coordinate 20,459,713 downwards.
TTCATGGATGCGTCGAGGAGATCATCAATGGAGATGATTCTCTGGAGAGGTCCATCCTCTCATGGTGAGTCACTTAGACCATATCACCAGGATTGAAGGACCGCAGTGGGCAGCTCCTTATAGGGCTCGATGGGACAAGCTGGAGGTCTAATTGTCATTGCTCAACAGTTTGTGCCAGGCCGACCTTGCCAAGATGACAAACCAAGAAGTGACTTACTTATGAGCCCAAAACTTGGCTTTCCATGCCAAACTGCAGCTGAATAAAGAGCATCAGGCCCAACTAGTTGCGAGACTCCAAGGTTCTTCAGAGAAGTTAACTTGGGACTTGGTCCAGATTGAGAACAGTATCGAACACCGCCATAACTCAATAAGCCATGAACAGGAGATCGTTGCTAAAACTCAAGCTTCGATTGCTAATTTTAAACTTGAAATTCGAACTTCATCTAACAAAGCATCCGAGATCTCAATGCCAAAGGAACAAACCAAGCATGACATCGTCATCGGCATTAAGGAGTTGGAAGAATTCAAGATTAAGGCTGCATAACAACCCCCATGGATTAAATGGACTTACAGAGGAGAGCTCTAGAAACAACAAGGGAGAACCTCCACCATAGGCTGTAAAAGGTAGAAGATGTTTTAAAAGCTTTGTCTTAGAAGATTTATTATTATTACTTATTGGTTATTTGTAATAATAAAGAAAAAGACTTTGCTCTGTGTCGCTGTATCATTATTATTATCTCTTTAATAAAAATTACCATCATTTATCTATTTATACTTAATTTATTACATACATATACATATATGTATTTTATACATTTTATGGATACTGACCCAAACTATTCAGAGGCTCAGGACGTGATAGTAAGAGTTTTCACATGAATTTAATCCTAACTGTTTAGCGACATATAGTGCGACCTATTAGGATTTACGAATGATAGGCAGATGTATGATGTTAACGTGCCTATTGATGACAAGACAAGCAGAGGTATGATCTTAACATGCTTATATGATGACAAGTAGAGGTATGATATTAACGTGTTTATAAGATGACAAGCAGAAGTATGATGTTAACGTGCTTATAGGATGACAAGCAGAAGTATGATGTTAACGTGCCTATACGATCCGAATCGTTCAGTGACATCTAGTATAACGGATTAAGAAGAGACAGAGGTATTATTAAACATGTTTCGGAGCTCGACCTATGCAAAGGATCTGGTCAAGATAGAAATGAGCTGACTAAACAGAGTGTTAACGTGTTTGGTCTCAAAATCTGACTATCAGAGATAACTGTTAACTTGATAGGAAAAATGATTATTGTCAGAGGTGACTTTTAACTTAACGATATTAAAAACAGGTTCATCAAAGTTTGTAATATTGGACTTGATGAAGTGTGAGTTTTATTTTTTGTCAGAGGTGAAATCTTAACTTGACAAGGAATCTATCTGATTAAGATTTTTAGCAAACACCCAGCTTTCAACAGATTTGTTAGCCTTTACCAATTACAATTTGAGTTGGGCAAGCCATACTATTCCACTCAGTATAGTGAGTTATCAAAAATTTTATTTGGGTTTAGATGCCAAACATTCCTTCTTCTCTTTGCCTTAGCAGCTTTGGGTAATGATGTATTCTTATATTTAGATAAGGATATTATCGTGACAGATTCGTCGTAGGATTTTTAGCAAACCCCCAGCTATCAACGGGTTTGATTTGCCTTTACAAACTACCATTTGAGTTGGGCTAGCCATACTATTCCCCTCAGTATGGTGAGTTATTGAAGGTTTTGTTTGGGCTTAGATGCCAAACGTTCCTTCTTCCCTTTGCCTTAGCAGCTTTGGGCAATTCATACTTTTACCTCCAGCATGATGGGTTTGTGAGAATTTTATTCTCTTCCCCTTACCTTGATGGTATCGGGCAATTCATGCTCTTACCTCCAGCATGATGGGGTTGGCGAGCATTTCGTTTGGGCTTACATGCCAAATATTTTATCTATCCTTAATCATAGAGATGTAGAATCTATTTTCATTTTAGACCCAAAGTTAGGGTGTGGAACTTTGTGCTAGCGGTGAGTAAAAATTTCTTCTCTTACTGTAATGAAAGAGAGGTCGGATGAATTTATTTCTTTAAGAATAATATTTTTTTTAGGAATTTTCCATTAACTGGCATCATCATCCGATCACCATATTGATTAATTAACCGCTATACTCCATTTGAGTAAATCGTCTCTACTACAAAAGGGCCATCCCATTTTGGCTGAAATTTGCCCTTAGTCTTGTGCGTCAGAATCATAGGACGCGTGACCCCTAAGACCAAGTCACCCACTTTGAAAATTCGTTCCTTCTCTTTCATCTTAAAGGCTCGAGATATTCGCACTTGATAAAACTCTATTTGTTGTTGAGCCTTTAAGCGCTTCTCATCCAATGCTTCTAATTCCTAAAGTCGTTGGCTATGTTTTTCCTCAGTGGTCATCCTTGTAGCTAATGTCACCCGAAGAGAAGGAACTTGAATTTCTAGAAGTAGTACGGCTTCGCAACCATACACCAAAGAAAATTGTGTACTCTTTGTTGGTGTCCTAATCGTTGTGCGATAAGCCCATAGACAAGCTTCCAATTTCTCGTTCCAATCACACTGACTTGTAGTGACAAATTTCTGCAAAAGTTTCACAATGGTCTTATTGAACGCTTCAGCTTGACCATTTGCAGCAGGGTTATATGGAGACAAAAATATATTCTGTATTCTGAACTTATCACAGAATTTAGTATAGGTCCTGCTAGTGAATTGAGGGTTGTTGTCGCTGATGATCCGTCTAGGAACACCAAAGCGATAGATGATGTGGTGCTTGATGAAGTTGACCACATCGTTTGTTTTTACTTCTCTCAAAGGGATAAGTTCTGCCCATTTTGAAAGTAATCGGTTATAGCTAGTATAAATCGATTTCCACGAGAAGATGGTGGAGTGATGGGACTAATGATATCCATTCCCCACGTCTCGAATGGCCATGTAATCGTGGTTGGATGTAGGTACTCTGCAGCCTGATGTATGTAGTTTGCATGCACCTAACACGCATAATATTTTTTCGCATATGCCATAGCATCTTACATCATTGTTGGCCAGTAGTAGCCCATTCTTTTTACTCGATCTCCTAATTTAGGTTCTGGCTGGTGAGCACCATGGGCTCCGTCATGTGCTTCTTTAAGTACTTCTTGTGCCTCTTATTATGATAAGCACCAAAGTAAAACTCCACCTGGTATTTTTCGATACAAGGTACTAAACTTAGGATTATAATAGAAATTTTGCCTCTTTCTTCACTTTGGCAGCTTCTTTAGGATCTTCGGATAATACCCTATAAAGCGTGAAGTCGACAAACCTGAACCGCCAATCTCTGGGCTCGAAGTTCATCCCTGAAACAAGGACTTCATTCGCCTCAAGTATTTCCTCAGGGCAAAGAAGCTCACGGCTTCCAATCTCTATATTTTTGCTCGACTTAGCAGGGAGTGCTAATGTAGCTGCGAGGGAAGCCAAGTCATCAGCATATGCATTCTCGTATCTTGGCACGTAGTCAATATAAAACTCTTTGAATGAGTTGGCAAGTTTGATTGTCGCCTTATGGTAAGGTACGAGATGTTCATCTTTAATCTCGTGTTCTCTTCTTACTTGATTCACTATGAGTTTGGAATTACCATAGGCCTCTAAACGTCGGATTCCCAGCTGTTGGGCAATTTGCAGTTCTGTTAATAATGCATTGTACTCAGACACACTATTAGAACATGACCTAGTCAGTGTGTACCCTCGAGGGATTACACGATTCTGCTGGGATATTTAAACCACCCCCACTCAGGCAGAGTTCCTTCTCGCCGCTCCATCAAAGAATAGCCGCCAAACCAGTTCTTTAGAAATCATGTTGGCTTCCACCATTTCATCTAGAATATCCTCATAAAGTTTAGAGGATTCCGGGATATGATGTTCCGCTAAGAAATCAGCAATTGCTTATCTCTTGATCGCCTTTTGTGGTATAAATCGCATGTCATATTGCGATAGGAGGATCGACCAATTAGCTAACCTGTAATTAAGTGACCCAGGCTTGGTCATGAGCACTCTCAGGAGATTTACCCAAGAAATCACATGAATTGTTTGGCCTACTAAATAATGTCGCATTTTCTGAACTGCGAATATCAAGGCCAAATATTCTTTCTCTAGTGAAGTGCACCGATGTTCGGGGCCTACCATAGTTCTACTAAGGTAGTAAATTGCTTGTTCGTGGCCTGAGTCATTAGTTTGGGCTAACAGGGCGCCAAGTGAATGGTCCATTACCCGAACATATATCAAGAATGGTTTGGTTTTCCTGATACAGGGGCTACCAGCACTGGAGGCTTTGAGGTACTTCTTGAGATCCTCAAAGGGTTGTTGACAAGTTTCATCCTACACGAACGACACCCCTTTCTTCGTTAACTTGGTGAAGGGCTGGCATCGCCCTGAAAGATTAGCGATAAATCTCCGAATATATGTCAGTCTCCCTTGTAATCCACAAGTTCTTTAAGGTTCTTTGGTGGCTGCATCTCTTGAATTGCTTTTATCTTTTCTGGGTCTAAATGAATACCCTTGGATGTAACAACGAAACCAAGGAATTTGCCACTAGAGACACCGAGAAAAGATTTAGTTGGATTCAATTTTACTTGGTGTTTTCTCATAATGTCAAACACCGCTTTTAAATCTCAGAGATGATCGTCTTTATTGCGACTCTTGACGGCCAGCTCGTCCACATAGCACTCTACCATTTTACAGAGATACTCACGAAAAATTGTGCTCATAGCATGCTGATATGTTGCACCTGCATTTTTCAAACCGAATGGCATGACCATATAACAGTACACGCCTAACAGTGTCCTGAAGGTAGTGTGTTTCTCATCTTTCGGGCACATTTTGATTTTATTGTACCCGAAAAATCCATTCATGAAAGACATCCTTTCGAACCCACAGGTATTGTCAATCATGACATCCGTTATTGGAAGTGGAAATTCATCTTTAGGGCATGCTGCATTGAGATCTCGAAAATCAATGCAAATTCGGATTTTTCCATTCTTCTTAGAAGCTGAAACGATGTTTACTACCCAATCAGGATGTTATTCTTCTTTGATAAAACCAGATTGTATAAGCTTCTTAACTTAATTCTCGATCGATTCCATTAGTTCTGGATGGAACCTTCTTTGTTTTTGCTTCATTGGTTTCGCATCTGCCTTAATATTAAGCCGATGCATAGCAACTTGAGGATCCAAGCCTGGCATATCTTCATAATTCCAGGCAAGGACATCTATGTATTCTCGAACGAGAGTTACAAGGTCGTCTCTTTCATCAGAAGACAAACTCTCACTTATAAATATGGGCTTAGGATTGGTTTCATCACTCATATTTACTTGAATCACTTTATCCTCTGTAGGAGGTTCACGTTGCTCGAAGCACATGTTCCATTAAGCATCGAGTTGCTTAACTAGCGCTTCATCTTGGATAAGAGTCAATTCATCATTCTCATCTGGGGTCGGGCTGACGGATGTCATGTTTACAGTCAAGTCTTTGAATAATACTCCCAAACTGATATTTGAATCCCAATCGGAATTTTTTACATTTTGGCAAATCATATCTTCGATATCCGAAGGATTGGGTGTTATGACGTATCCCAACCCCTGTCGGTTTTGTGATAATAGTCTGGCTCTTTTCCTTTGGGCACGAAGAGGGAAGCAAATTTCGACATCCCTTACCGAAATTTAATGGGTTTCTAGATGAAATCATATCTCATATTTGCCATCATTCGGAATGATTTTAGTCCATAAAGATAGAATTGAGGGGGAGCTTTATCTTCACTATTATCGGATGAGGCTACATGTAGTCGAACCCTTTAAAAAAGAATAGGTTTTTGTTCTGGTCGATGGGCCGGTATTTCGAGCACCGCCCCATCTACATTTTCGATGTTTGATTGTAACATCATTGATAGTCTAATTGGCATGTACATGGTTGCTAAAGTGTTGAATTCTGAGAGACTATCTGCATTTGTACTAGTAGCTGAAGGTATAGAATCAATAACGATACCAGACAAATAAGCAAATTCTAGATTTTCATTTATTTTCCATTCACCTTCGTCACTAGCGGTGTCATTTACATCTAAATCTTCAAGATTAATTACAAGAGGTTCAAAGCCTTCATTGGCAATAACCTGACTCAGTATCAGTTTCACTCCTACTATCATATTCATCATGTAATGGGAGATTGACTTCAACACTCTCAGCATACAAAAGGGTGTTTGCGAAGTAGTTTTCAGCACCCTTGAATGGTTGCTTATCAGCAATCAGATTATGCACTTCTCCATTTTCATCCATGTACTTTATGCATTGGTGCAGGGTGGACGGGATGATCATATTGGCATGAATCCATGGTCGCCCTAGGAGAAGGTTGTAGGAAGTGTCTGCTTCAATTACATAACAGGTCACTTCGCTTTTGAGATCTCCGATCTGGCATCTGAGCCTGATCTTACCCAGAGGATGACTGCCATTGGCATTGAAGCCAAAAATGGCGGTATTAATTGAAGTGAATCTGTTGGGAGGGATCCCCAGAAACTGTATAAGCCTTTGCGACATAATGCTCAAGGCAGAACCCGGATCAATCTGAATTTGACTGACTTCTGTTGAGCCAATATACCCTGTATAGTACAGAGGCCTGTTATGCTTGATATTCTTCAACTGTATGTCCTCTAGTGTGAAAGTGATATAAGGAGCACGCCTCGACATTGAGTTGCAGTGCGGGCATGCCTCCTCAATCTCTTCTGGAAGATGGACTACGAAAACTTCAGATTCTACTAGGGCTTCCCTTAATGCATCACTTGTAAACTTTGACAAGCACAATAACTCATACAGAGTTATTCTTGCAGGTATATTTTCCAGTTGTGCCATAACAGCAAATTGAAAAGAAGAGCTTTGCTCTTCAGGAGCATCTTTCTGTAGAGCTTGGTTGTATCTAAACTCCTTTTGTTTTCTTTTATCGGAAATCTGTTTAGTGGTTCCCTCATTGGCATCCTTTGTTGACTTAGAGGAGCCAACTTCTGTGTTTGTGGGATCCTTCAAATATTGTCTCCCGGATTTGATTCCCGAAAGTGGCGCGGGTCATTCTCGACTGCTAGGGCGGTTATCTCTGATTCAGAATCTGTTAATAGAGGTATGTCATCTGCATCCTTCTCAATTTTTGCTGAGACAACATTGCACATGTGATATCTTCCTGTTGTTTTGGTTTTCTTCTTCGGCCCCACGGTTGTCCATTGTTCATCTTCAGGAATGTTTGGATGCATCCAAAAGACCTCTTGTTTCTCAGTTGTGAAAGGGACTAACCCATTCTTCTACTAGTTATGAGGGTCTAAATTAACCACCCTGAGCTGACCTTTTGGAATAGGTGTGAGCCCAAGTGGTATCTCTAGACCACCCACTGTAAATATAGCCGAGTTAGTTGTAACTCTTTTTGTTCAGCTTTGAGCTGAACTGCTCCAGCATCAATCAACGCCTGAATTTTGTGTTTTAAAATAAAACAATTTAAGTAGGGTGGCTTACGATCCGGTGGTTGTACGTCTGAAAATTGCATCTTTGATTCCATTGCAAAATTGATGAATTACAATGAAAATTCATATTACAAAAAGAAAATAGAAGTCACAAGAACGGGAATATTAGTGGATTCCCTTTTTTAAGTAGGTTCGGGTGGCGGTGGAGTCTTACTGCTGCCTCCGTTGACTATCCAACTTGGAAGGGGATCTGTGAGCTCTCGAAGAAAACCCGCTCCTTGTGATCTCTCTCAACTCTCTGTCAAGAATCGCTCTGCCAGCCAAAAGTCCCTTCTCTCGAGTCCAATCCTGTATTTTATAGACTGAGAGGACTTGAAATCCGGATCGATTCGCTCCTGAAAAATCGGATCACGGAATATCAGCAAAGGAAACAAAACGAAAAAAATACGGAAAATAACCCACGGGTTGGCACCTGCGGGATCGCTCCCATGGGTGCCAACCTGCGGGAGCTCCCGCGGGATGCAACCGCGGGAGCCTCCCGCGGGTTGCAACCCGCGGGAGCTCCCACGGGTTGCATCCCGCGGGATCCTTCCGCGGGTTGCAACCCGCGGAAGTCTCCTGCGGGTAGCAACCCACGGGAGCTCTTCCGGGTTGCACTCTCGGGTTCTCCCATCGTGGTTTCCATATATATATATATATATATATATATATATATATATTTTAATTTTATTTACTTATTTTTAGTGTCTACATAACCCCGTCCAAAGTTTTTGGAACTCTTTAATTTATTTGTAATGAATTTCAAAATACTTTTGGACTTTTTCTTTTTAAGTGGGATTATTTGTTATTTGGATCTTAATTTGGGTAGGAATTAGCATTGGAATAGGAAAAGGATTTTAAATAAATCCCAAATCCTATTTGGACTCTAATCAAACTCTGATTTTGGTCAGAACTTTGATTCCTTTCCCTATTTGAACTCCTGCTAATTCACTATAAATACCCGTAGATCTCCACCTCTTTTTCTCATAATCAGAAAATCTCTCGTTCTTTTATTTTGTACGATTACTTTCTCCTTTCTCATGGCTTTCGCAGGCACTTCGCACCCACAGGATTTAAATGCTGAAGATCGATCAGTGGGCGTTATCGCCGATGAGGATCGACACGCAGGCGTCACCGCCGCTGTTGATCTCTCTTCCCTGATATCAGGTAAACAAACGGTCATCCATTTACTTTAAAATCGCTTTTGCGGTTATTACGAAAGAGATTTCGTTATGATGTAAATATAACACGTTTATGTAGAACCACGCATAACTACGGAAGGATGACCACAGGGATGACTTCGCATTTGGCACGAGGGTGGCACCGGGGTGTCCACGCACGGATATCCACCCCGGGATGGTACTCCGCGGGTGGCACCCGCGGGGTGCCCACCCGCGGGTGGCACTCCGCGGGTGCCTACCCTTGCTAATTTTTTTTTTAACATTAATTTTTTTTTCTTTTACAGTTCCGTATTCAACGGATCCTTTATCCAAGAATCATTACTTTGGATTTTCAGGCGGTCTGAATAATCAATCTCACTTTGGATTCGACGGTCACATCCCTTTGGTTGAGGAGCGAAGTAGTGCGGATCGACGACAGAAAATTATTAGCTGCAACCCACTCACAGCTCGTGAGTTAATCACGGATTCCGTCTTTGAAGGCGCAAATAGACAGGTTTTGAAGAAACCGCAATTTCTTTTTGGGGATGCTGTCAACCAACCAGATGAAGATTTATGGGACAGCACCAAGTGGTTGAGCAATGTTGGAGGTCACCATATGTTTATCCCGGATCTGGAGCGCAGCTATTCTTTATCTTATCTACAGCGGATTTCATATCCCCGCATGATGTCTTGGCCAATTACCCATAGTAGTCATGGCGTTGCGACCGGGAGATTTAACAGAAATGGCCCATTTGTCGACGGCCCAGTAAAGTATGTTACAGGTCTGTTGCCTAGTAGATTCGACAAAGACTTACCTGTTGGAGAGCACCTGAAACGAGCAGACACCTTTATGAATCAATTTTCGGATGCCCATGGTCAATTCCCAGCTCATGATTTCCGCACTCCTGGATGGATTCACTCCACTTCGCGATCATGGTGGTCTCGGATGACCCATTTCATTCTGGAAAATTTCAAGACACGTTTAGAGAAGCTTGGCCTCTATCGTGCGGTGCGCAACGTGCAATTTGGAATTCCACATAGTTCTCCTCACTTCTTCTGCATACTGGAGATGTATAATCCGGAGACCAATACCTTCTTCACCCCTGTTGGAGAATTGGGATTCGCACTTCACGAGATGCATGAGATTTCAGCATTATCCATAGGCGAAACCCCTTACGAGGAGTATGTTCCGAATATGAAGGAACTGCTCCGCCTCAAGGTTGTTCCTAATGCATACTCAACTTACTGGGAGTTGATGGGTCATTACAACATTTGTGCTGATATCTCCAGGCCACGAAATCAAGGGGCGCGCCAGGCCCGAAATCAAGGGGTGCGCCATAAGGTATGGGCAGAGTATCTATTCCAGAATCTGGAAAGATATGAGCGCAGTATCCAAGTACGGGCTGCTTGCGATATGGATACTGTCAATGAGAGGATTGACACCTGCTTTGCAACTACATACACTGCAGAATCTGATGAAGACGGGTTCAAAGCTCAGACTGTTTTCGAAAGTTACCACTACCAAGCAGCTTCCCCCATATCAGACAATGCTATTTTTGCCGGATATCTCATGTTGTGGTTGAAGCGCTGTGTAGTGCCTACTTCGTGTCGCGAAACTATTACCGTTGATGTTATTTACCCTGCAGTCCTGTTAGCGTTCGGCCAGCCTCTGGGGTTATTGCCAGCTATGGTTTGCAGTTTGCAACGTGGCTTGAGGGATATAATTGCCCAATTTTGCAAAGTCCAACAGGCGGAAGATAAGGGTGGTAACACTATCTTCAAAACGCCTAATCCACACATCAACCTGCCATTCACTTATCTAAGGCTTGGTTCGTATTGCACTGTCCAGAATTGATGACTTCTCCTTCATGACTTATTGATCATGCCACTCCTCATGTACAGCGTTTCGAAAATTGCTCATGGAATGGGAGGTACATGGCTAAGATTCGGCAAATCCTTGGGCGACACCAAAATTACCATATTTACCGTTGTTTCCCAAAATTTCTCAGAGGAAGTTACAGTAGCCAACTTGAAGATAGTTCTGGAAATGATGGCAATACGATCTTGCAATCAGGTTGCTTCTGGTGGCTTATTAGCATCCGGCCAAGTCATCTGATTTTTCGACAGGGTCGAATTTGCTTTATGGAGCCCTATACACCCAGTCGCTTCGCGCGTCAGTTCGGATATGATCAGCTGTATGTTGGCAATCCAAACTCTTATCTCCGTCGTGAGGGAAATCTTCTCGAGGGTGCGCGAGGATGGTACCATTTTGCGGCCGGAGGTACAAAGGCATCTTTTACCCTTCCAAGCCAGTCGCCATCCTTTTTTGCGTCAATGGGATTCTGCAATTGGTATCATCTTGCAGATATTATCCCTGGCGACTACTAGATTAACCATTCCTTCTTAAGGCATATTGAGGCATCACATAGATCCTCGAAAAAGGGCTTGGCACGTGAATCCCAATCCATAGGCGCCTCTCTTACTCCTGATAGCAACGATGGCGATGGACAAGATGATAATTCTACCCCAGCTTCTCCTCACGGAGGTAGATCCGCGTCGAAGCGCTCAAATCCCAGAGGAGTCAAAGTTCCTCAAAAGAAGAAGAAATTTCAGGCTCAGGTTGACAATTCGGTTGTAGGACGAACTGTTAGTCGTTTCGGTCTGCCGACCACGAGTCATCCGGATCCACCGACCACGAGTCATTCAGATCTACCAACCGCGACATCTGTAGTTCCGTCAATCGTTTCATCTAGGATCAATTTTCCTGTTACCACTTCGACGTTTGGATCAGGAGGACACTTGTCTACTACAACTTTTCCGGTCTTTTCCACTATCACACCCACACCGACTTCTTCTAGTGAGACTGTCAGGATGTATGGTTTTGCCGCCTTCTCCACACTTAAGACACTTGCTACCGTAAATCCAGTCCCTAAAGTTGTAAATTTTGGCAGGAGTGATCCAACTATCTGGGATAGAGGAGCTGTGGAGCCGACGAGTACTGCATTGGACGATAGTGCACTAGACGACTTTTTGTCATCTCCCGGTGAAGCCGCTTTGCCTAGCCCAGCACCAAGACTTGTCTCTTCTGGTGAGCGTTTTTCTTTAAGGATTGGACTTCATTCCATTTTTTTTTTTAATTAACACATGTTTGCTTGTATTTCAGGTGGCGAAGGTTCAACGACCCACGCCTCCCCGACCGCCAGATTAGACTCTTTGGATCTTGTGGACTATTCTGGTGTAAGTGGGGACATTTGTGACTTTGACGGTCTAGGCTATGATGGAGAGTTCGATAGTGACTACTTCTATCAACCCAACATGGACAAAGCCTCTCACTTCCCCTTGGAGGTCTCAGAGGCAGATAGACCTGAGAGCCATGGTTCTATTTCCATAGCCGCCACCAATACAACCTTTCCAACAGGTATTTGCATACTCTTTTTTTTTATTTTGCACAAATCTTTTTGACGATAATACACGACCGCTTTATTTTTACCAGATGCAGGTGATGCTAGCGCACCTTCCATGTCTTCTGCAGAGGCTATAGTAATATCTGTGGACACAGAAAGCCTTCCTTTGCCGACATGCATGGTTTCATCACATTATGATGCCATGGAACCAACGTGCGGCGCATTAGCCATGCCGCTAACATTGGCGACCTCGACAGCAGAGGTGATGACCACTCCAGCGCGAGTTGCGACCAATTTATTAGATGCGGCGGCAACTCCATTGTTAGAATCTCATATATCATCAGTACTCCCTGCGGTCGCTCCATCATCCATACATCCTCTACCTGCAGCCTCAACAGATTTGAAGCAGAATTCGGCCTCCAGCTTTAGTGAAAGAATCATCAGTCGCAACGTCGAATTCTTTCTTGAACTTTTTTATGGATGCATTGAGGAGATTCTCAACGGAGAGGATTCTCTGGAGAAGGTCTATCCTCTCATGGTGAGTCACCTAGACCATATCACTAGGATTGGAGGACCGCAGCGAGCAGCTCCTTATAGGGCTCGATGGGACGAGTTGGAGGTCCATTTGTCGTTACTCAACAGTTTGCGCCAGGCTGATCTTGCCGAGATGGCAAACCAAGAAGTGGCTCGCTTACGAGCCCAAAACTTGGCTCTTCACGCCGAACTTCAGCAGAATATAGAACGCCAGGCCCAACTCGTCGCGGGACTCCAAGGTTCTTCAGAGAAGTTGACTTGGGACCTGACCCAGATGGAGAACGATATTGAACACCGCCGTAACTCCATAAGCCGCGAGCGGGAGATCATAGCCAAGGCTCAAGCCTCAATTACTAATCTTGAACTTGAAATTCAGAATATTTCTGGCAGAGCATCTGAGATCTCGCGGCAAAAGGAACAAACCGAACATGACATTGCTGTCGGCATCAGGGAGTTAGAAGAACTCCAAACTCAGGCTGCACAACAACCTCTCATGGATGAAATGGACTTGTAGAGGAGAGCTTTAGAGACAGCGAGAGAGAGTCTCCATCGACGGCTGCAGGAAGTGGAAGATGCTTTGAAGGCTTTATCTCAAAAGTAATTGTTACTATTATTATTATTATTATTTTTTAATTGTAATAATACAGAAAGAAAGACTTCGCTATGTGCTGCTGTATTATCATTATTACTATCTTTATCTTTTCTCTTTTCTTTTTTTTTTATACACTTTCATGGATAATAACTCAGACTATTCAGAGGTTCAGGACTTGATAGTGAGAGTTTTCAGATAAATTTAATTCTAAATGTTCAGCGACATATAGTGCGACCAATTAGGATTTACGAACATAGGCAGATGTATAATATTAACGTGCCTAAAGACAAAATGTAAAGCAGAGGTAGGATGTTAACGTGCTTATAGAATAACCAAATGTAAAGCAGAGGTATAATATTAACGTGCTTATAGGATGACAAGCAGAGGTATAATGTTGACGTGCTTATAGAATAACAAACAGAGGTATAATATTAACGTGCTTGTAGAATCCTAACCGTTCAGTGACATCTAGTATGACGAGTTAGAAAAAGATAGAGGTATTATTAAACATATCTTGGGGCTCAACCTATTCAGAGGATCTAGTCGTGATAGGAACGAAGGAGCTGACCAAACAGAGGTGATTGTTAACGTGTTCGGTCTCAAAATTCTGACTATGAGAGATAACTGTTAACTTGATAAGAAAATGATTGTCGTCAGAGAAATTTTTTTTTTTTTCTTAACCTAACGATCTTAAAAAGATTATGTTCATCAGACGTTGTAACTTTGGACTTGAGGAAGTATGATTTTTTTTGTCCCCTTTTTTTTTGACAAAGTGAAATCTTATCTTAATGAAGAATTAATCTAATGTAAGGTTTTTAGCAAACCCCCAGCTATCAACGGATTTGATTAGCCTTTACCAACTACCGTTTGAGTTGGGCTAGCCATGCTATTCTTCTCAGTATGGTGAGTTATCGAAGGTTTTGTTTGGGCTTAGAGGCCAAACGTTCCTTCTTCCCTTTGCTTTAGTAACTTTGGGCAGTGATATATCCTTACATTTAGTAAGGATATTATTGCGACAGATTTGTCATAGGATTTTTAGCAAACCCCCAGCTATCAACGGGTTTGATTTGCCTTTACCAACTACCGTTTGAGTTGGGCTAGCCATGCTATTTCCCTCAGCATGGTGAGTTATCGAAGGTTTTGTTTGGGCTTAGAGGCCAAACGTTCCTTCTTCCCTTTGCCTTGGCGGCGTTGGGCGATTCACACTTTTACCCCCAGTATGATGGGGCTGGCAAGAAATCTATTCTCTTCCCGTAGCCTTGTCGGCGTTGGGTAATTCATACTCTTTACCCCCGATATGATAGGGTTGGCGAGAAATCTATTCTCTTCCCGTAGCCTTGTCGGCGTTGGGTAATTCATACTCTTTACCCCCGGTATGATAGGGTTGACGAGAAATCTATTCTCTTCCCGTAGCCTTGTCGGCGTTGGGTAAAATTTTTTTCCTTTATTTTAAGAATAATATTTTTTAAGAAATTTTCCATTAATGGGCGCCATCATTCGATCTCCATGCTGATTAATCAACCGGTATGCTCCATTTGAGTAGACTGTCTCCATTACAAATGGGCCTTCCCATTTCGGCTGAAACTTGCCTTTAGTTTTATGCGTGAGAATCATAGGACGCCTGACTGCTAGGACCAAGTCACCCACTTTAAAAGTTCGTTCCTTCACCTTTTTGTTGAAGGCCCGAGATATTCGCGCCTGATAAAGCTCGATTTGCTGTTGAGCTTTTAAGCGTTTCTCATCCAATACTTCTAATTCCCGAAGTCGTTGGCCATGTTTTTCCTCGGTGGTCATTCTTGTAGCTAATGCCACCCGAAGAGAAGGAATCTGAATTTCTAAAGGTAGTATAGCTTCGCAACCATATAACAAAGAAAATGGTGTACTCTTTGTCGGTGTTCTAACCGTCGTGCGATAAGCCCACAGACAAGCCCCCAATTTTTTCGTCCCAATCACGCTGACTTGAAGTGACAAATTTCTGCAAAAGCTTCACAATGGTCTTGTTGAATGCTTCAGCTTGACCATTTGCGGCCGGATTATATGGAGACGAAAATATGTTCTGTATTCTGAACTTATCACAGAATTTAGTATAGGCTCTGCTAGTGAATTGAGGGTCATTGTCGCTGATGATCCGTCTAGGAACACCAAAGCGATAAATAATGTGGAGTTTGATGAAACTGACCACATCATTCGTTTTTACTTCTCGTAAAGGGATAACTTCTGCCTTTTTTGAGAAGTAATCGGTTATAGTCAGTATAAACCGATGTCCATGAGAAGATGCGGAGCAATGGGACCAATGATATCCATTCTCCAAGTCTCGAATGGACATGTAATTGTGGTTGGATGTAGGTACTCTGCGGCCTGGTGTATGTAGTTCGCATGTACCTGACATGCATGGCATTTCTTCGCATATGCCATGGCATCTGACATCATTGTCGGCCAGTAGTAACCCATTCTCTTTATCCGGTCTCCCAATTTAGGTCCCGGCTGATGAGCACCACAGGCCCCGTCATGTGCTTCTTTGAGCACTTCTTGTACTTCTTGTTGTGTAAGCACCGAAGTAAAACTCCACCTGGCATTTTCCGATATAAGGTACTAAGCTCAGGATTATAATAGAATTTTTTTGCTTCCTTTTTCACTTTTGCGGCTTCTTTAGGATCTTCGGGTAACATCCCGTAGAGCGCAAAATCGACGAATACGAACCGCCAATCTCTGGGTTCGAAGTTCATCCCTAACACATGGACCTCATTTGCCTCGAGTATTTCCTCAGGGCAAAGGAGCTCCCGGCTTCCAACCTCAACACTTTTGGTTGACTTAGCAGGGAGCGCTAATGTAGCAGCGAGGGACGCCAAGGCGTCAGCATATGCATTCTCGTGCCGTGGCACATAGTCAATATAAAATTCTTCGAAAGAGTCGGCAAGTTTGATTGTTGCCTTGTGGTAAGGTACGAGATGCTCATGTTTAACCTCGTATTCTCCTCTTACTTGATTTACTATAAGCTTGGAATCCCCATAGGCCTCTAAACGTCGGACCCCCAGCTGTTGGGCAATTCGCAATCCCGTTAATAATGCATTGTACTCGGACACATTATTAGAACATGGTTGAGTTAATGAATATCCTCAAGGGATCACATGGTTTTGCGGGGATATTAGAACCACCCCCACTCCAACAGAGTTCTTTCTCGCTGCTCCATCAAAGAACAACTGCCAAATCGGTTCTTTAGAGACCATATTGGCTTCCACTATCTCATCTGGAATATCCTCATAAAGTTTCGAGGATTGCGGGACAGGATGCTCTGCTAAGAAGTCAGCAATTGCTTGTCCCTTAATCGCCTTTTGTGGTATAAATCGCATGTCATATTGCGATAGAAGAATTGACCAATTGGCTAACCTGCAATTGAGTGACCCAGGCTTGGTCATGACCACTCTCAGAGGATTTACCCGAGAAATCATATGGATTGTTTGGCCTACTAAGTAATGTCGCATTTTCTGAACTGTGAATACCAGGGCCAAGCATTCTTTCTCTACTGGAGTATACCGATATTCTGCACCTACCATAGTTCTACTAAGATAGTAAACAGCTTGCTCATGGTCGGAGTCATTAGTTTGGGCTAACAAGGTGCCAAGTGAATGGTCCATTGCCCGAACATATATTAAGAATGGTTTTCCCGATATAGGGGCTACCAATACCGGAGGCTTTGTGAGGTACTTCTTGAGATCTTCAAAGGCTTGTTGACAAGCTTCATCCCAAACGAACGACACCCCTTTCTTCGTTAGCCTGGTAAAAGGTTGGCACTGCCCTGAAAGATTGGCGATAAATCTTCGGATATATGCTAGTCTCCCTTGTAATCCGCGAAGTTCTTTAAGGTTTCTTGGTGGCTGCATCTCTTGAATTGGTTTTACCTTTTCAGGTCTAAATAAATACCCTTGGATGTAACAACGAAACCAAGGAATTTGCCACTAGAAACACCAAGAAAGGACTTAGTTGGATTCATTTTTAATTGGTGTTTTCTCATAATATCAAACACGGCTTTCAGATCCCGGAGATGATCGTCTTTATTACGACTCTTGACAGCCAAGTCATCCACATAACACTCTACCGTTTTACGGAGATGCTCGCGGAAAATTGTGCTCATAGCACGCTGGTAAGTTGCACCTGGATTCTTCAGACCGAATGGCATGATCGTATAACAGTACACGCCTAACGGTGTTTTGAATGCAGTATGTTTCTCATCTTCCGGACATATTTTGATTTGATTATATCTGGAGAATCTATCCATGAAAGACATTCTTTCAAATCCGCAGGTGTTGTCAATCATGACATCCGCTATTGGAAGTGGAAATTCATCTTTAGGACATGCTGCATTGAGATCTCGAAAATCGATGCAGATTCGGATTTTTCCATTCTTTTTGGGAACTGAAACGATGTTCGCTACCCAATCAGGATGTTGTTCTTCTCGTACGAAGCCAGATTGTATAAGCTTCTTTACCTCATCTTCGATTGATTCCATCAGTTCTGGACGGAATCTTCTCTGTTGCTGTTTTATTGGTTTTGCATCTGGCTTAATATTGAGTCGATGCACAGCAACTTGAGGATCTAAACCCGGCATGTCTTCATAATTCCAAGCAAAGACGTCTATGTATTCTCGAGCGAGAGTCACCAGGTCGTCTCTTTCATTAGGAGGTAAACTCTCGCTTATAAATATGGGTTTAGGATTGGTTTCATCTCCCATATTTATTTGGACCTCCTTATCCTCGGTAGGAGGTTCACGTTGCTCAAAGCGCATGTTCCATTGGGCATCAAGATGCTTTACCAATGCTTCATCTTCTATAAGGGTCAGTTCATCGTTTTCATCTGGGGTTGGACTGATAGATGTCATGTTTACCGTCATCTCTCTGAATAATATACCCAGGTTGATATCCGAATCCCAATCGGAATCTTCCACATTCTGGCAAATCATATCTTCGATATCCGAAGGATCGGGTGTTGTGACGTATCCCAACCCCCTGCCGGTTTTGTGATAATAGTCCGGTTCTTTTCCTTTGGGTACGAATGAGGGAAGCGGATCTCGACATCCCTTACCAAAGTTTAATCCGGGTTTATTAATGAAATCATATCCCATTTTTGCCATCATCCGGAATGAGTTTAGTCCATAATGATAGAATTGAGGGGCTTCCTGAGCCTCACTCTCACTATCACTGGATGAGGCTATATGTGATTTAATTCTTCCAAAAAGAATAGGTTTTTGATCTGGTCGATGGGCCGGTACTTCGAACACCGCCCCATCTGCGTTTTCGATGTTTGGTTGTACCATCATTGATGATCTAATAGTCATGTGCATGGTTGCTAAAGTCTCAAATTCTGAGAGACTATCTGCATCCGTGCTAGTAGCTGAAGTTAAAGAATCAGTAGGAACATCAGGCAAATAAGCAAAGTTCATATTCTCATTTATTTCTCACTCGTCTTCATCACTGGCGGTGTCATTTACATCCAAATCATCAAGATTAATTACAAGAGGTTCAAAGCCTTCATTGGCAATAAACACTCCTGACTCAGTATCCGCTTCATTCCCACTATCACATTCATCGTGTAGTGGGGGGTCGACCTCAGCACTTTCAGCATACAAAAGGGCGTCTACGAAGTAGTTTTCAACACCTTTGAATGGCTGTTTGTCAGCGATCAAAGTATGCACTTCTCCGTCTTCATCCACATACTTCATGCATTGGTGCAGGGTGGATGGGACGATCATATTAGCATGAATCCATGGTCGTCCTAAGAGAATGTTATAAGAAGTGTCCGCTTCGATCACGTAACAGGTCACCTCACTTTTAAGATCTCCGATCTGGCATTTGAGCCTGATCTTTCCCAGAGGGTGACTGCCATTGGCATTGAAGCCAAAAATGGCGGTATTAGTTGGAGTCAGTTTGTAGGGAGGGATCCCAAGAAACTGCATAAGCCTCCGTGGCACAATACTTAAGACAGAACCCGGATCAATCTGAATTCGACCGATTTCCGCTAAGCCAATATACCCGGTATAGTACAGAGGCCTGTTGTGCTTAATATTCTTCAGCTGCATGTCCTCTGGTGTAAAAGTGATATAAGGGGCGTGCCTCGACACTGAGTTGCAGTGCGGGCATGCCTCCTCAACCTCCTCCGGGAGATGGGCTAAGAAAGCTTCAGATTCCGCTAGGGCTTCTCTTAGCGCATCTCTTGTAGACTTGGACAGGCGTAATAACTCATACAGAGTTATTCTTGCAGGTATATTCGCCAACTGTGCCATGACATCAAACTGAAAAGAGGAACTTTGCTCTTCAGAGACATCTTTTCGTAGTGCTCGGTTGTATCTGAGCTCCTTTTATTTTCCCTTGTCGGGAATCTGCTTGGTAGTTCCTTCATTAGTCTCCTTGGTTGGCTTAGAGGGGCCAGCTTCTGTGTTTGAGAGATCCTTCAAGTAGTGTTTTCCAGATCTGGTTCCAGAAGGTGGTGCAGGTTCATTCTCCACCGCCAGAGCTGTCGCCTCCGATTCAGAATCTGTCAACAGCGGAATGTCATCTGCATCCTTCTCAATGATTGCTGAGATGGCATTGCACATTCGCTTCTTTCCTCTTGTTTCAGTTTTCTTTCTGGTCCTGACGGTTATCCATTGTTCATCTTCAAGAATGTCTGGATGGACCCAAAGGACCTTCTGCTTTTCTGTTGTGAAAGGGACTAACCCTTTCTTCTGCTGATTATGGGGGTCTAAATTAACCACCCTGAGCTCACCTTTTGGAATAGGTGTGAGCCCAAGTGGTACTTCTAGACCACCCACTGTAAATGTAGCGGAGTTAGCTGTCACCTTTTTTTGTTCAGCTTTGAGCTGAACTGCTCCAGCATCAATTAGTGCCTGAATTTTGTCTTTCAAAATGAAACAGTTTTTAGTTGGGTGACCTACGATCCGATGGTATAAGCAGTAATTCGGATCATTGGTCTTTCCAACCTCTTCAGGCCTCTTGCTCTCTGGCAACTTGAGCATGTTGAGCTTAGTGAGCAAATTGAACATGGTAACAGTATGTTCATCCTTGAATGAATACTGTTTTTGTGGCCTGGGTGAACCTGCTGTGTTGCTTTTAGCCGGCCTTTATTTTGGCTTGGATGTATTCTCCACCGCCATTATGTCTTTCCCTCTGGAACGGGGGAAATGAGATGTTGGTTTGTTCGAGGTGACTCTTCTCGAGATTGCTATTGCTCTTCAAGGCGCCGGAATATGTCTTCGGCCTGCTCACCTTGCTTGAGTAAGTCTCTCCAATTTTTGGATTCAACCGAACCCATTTTGACTAAGACATCAGTCAATAAGTTATGTCTGCAAGTCTCCACGAGGGTCTCCTGTGTCATGCCATGCGGACACCGCATAGAAAGCTCTCGGAACCGCTCGACAAAAGCTTTTACTGTCTCGGCCTCTCCCTGCTTTGCTGCTAGCAAGGATGGTACCGAGACCTCAGTATCGTCTTCGAAAAATTGGGCTAAGAACTCACGTTCTACGTCAGCCCATGATTTAATCGTTCCTTGGGATAGTTGCATAAACCAGGTAAATGCGGGTCCTTGTAAGGTACTCGCAAATATCTTGGTCAATGTTGGATCATGCCCCATTAAATGCCCAGTCTGTGACAGGAAGTAGAAGATGTGTTGCTGTGGAGAGCCTTTCCCGTCAAATGATTGAAGGTTTAACGGTTTGTAGTTTGCAGGGTAAGGTGTAGTCTCCCATTCTATAGGATAGGGACGCACTATCCCCACTTTCTGCAACTTTTTCCGGTGAAGAAGAGCCTCTAGCTGATTTTCCATCTTCTCCATTTTCTCCACCTGAGGATTAATGACCACTTTTACCCTTTTTTTTTCTCCAACTGAGAAGGCACTTCTTCGTAGTCATCTTCGCTATCTTCCTCTATGCAGACATGTTGTTCCTCTTCATGCCATTTAGCGGATGACGAGGACTGGCCCTTCTTTGTTTGGACCAGCAACTGAGTTAAGAGTTGTTTCATCTCTTCCATGGTTTCTTCTTACTGTTTGAGACGTTGTTCTTGTCTTTCCAGTCTTCTAGAAACCTCTTCTGGAAGATCGGCCATATTTACTGCAGCCTCTGATCCTCTGTTCGAATCAGAGTAAGACGAAGATATAACAGCAGAATATCTGTCTTCCTCCTCATCAGATCCTGCAGCTAATTTCTTATAGTTTAATGGTATAGCGACTCCTTTCCTAGCCCGAGTGTGTCGAAACACGCCCTCTGGCTCAATGGACACCCCCTTTAATTTTGAAGTAAACTCTTTGTCTGAGGAGTCGCTTTCGGCAATCTTCTTGCCTTTACCAACCATATAGGATGAAACGGCAGGCAGATCATCCCCAGGGCACATCTTTTTTACTATCCGTCTTCTCTTTGGCTCCGTAATCCACTCAAAAACGGATGGTCCTGACTTACATTTGCAGTTTGACAAAACGGCTGAGATCAACCTTTCACAATGGCAGTGAGAAGTGGATTGGGATGTGCTCCTCTTTTGAGTAAGATACTCTCTCAAGTTCTGAGATATGTTCCCATTTAAATTTACACTTTGACGCCTCTTGCGTCGCAAGTTCTGCTCATAATATTGGTTGGTTTGTAATATCTCAGGGCTGAGAATTTCTTCATTATCAACACAATCTTCTTTATGAAATCTTCTAGAGTGTGTGCTGGCTTGCACAGTTGTGCGGGCCTCGCACGCATCTGACTTATTCTTCGGGATATGTTCATCCGAAGAGGAACTTGGTGGGCGCACGAGCACATCTTTATATTTGTCTGCAGAGGAGTGGGATGGTACCCCTGAGAGAGTAACCAAAAAGTTAGGTGTGCGCTGTGTGCTTACTGCGCGTGTACCCGAATAGACACCAGAACCAACCCCCGATTTTTCCTGCGGAGTGCAACCCGCGGGTTGTAACCTGCGGTGTGCAACCCGCGATTGGAATCGCGGATTTGCACCCGCGGTTGCAAGCCCCGGATTTACACCCGCGGTTGCAATCGCGGGGTTGCACCCGCGGGGTGCAACCCGCGGTTGGAACCGCGCGTTTGCACCCTCGGTTGCAACCGCGGGGTTGCACCCGCGGAGTGCAACCCGCGGTTGGAACCGCGGGTTTGCACCCGCGGTTGCAACCGCGGGGTTGCCCCCGCGGGGTGCAACCCGCGGTTTGGAACTGCGGGTTTGCACCCGCGGTTGCCACTCCGGGGTTGCCCCCGTGCGGTGCAACCGGCATTTCTACCTGCCGATTTCCACTTTTGGAATTTTTCTTCTCTGATGTTGTTTCCTGATCTGGATTTTCTGACAGCAATTTTTCAGAAGCACTGTTGAGGCGGGCCCGCTGGGCCTTACGCCTCAGGTTTCTTTTCTGAGAGCAGGTGAGAGTTTGATTCAACTTAGGAGTAGGCGATGACGCCACATATCTTCTGACAGAGTCAGTCTTAGCGGGCGATGACGCCACATATCCTGATAGAGTCAGTTTCAGCGGGCGATGACGCCACATATTTCTTGATAGGCAATAACGCCTTTTTCTTTTCGGTGGGCGATGACGCCTCACCTTTGTTCATCATAGCCCGGCGATGACGCCTGGGCTCCGAATCAGAGGAAGAGAGAAATTCCTCGTATTTTTGCTGATCGATTTCTACGATCAGCGTTTCGACAACAGATCCGATGGGTAGCAAGTCGGACTGCGCCACAACGTTCTCTGTAGTAAACAGAGAGGCTCCCACTGTGGTCGCCAGTTCTTGTATGCCCGAAAATTGCATCTTTGATTCCATTGCAAAATTGATGAATTACAATGAAAATTCAGATTACAAAAAGAAAATAGAAGTCACAAGAACAGGAATATTAGTGGATTCCCTTTTTTAAGTGGATTCGGGTGGCGGTGGAGTCTTGCTGCTGCCTCCGTTGACTATCCAACTTGGAAGGGGATCTGTGAGCTCTCGAAGAAAACCCGCTCCTTGTGAACTCTCTCAACTCTCTGTCAAGAATCGCTCTGCCAGCCAAAAGTCCCTTCTCTCGAGTCCAATCTTGTATTTTATATACTGAGAGGACTTGAAATCCGGATCGATTCGCTCCTGAAAAATCGGATCACGGAATATCAGCAAAGGAAACGAAACGAAAAAAATACGGAAAATAACCCGTGGGTTGGCACCTGCGGGATCGCTCCCGCGGGTGCCAACCTGCGGGAGCTCCCGCGGGATGCAACCCGCGGGATCTCTCCCGCGGGTGGCAACCAGCGGAAGTCTCCTGCGGGTAGCAACCCGCGGGAGCTCTCCCGGGTTTCACTCTCGAGTTCTCCCATCGTGGTTTCCATATATATATATATATATATATATATATATATATATATATATATCTATATATATTTTAATTTTATTTACTTATTTTTAGTGTCTACAGTGGTATAAGCAGTAGTTCGGATCGTTAGTCTTTCTAACCTCTTCTGGCCTCTTACTCTTTAGCAATTTGAGCATATTGCGCTTAGTGAGCAAATTAAATATGATAACAGTATGCTCATCCTTAAATGAATACTGTTTCGGTGACTTGAGTGGCCTTACTGTGTTGCTTTTAGCTGACCCTTCTTTTGGCTTGGATGTGTTTTCCACTGCCATTATGTCTTCCCCTCTGGAACGGAAAAAATGGGATGGAGGTTTATTTGAGGTGACCCTTCTCGTAGATTGTTTCGCCTCGAGGCGTCGGAGTATGTCCTCGGCCTGTTCACTCTGCTTCAGTAGGTTCTTCCATGACTTGGATTCAACCGAACCCATTTTGACCAAAAAATCGGTCAATAAGTTGTGTGTACAAGTTTCTACGAGAGTCTCCTGCGCCATGCCACATGGACATCACATAGAAAGCTCTCGGAGTCACTCGATAAGGCTTTCACTGTTTCACCCTCTCCCTGTTTTGCTGCTAGCAAGGATGGCACAAAGACCTCAGTATCATCTTCAAAGAATCGGGCTAAGAACTCATGTTTTACATCAGCCCATGATTTTATTGTCCCCTGGAGTAATTGCATGAACCAGATAAATGCGGGTCCTTGTAAGGTGCTCGCAAATATCTTGGTCAAGGTTGTGGATCGTTCCCCATTAGGTGTCCTGTCTGCGACAGGAAGTAGAAGATGTGTTGTTGTGGTGAGATTTTTCCGTCAAACGACTGAAGGTTTAACGGCTTGTAGTTTGTAAGGTAGGGTGTAGTTTCCCACTCTATGGGATAGGGACGCATTATCCTCACTTCCTGTAACTTTTTGCAATGAAGAAGAGCTTGTAGCTGGTTCTCCATCTTTTCCATCTTCTCTACACGAGGGTTGATAACCACCTTCACTTTTTCTTTCTCTTCTGAATGAGGAGATAGTTCTTCATAGTGGCCTTCGCTATTTTCATCTATGTGGACATGTTTTTTCCTTTCTTGCCGCTTAGAAGTGGACGATGAGGATTGGTCTTTCTTCGTTTGAGCCAACAACTCAGTTAAATGTTGCTTCATTTCTTCCATGGTCTCCTCTTGCTATTTGAGACATTGTTCTTGTTTCGCAAGCCTTCTAGAGACTTATTCTGGAAGGTCGGTCACGTTCACTGCAGCCTCTGAATCTCTGTTTGAATCAGAATAAGATGAAGACACAACGGTAGAACATTTGTCTTCCTCCTCATCAGATCCATCAGCTAATTTTTTATAATTCAATGGCATGGCAGCTCCTCTCCTAGTCCAAGTGTGCCGATACACACTCTTTGGTTCAATAGACACTCCTTTTGACCTTGGAGTGAACTCTTTATCTGAAGAGTCACTTTCATCAATTTTTTTGTCCTTACTAACCATATGGGATGAAGCAGCGGGCAAATCAGTCTCAGAGGATACCTTTTTCACCGTCTGTCATCTTTTCAGCTCGATAATTCGCTCGAAAATGGACAGTCTTGACTTGCATTTGCAATTTGATAGAACGGCTGAGATCAACCGTTTACATTGGCAGTGAGGAGTGGATTGGAAGGCGCTCCTCTTCTGAGTGAGATACTCCTTCAAATTCTAAGATTTATTCTCATTTAAATTTGCAATCTGACATCTCTTGTGTCGCAAGTTTTGTCCATAGTACTGGTTAGTTTGCAGTATTTCAGGGCTAAGCATTTTTTTTGGCATCTAAACAATCTCTTTTGTGGAGTCTTCCAAAGTGTGTGCTGGCCTGCACAGTGTTCGCCATAAAAATTGCAAACGATGCTCTATTGAAGTTTTTTCAATAAAAAATTACAATCCAACGGTTTCCCGTTTATAGAAGATGAGGAAGATAGATTTCCTCTTTGTTTAAAACTGGGTTTTGATGTAGCTATGGAGGACGATCCTGCTCTCCGTTGACACTTCGCACAATTTCTTTGAGTTGGCTAAAAGAAAAGGAAAGCTCTTGACTCTTGATCATAAGGGGTAATTTTTTTAGGAGAAGATATCCCTCCCCTTCTCTTTCGTTCTCCCGCCTTTTATAGGGTTCTAGAGTAACGTCCCGCCTCATTGCTTGACCGTTAGCTCCCACTACTCGAGAAGTACCGTCATATTCGTTAGGTGGTTGCTCCCATGACTGGAGTAATGTCGTTGCATTTATTTGGCAGTTATCTCCACGATCTGAGGTGGCAACTCTTTTGTTCGGGTCAGATGACTTTGTATTAAATCTCTATCCTGATGCTATGGGTAGTATCGCGAATCTCAGTTTTAGATTCGCGAACTTGTTCTCTCGTCTGGGTTGCGACCCTTAGTCTCTTAGATTAGCGGATCCGCAGAGTTACGGACTTCCGACTCTAAATTCGTGGATCTGCTTTGTTTTCCAAAATTTTTCGTCGACAAAACCCCCTCCAAAGTTTTCAAAACTCTCATGATTTTTGAGAAGTTTTGGAACACTTTGGACATATCATTCTGTTTTAGAATCTCCATTTTTTCATATATCTGAGAATACAATTCTGTATTAGAATTCTTTTTTGATTGCCGGCAGCATGACTCTGTCGCCATATCTCGAACTCTCATCTTGAAAGGAACACGGCCCTGTATTAGCGCCGTGAATTTGCTGCTTTTGAAAGAAAATGCGACTCTGTATTAGCGCCACTCAATCTTCAATTCTTGAAATATACGACTCTGTGTTAGGGTCGCATATCTGCATTTTGGAGAAAAAGATGACTCTGTATTAGGGTCGCAAACTTTTGCTTTGGAAGGAACACGACTCTGTATTAGGATTGCAAACTTTCATTTTGGAGAAGAAAACAACTCTGTGTTAGGGTCACAAACTGTCTTTTCGGAAGGAACGTGACTCTGCATTAGGGGCGCGAACTTTCATTTGGTTGCAGAAAACGACTCTGTGTTAGGGTCGCAAACTGTAATTTTTGGAGTATCGCGACTCTGTATTAGGGATGCGAGCTTTCGCTTTGGAGAAAAAAGTGACTCTGTGTTAGGGTCGCAAACTGAAATTTCTAAAGTATCGCGACTCTGTATTAGGGACGCAAACTTTCATTTTTTGGTTGCGGAAAGGCCGGAAGGCGGTTGCTTTTTATGGCGTAAGAATTGAGACGTTCTCTGAGTCGCATTAAATGCAATAGTACCCATGAGATTCGAGCCAGATATCACGTCTATTCAGAGATCTCGACCATCAAATCATCTGCTATATAATCTCCGCTTTATGAGAGAGGCTACTCTTATCTCAAGAAATTTGAAATCCGAGTTCTTCTTTAGAGTTTCTCAGACTTCTCGTCTTCAACCTCCTATAGCTTTCGATTCTCTGTGCGAAGGATTCTCTAATCTGCAAAAGATGCCGAAGAACTGATAACTAATGCACCTTTCAAAAGAAAGAGTTCAGATTTGGTCATGTCTTTCCACATTGTACAACATCAGATAGCCAAGAGAGAGAAGGCAAAATCCTCCATCCTTCTCGCTCAATATTACGATAACTGATAACTAATGCACCTTTCGAAGGAGATGATCAGTCTACGTTATGCAAACCTGCCTTTTTGTTTGAGGACCATGTTTCAGTGCCCAATAGCGGTTTGGAAGATGGAGATTACAAGTGGCTTCGTCAAGTTGAAGGTCGCTACTTGTTTCTCCCTAATATGGAGAGGTTTTTTCCGTTCTTATTCTTTCAATCCCTTTCCGTGCCCAGACGAATGGACTGGCACATAAACAGGCTGCAAGATAGCATCTTATTGGGGGTTTCAATGCTCAAGGTGCTTTTCCTCGTAGTACTGGAAAACACTTTTGTGGATTGCTTCCGGGACTGCTTAAACATGACTTCTCGAGAGGCAAGGTTCCCATAATCGCATAAACTTTCCTGCACTGATTCACCAATGCACAAGGAGAGTTTCCTGTTCAGGACTTTCATCCCCCTGGATGAGTTCACTGTTCTTTGAAAGGAGAGTGGACAGTTTTGACTGACTTCTTTCTGCGATCATTTAGAGATCATCTTCATCATGCGGGGCTGTATTGTGCCATCAGCGCGGTTTAGCACGGCATTTCCGCTAGCAGATTTCATTTTTTTGCTTTATTGGAACTGTACAATCCTGATACTTGTACAATCTTTTGCCCTCGAGGTGAACTGGGTTTCGCCCTTCACGAGATGTATGAAGTTTCGGGCTTTCCTATGGGAGACATCCCATATGAATAGTACATCCCTACTGGGGAAGAACTCCACCTGTTGAAGACCCGGGTTCCTTTAATTTATAGTACTTACTAGTAGTTGCTCTGTCATTATCATATTTGCACCCATACATCCGGCACCCGCAGTTTGAAGCCAAAGAAGTGGCTACAATATTTTCTGCCAAATTTTTCTAAGAGCAATCCGAACTTTACTCGCCTTCCTCCAGTTTCTGAAAAGGAAGTTGAGAAAAGAATCGCCAGCTTCGGGACAGATGCTTATGTCGCTGAATCTGATGAGGACGTCTTCAAGGGTGGAACATCCTTTGAAAGTTTCCATTATCAAGCTCTCCAGCCTTTGTCTGATCCTGCATTCTTGGCGGGCTATTTGATGGTATGGCTAAAGAAGTGTTATTCCTTCGCAGGAAACATACCCAGTAGGGCCGTATACCCAGCCATCCTACTAGCATTTGGTAGGCGGCTCAGTTTGTTGCCCGCGATGGTTTGAAGCATCCAAAGCAGCCTAAGGAGGTTATCTGATAAATTCGGCAACGTGAAGAAGGAGCAGAGGATGAGGGGAGATCCATCATGAAAACTCCTAATCCGCGTGTAGAACTCCCTTCACTTATTTGATGGCTTGGTTAGTTCTACATTGCCCTACTTTGATGAGTCCTGCTGATTCGTAGATAGACTTAAGTTCTCCCAAAGTGCAGCATTATGAGAGGTCGCAATGGAGAGGGGGCTACATGGCCGCGATCCACAAGACCCTCCGTCATTTCTCGACTTTTGAGTTATTCAGATGTTTTTCGTACTTTCCAAATGCTGGGTATGGGGAGGAATTCGCGGATACTGCTGGTGCTGATAAATTTACTATTTTGTCCTCGTGATACTTCTGGTGGCTGATAAACATCCGCCCAGGACATCTGGTTCTTCGTTTGGGGAACCATTGCTGCATAGAACCTTACTACCCGAGCTGTTTTGCTCGACAGTTCGGGTATGATCAGTTTTATGTTGGTAATCACAGCTCGAGAGATGACAGCTCGAGAGTTGTCATTACCCTATGTTCGGGTAATGAGAGCTCGAGAGATAAGTTTTGTTGGGAATGCTCTTGAGGGAGCTCGAGCTTGATTTCACTTCGTCGCAGGTGGAACTCAGGCCAGATTTGATCTTTCGCTCAGACCCCAAATTCGAGTATGAGCTTCAGTTTCTGTAAGTGGTTCGCGGATGCTAATTCCACTCCCCAAGATTTCAACATAAATCATACTAGTTTGCGGGAGATCAGAGCTTGGTATGCCCAGAAAAGGAAGGCTGGCAGTATAAAAGTCGCAGGGATGGAAGATTTCAGGTAAGACAGTGCATCCAATAAATCAGAACCGATAACTTAACAGAGGGAAGAGGTCAATAATGCATCAGCTCAAACTGCCTCTCTTGATGCTTCTTCTCTCCCGACATCGAAGAAGACTTCTCCTCAACTGCAATCTTCTCCCAAGAAATCTTCACATAAGCGAAAGAGACTAAGGTGCCTCAGTGACTTACCTACCATTCCGCAGGAGATTGATTCGCAGAGCACCCAATCTGGGACTGGCACTGCAATACCCACTCTGGTTTCTGAGTCCCTTATTGAGGAACCTGAGGAGGATGAAGATGACTCATCTTTAACTCTCCGTTCCTTTAAGAGGCATCGGAGTCAAGGACCTGTTATCTGCAGTGATCTTACTCCCATTACTCAAGAGGGTTCTACCCCCCTTATTTGTCAGGCCACTGTTGATGTCGGTGTTTCTCTGGCCATACAAGAGGGCCCTTCAGCTTCTGTCGTTGCAGATGACGAAGTACAAATTATTGGGGAGACTCACGCATCAGATTCCCCAAAAGCAACACCTCCTTCAGGAAGTCAGAATGATTGGGGAGACGACTATAATGTCGACCGTGATGATTTTTGATCTTCAATCCCTTCATCAGACCATGGTAAGTATATCTATTTGAGCGAGGACGTTCGAACCAAAGTATTCGGGCCTGAAGTGTTTGGTCCTGAGATTTAAGGACTTGGGGAATCTAGTGTCCAACTTTTAGGTCTGCATCTTCTTCCTTTAGCAATTATGTTATTATCAAATGATATTGTATCATTTAACTATTAACTTTCTCCTTTTGATAGCTCCAGTTTCGACTCCTGATTTAGAACGCATGAGCGCGAAGGTAACTTCGTCAGATGACACCATCGCGGGAGCTGACACTGATGAGGCGACTGCAGTTACTGCTTCTACGGAAGTAATGATTCCCGAGACTACTATGTCTACGGTTTTGGCCGCAGCTGCTCGGACCGATATTTTGGTTCAAGATGTTGTACTTGTTAGCTCTGCTGAAGTCTCCAGAAGTCCCATTCCTCCAGATACTAGTCTGGTTGCGGATCAATCCGCCTCTGCCTCAACCAGTATTACTCTCTCTTATGCGGAGATTGATATGCTTGAGACTAATTTATTGAAGGATACGGTGGAGACCTTCCTTCACTTCCTTGACCTTTATATTGATAAAATACTAAAGGGGCTTCTTTTGCTTCACTCGCCAATGTTCTCAACATTTATTTAACTGGTATTGTCAGTATTAGTGGAGATGATAAAGTTGCTCCCTTTAGACTTATGATAACTCAGTTTCAAAAGCATGCTGAATTCCTATCAAAAGCCAGAAGTACTGATAAATCTGAGACAGTGGAAATCATTTTCCAGAAACTGAAAGAGGAACAACTTAAGTTCCAGAAGGAGACTCAGGAGAAGGCAAATGCTTGCAAAGCCTCTTTAGAAAAGGGTTAATCAGATCGCGAGTCTCTAGTTCTTCAAGTGGAGGCCGCCGCTTCAATTGTCAAGAAACATGACTAGGCTATTGTTAGGACTCAAGAGACTATCGCCAAAGCTCAAGCTTTCTTGGCCAAAATCACCAAGGAGCGTGATGAGTCAATGAGAAATCTCGCCAACTTATCGCGCCAGCGGGACAATACAATTAGAGATCTCCAAGCGATACAAGTTGAATTGAATATGCTGGAGGCTGCTGCAGCACAGAATGTTGTTGCTAGTGACGAGGAATTGCGTCGTCAAGCTACTGTCCAAATTTATAAGATCCTTGTAACGCCCCCGTTTTTCAGCTGCTTCCCAAAACGGAGGACGTTACTTATTACTTACACTAGACACAAATTTAAATTAAATAATGAAACGAATGAAAATAGATATAAATAAAATAACGAAATGAACGAAAATAGCAGTATTACTTGCCTCGGTTTGATCTCGAATATTCAGTTCGAATTCTCAGTTCGGTTTGATTTTTCCTTTTCTTCCTCCTTTCCTTTTTCTTTTTTTTTTTTTTTTCCTTCTCTCTATTTTATTTTTCCTGATTTGGCCGAAAGTTAGAAGAAGAAGAAGAAGGAAAGTTTGGAAGAAAATGAATTAAAGGTCTGGTTCTGAAAACAAAAGGGAGAGAGTTGCTTTTTATTTTCTCTCTCTCCCCTTAACACCTCACCACCAATTATCCTGGCATGTGACACCTCTTGAAATTTTATGCCACCACGTTTTCAATCACGACAACACAGCACCCTAATTCACCGCCTCATTTAAGTTATTTTAATTAATTAATTAATTAATTTAATAATTTAAAATTTTTGGTTTTGTGTAACATTATCCAAATACTACAAAATTTATGTAGGACGTAAGTGCTCGACGAGGGGAACACTACAAAATTATCCGTTTGTTGTTTCGATGTCCGGAATAAATGAATCGAAATTCTGAAGTAATTGGAAAAAAGATTTTAATATTATTAAATTAGCAATTTTGGGAGTATTTTTTGGCCTCGTAAGAAAAATCTCCAAAAATCCTAAATATTACAAACTAATAATCGCGAAGACCGAATGCCATTTGGATTTGTGTATTTAAAGTTATATTAACCGAAAGTTATTTCGGTGTTCAAAATTGACTTCGGTAGACTTATTCGGCACCACTGGTCTCAAGAGAGCAATACAGGTAGCTCGAAATTTGGGGTATTACAATCCTTCAGCAAGTTATTGACGATGTTGAGGAGAAAATTAAAGCTCTCTTGAATCATTGAGTTGTAGAAACTTGTAAATGCATATTTTTTTTATTCTTTGTTGTTCCTTCTTTTGTAATAGTCCCCTGACATTTGTTGTGCATGGTATGACTCCTTGCTTATGTAGAGAACTTAAACTTGGTTTTGTATTTCTAAGGCATGATCTTAGCATTTGTCTTCGAAGACTTGCAATAAACTCGTCCTCTCGCGTCTGAAATTTGCGATTCTTTGTAAAATTCTAGTATCCGTGTATCTGTCACATGACTTCCTCGGATCTTTGTCAGGTTTGCGACTTCAAATTCGGAGGTTCGCGAGTTGACTAAACGCATAGTAAATGCACGATCCTGACTTCCAAGAATTGCGAGCTTGAGTTTGTGATGTTCCACTTGGAAGTTTGGGATTCATGCTAAATTCGCGATCTTGGCTCTTGCGGACTGCAATTTCAGGTTCGCGGTATTGCGCCTAGAAACTTTACGGGATGACTCAAAATTCTTCGGAATTTGTAGACTTCTGCGAGCTTTGGGACGAAGCCGTCGGGCGTGGAATTCCAAGCGTTGCATGTCTCTATTAATGACGAGATCTCCAAGCTGTGACATCTAAACGTCCCATGCAACAGTAATAAATTCTGTTGAGATCTGAACTGAAAATCTTAACCGAAGATTTCGGCCTTATTTTTTCCAAACCGAAGATCGCAGTTACCAAACCGTCTATATAAGACGCATGATTCCTTCAATGGAAGATCATTCTGATGTGAGAAAATTTCTTCCCAATTCTCTTCTCTTCCATTCTTTTGTAGTTGATTTATTTGTGCAGCCATAATTTTTTCTTCTCCAACCGAAGTGATGGGTAAGAGTTGGCATGTTACAAAACCTCCAGACTGCATCAATCTAGCGGGGTGTTCCACCGAAAAGGTTCTTCTGACCGTAGTCATTTTTTTTAATTAAGGTAAACTTCTTCTTCTGATTAATATCATCCTCTTTCTTTCTTTTTAACAGGGATTTGACTTGGCTGTAGGAGATAACCGTAGTCATTCTCCTTAACAATGACCCAGACCCGATGGGCTCGTAATTGCTTCCAATACATCAAGGGGTTTGGAAGGTCTCATTTATTTTTCATGAGAGAGAAGATTTCGGGTCTGGGCATTATTTTTCTTCTTTCCTAGCATCCCACAAGGTTGGGGTACTAATGACCAGGACCTTAAATTTGTGCAACCCCTCAAGTTATATGTTTGGAGAGTGTATTTGGTATGCCCAGTTTTGAATTAATCAAGTCACTTGCATCATCACTGGGGGAACCAACCAGGAGGTCTCTGATTGTGGTCGGAAAGAAGAAAAAAGATTGTGCCTTTAAGCTCCTTAAAAAGAAGGCTACAAGAGCAAATTGGAAGTGGAGGCAATGGAGCAAACTTTTTTATCCGAGCTATGCCCAAAGAAAAGGCTACAGAAGCAAGTCTGTCATTCCAGAAGAAGAGCCTGCAGGAGCAAACTTTTTGATCTGAACCATACTGAAAGAGACGATTACAGAAGCAAGTTTCCTCTCTTTTTTTTTTACATCAGTGATTTGTATCCACTCTTGTTGATTGTACAACACCAGAGAATTCTTTGTAATTTTGTTTTGATGATGAATAAAGAAGTTCTTTTCTTTTTACGTAACTAAGAGTATCTGAAGGATGATTCTGATATTGATTACCAGAGTTAACTGTTATCTTGATAATCTCAAAATGAATCAAATTTTTCTAAGTACCCGAAATTACTGTGAATGAAAGAACTTCTTGTTGACAAATTTGATTCGCCGTGGTGTTTTTGACTCGGCAAATTTGATAGAAAGAAAGTTTAGTTTGCCAGAGGTATATTTAACTTGGCAAATTTGATAAAATAAAAGTTTGGTTTGCCAGAGGTATTATTTAACTTAGCAAATTTAATAAAAAGAAAATCTTATTCGCCAGAGGTATTATTTAACTTGGCAAATTTGGTAAAAAGAAAATCTGGTTCACTAGAGGTATTATTTAACTTGACAAATTTGGTAAAAAGAAAATCTGGTTCGCTAGAGGTAATATTTAACTTGGCAAATTTGATAGAAAGAAGATCTGGTTCACGGCTTTAAAGATTTTTAGTCCGAAACCATAAAACTTTATTAATGAACTTCCGATTACAGACAAACTTTGGTTCATGGTTAGCGTCGAACTACCCAGATCAAATTACAACTAGTGTTCCGCAATTTTGCTAAGAATAATATTTCTTCAGGAACTTGCCGTTGATCGGCATCATGATCTTGTCACCGTTCGGCTTTGTCAATCGATACGCGCCGTTGGAGTAGACCGTATCCATGACAAAGGGTCCCTCCCACTTCGGCTGGAACTTCCCTCTAGGCTTCTGGCTAGTTATGATCGGTCTTCTGACTGACAAGACTAGATCGCCTTTTTTGAAAGTTCTTCGCTTAGATTTTTTCTTAAAAGTTCTGGAGATCCGCGCCTGGTATAGTTCAATACTTTTTTGAGCTTCTAAGCGCTTATCATCCAAAGCCTCTAATTCTTGGAGTTTTTATTGATGTCTTTCTTCTTGCGTCATTCTAGTTATTAATGCAACTCGTAATGACGGGATTTGGATTTCCAAAGGCAAGATTGCTTCTGACCCATATACCAAAAAGAAGGGTGGGGGTTCGGATTGTGGTGCGATACGCCCACAGGCATCTCGTCCCAATCCCTTTGATTGGATGACACAAACTTTTTAAGAAGTTTTACAATAGTCTTATTGAAAGTTTCTGCTAGACCATTAGCGGCAGGATAATATGGCGATGAAGCTACGTCCTCGATCCTGTACTTGTTGCAGAATCTAGAATATACATGGCTTCAAACTGAGTTCCATTATCATGAATGATCTTTCTGGGCACTCCGAAGCGGTAAAGCACATGGTGCTTGATGAATCTGATAACATCCAATAACTTTACTTCATCCAGTGAAGCGGCTTCAGTCCATTTTGAAAAATAATCTGTTATAGCTAAAATGAACCAGTGTTCTCTCGTTGATGGCGGGGAAATTGGTCCAACAATGTCCATACCCCATTACTCAAACGGCCATGACGTAGCCGTTAGGTGAAGATATTATGGAGCTTGATGTATAAAGTCTGCATGTATTTGGCAGGCCCTACACTTTTTGGCATAGTCAACCGCTTCTGTCATCATCTTAGGCCAGTAATAACACATCCTTAGGATTCTATCCTAGAGTTTCGGCCCTGGCTGGGGTGCTCCGCAGATGCCAGCATGAGCTTCTTCGAGTATCTTTTGAGCTTCGCGGTTGGAGAGACAGCGAAGTAAAATTCCGTTATAAGATTTCCTATACAATGTCTAGAGTTCTGCATTGTAGTAGAACCGGGCAGCCCTTCTCTGAATTGCGCTGGCTTCTTTTGGACTTTCGGGTAATATACCGTAAAGGACATAGTCTATATAAGGAAAACACCAATCCCTCGGTTTTAGGCTTGATTCGAAAGCGTCAGCTTCGTCTTCCTGTAGTTTCTTCATTTCTTCTTTGAGCTCGTCCATTGGACAAAATAATTCTTTACTTCCTACCATAATTTGCCTTCTAGCATGCTTGGGCAAGGCTAATGTAGCAGCCAAGGAAGCTAGCAAATCTGCATAACTATTTCGGTGGCGCTTTATATGGCTGATATAGAAACCATCGAAACCATCGGCGAATTTGATCACCGCACGATAATACGGTAGGAGGTCATCTTGTTTGACCTCGTACTCCCCTTTTATTTGATTCACAACAAGTTGAGAGTCCCCATATGCCTCCAAATATTAGACCCCCAGTTGTTTGGCTACTTTTAAGCCGATTAGGAGGGCGTTATATTCCGCAACATTGTTGGAGCACGAGCTTGTTAATGAGTAAGCTCGAGGAATGATGTGGTTGCGGGGAGAGACGAAAACAACTCCTACCCACGCTGTCATCTTTCCCTCGGATCCCATTCGGGAGGCACCATCAAAGAAAAGCTGCCATACACCTTTCGAGATTGTATTTGCCTCGGAAGACTTTCGCGAGTCATCCTTTTCTGGAATCAAGTCCCATTCTTCTAACTCTCCCGGGATTTGTTCGTATAACTTCGAGGATGCCGGGATTGGATGTTCGGCTAAGAGGTCGGCCACGGCCTGTCCTTTAATAGACTTCTGTGGGACAAAGTGCATATCATATTGTGATAACAAAATAGCCCAATTGGATAGTCTTGAGTTTAACTATCCGGGTTTAGTCATTAATATTCTCAAGGGGTTAACTCTTGATACAACGTGGATGGTTTGTCCAACCAAATAGTGTCGCATCTTCTGTACTGCGAACACTTAAGCTAAACATTCCTTTTCCACTGGATTATACCGGTATTCCGCTCCGACCATCATTCTGCTGAGATAATAATTAGCTTGTTCATGACCTGACTCATTCTTCTGCGCTAGCAAAGCTCCCAAAGAATGGTCCATACCCCTTACATATAGTAGGAAAGGTATTCCTGAGATTGGAGCTACAAGCACTGGTAGTTTCATAAGATATTGTTTGACTTCTTCAAAAGCCTTTTGGCATGCGCCATCCCAAACAAATGACACTCCTTTCCTCATTAATCTGGTGAAGGGCTACATTTACTAGATAATTTTGATATAAACTTGCGAATGTACGCCAGCCTGCCTTGCAACCCCCTTAACTCTTTGAGGTTATGGAGGGGGGGCGACATATCTTGGATAGCCTTGACCTTATCTGGATCAAGATGTATTCCTTTTGACGTTACGATAAAACCGAGGAATTTTCCACTGGAAACCCCCAGGAAAGACTTAGCTGGATTCATCTTGAGCTGGTGTTTCCTCATGAAGTCGAACACTTAATTGGTAGGTCATCTACGTAGCATTCCACTATTTTTCGGAGGTGCTCTTGGAAGATTGCGTTCATGGCGCGTTGATACGTAGCACCTGCGTTTTTTAGGTCAAAAGGCATGACTGTATAGCAGTATACCCCGAGTAGTGTCCAGAAGGATGTATGCTTCTCATCATCAGGGTATATTTTTATTTGATTATACCCCGAGAATCCATTCATGAATGTCATACGCTCATACCCATAAGTATTATCTATCATAATATCCGTGATAGGTAACGGGAATTCGTCTTTAGGGCAAGCCTCATTCAAATCTCTAAAGTCTATGCAAACTCAGATTTTTTCATTTTCTTGGTCACGGGAACTATATTCGCGACCCAATCAGGGTGCTGTTCCTCGCGAATAAAGCCCATTTAATCAACTTCTTGATTTCAGCTTCTATAACTTCCATGATCTTTGGGCAGAATCTTCGTTATTGTTGTTTTACTAGCTTAGCCTCTGGCCGGATTTTCAATTTGTGAACCGCCACATTTGGATCCAACCCTGGCATTTCCTCATAACTCCAAGCGAAAATATCAATGTATTCGCGAATGAGGGATATCAATTCCTTCCTTTCTTCCGATGATAGGTTCTCACTTATAAATATGGGTTTAGAATTCTTTTTATCTCCAATATTGATTTGGATCACTTTATCTTCGGTTGGGGGCTCACGCTGTTCAAACTGGATCTCCCATATCTATTAAGATGCTTGGCCCAGGGGTCTTCTCTTATCGGCGAGACTTCCTTTAAGTCTTCATCTTCTTGGATCGCGGAAGCCATGTTCACGGACACTTCACGGAAAATCATACCAATACTGACATCTGAGTCTCAGCATGATGATTCTGACGAATGATCGTACTGTCTTTCTTCGGTTTTCTCACCTGAGGAACTTTCGGGAGTGGTGACGTATCCCAACCCCTGCCTTTTCTTGGTAATAATCTGACATTTTTCTTTCTGGGATAAAAAGTTAAAGGATTGTCCTTCTTCCTTTTCCGAAATTCAACCCCCTGTTTTCGGCCAGATTATATCCCATTTTCTTTATTAATCTACGAGAATTTTCATCGTAATGGAAGAACTCGGGTTTTTCATGTTCTTCCTTAGAATCTAAGCATTTCTTTTTATTCTTGTGACTTGCTCTTCCAAATACTATGGCATTTTGGGTTCCGTTTTTGGGAAAGACCTCAAAAATGACCTGGTTAGCACTTTCAACGTCATAACTTAATTTGTATAAAGATGATTGGATAGGTGCTTGGAAGGAAGTCAGAGAATATATCTCATTTATACAGTCACTGAATGCATCTGTGCTAGTGCTTGAGGGCTCAGAATCAACCAAAAAAGAATAAGCAAACTCTAAATTTTCATTTATCACCCATTCACCATCAGAGTGAACAGCGTTATTTACATCAAGGCCTTCGAGGCTTATCACAATAGGCTCACCGTCCCAAATTACATTCTCGGATTCTGAATATTTGGATCCTGATTCTGTATCAGCCTCCTCGCGGCTATCAGAGTCATCTAGAACAGGCTGATCTGAAACACCGAACGCATCTTGATACAGCAATGCGTCAGTAAAGTAATTTTCCACTCCTTTAAAGGGTTGCTTTTCTGCGATCAGTGTTCTTATGTTCCCGTCTTTGTCCACATATTTCATGCATTGGTGTAACGTGGAGGGCACAATGAGTTTGCTATGATCCAAGGTCTCCCCAATAGTAGATTGTATGATGTGTCCGCGTCTACCACGTAGCACGTGACTCTTATCTTCAGGTCGCCGATTTGGCACTTGAGTTTTATCTTACCTAACGGTCTACTACTGTTAGCATTGAATCCGAAGATAGTGGTATTAATCGTCGCTAATCTATTCATCGGCACTCCAAGATATCGTAGCATCCTTCGTGGCATGATGCTCAAAGCCGAGCCTAGATCAACTTGAATGCGATCAATCTCCGTAGACCATATATATCTTTTGTAATACAAAGGGCAGTGATGCTTGTTGCTCCTGACTTGCATATCTTCAGGAGAGAAAGCAATGTAGGGAACGGTCTTACCAGAGACTTGGTGATTAGTTGCGCAAAGAGATTCTTCCTCAATCATCTCTGGTATCTGTGCCAAAAATACCTCCGAATCTTGCAGAGATCTCTTAAAGCTTCTTTAGTAGATTTGGAAAGCTTCAGGAGCTCATACAAGGTTATCCTTACGGGAATATTTGCTAACTATGTCAGGATATCGTACTGGAATGACTTCCGCTAATCCTCCGAAGTTTTTTTTTCCCTTCTTCTTCAAAACTTTATCAAACTTAAGCTCTTTCTATTTGGCCTTCTCTAAAGATGGTCGAGATTCTACGGCCTGGCCATAGTTCGTCAAATAATATTTTCCTGAACGGGTCCCTGTATGAGGGGGATCTACATCAGCCACCAAAGAGTCTCCTGCTTCTTCTTCCGAGTCTGTTCGAGTAGGAACATCTCCGTCAACTTCGGGAATTATGGAGACGATATTGGAAGTAAAAATCTTCCCTTTTTGCTTTTTTCCAGATGAGTTGGAAGTCTATTGTTCATCATTAAGAAGATCAGGATGCACCAACATTATCTCCCCCCTATCAGTCTCGAAGGGGGACAATCCTTTGTTCTGTTGTTGATGCGGATCAAAATTCACGACCTGCATGGTGCCTCTAGGAATGGGTTGCACTCCGTCTTGAACTGTCGACTCGATCCAGTCAAGCGCTTTACCGAACCTGACAGTCACCATGTTCGCGATCTCCTTTTCTGGTGTTCTTGGAGTTTAATGACATTGGCGTCCACCAAGGCTTGAATCTTATCTTTAAGGATATAACAATTTTGGGTAGGGTGGTTAATAATCCATGGTAAACACAGTAATTAGGATCAGATCCTTTAGACTCTGGAAGTTTCAGCATCTTCTTACTTATGAGGAGGTTGGAGATAGTTTTCGTATGCTCATCCTTGAAGGAATATTGTTTTTAAGGCATACGTGTTTGAGAGTTTCGGAGAAGTTTTTACTGGTTGCGGGGCATCGGTCACCATTGTCTCTTTCCCCTTATATCCCCGGGATCTGGGCTTATGGTTGTTATCACTACTTCGCTTCTGCTTCTCCTCGCCTCCTTCTTCTTCGAGTGTTTGTGCAATCTCCTCAGCCTCTTCAGCTTGTAGGGTAAGGTCCTTCCAAGTAGTAGATTTTACTGCTCCCATCCTGGCCAGAAGCTTAGTTGACTGATTATGTCGACAGATTTCTACCAAGATTTTTTCTGGCATCCCATGTGGACATCTGAGAGAATCATTCCGGAACCTTTTGATAAAGTCCCGGGCTGACTCTCCTTTTTTTTGTTTAGTTGCTAGAAGCGCCGGCATTGACACCTCCATGTCATCTTCATAGAACCTGGTTAGAAAAGTTTTTTTCCATGTCGCTCCATGAATTGATGGTTCCTGGTTCTAGCCTTCGGAACCATTCAAAAACTAGTCCTGTTAAGGTACTAACAAATACCCGCGTAATAATGGGATCGTTTCCGGCTAAATGCCCAATCTGCGATTTAAAGTAGTAGAGGTGCTGGTTTGATGATCCTTTACTATCAAAAGATTTGAGTTTCAATGGTTTGTAGCTTTCTAGGAATGGCACACTTTCCCATTCCACGGGATATGACCTTACCACACCTAGCTCTTGTAGGTCGCTCTTATGCATGAGAGCGTTCAATTGATTTTGGAAGCATTTGCGTTTCCTTCTTGATGTATGGAGCAGTTATCATCATCCTCATGATGTTCTGATTTTTTTCATGACCTTCTTCTTCCGCCTTGTCAGTCTTTGAGTGCGAAGATGTATTCTTCAATCTAGTCTTCTCCAGCTCCACCAGGACATGCAGCATGTCTTTGAGTTCGCTGATAGCATCCTGCTGTTGCTGGATATTCTTATCTTGTTCATCCATTCTCTGCATGAATTCTTCTGATATGTTGTTTTCAGTCATATATGCAGAGGCAGAGTCTTCCAGAAATGAATCGGATATTTGCGAATCAGCCATAACAGACTTGATCGTGTCTTCTTCATCGGAAGAGATTCCCGCCATTTGTTTATAGTTCATGGGGACTGCCACCCCACTCTTGAGTCGAGTGTTTTGAAAAACTCCTCGCTCTTCCTTTGAACCGGAAGAGAGCTCCGAGTCAGAAACTCCTTCGAAGACTTTTTTCGTCTTCTTTTTCTTCTTTTCTCCGATACTTATTATATTGGATGATACTTCGGGATATTCAGGCTCAGAAAACTCGGGCCTGTTTCGTCGACTTCTCTTCACTGGTTTGGATGATAGCCGATGGAACACCGTCGGTCTAGCATGAGCTGAACATGACAGTGAGATAGAACTGCATTGATCAGTCGTTCGCAATGGCAATGAGATGCGTGGGATTCTTTCTTTTTTCTGTTTAGAAGTTCCCTAAGATCTCTTGTATCGGAAGATAGTTTTCTTTTATTCTCACTTACTGGGACAGTGAATGAGACATGGTTAGCCTCAAAGATAGGCGCACGTCTTTCGCGAACTTGAGGTTCGCGGGTTCCACGGACTTCTCTAATTGTCCGATCATGTTTCCCCCTTGGGACACGAGGAACATGGACGTATGCTCCGCGTTTGTAGTCATACATGGTTTTTGTGGAGTTACTTCGTTTCTTGCAAGAAATGCGAGTAAATCCTTCCGTGTCCCAATCTTTTGCCACCTCGCATTTTGGCCTCCATACTTGTACAGTAGACCTTTGCGATGATGAGTTGGCGGCTTCCTTTTCCTGCACTTGCGAAGGGCACGAACTTTGCTTCTTCTTAGGTTTCTTCTCGTTGAACGAGTGAGAGGAACCTCCTTCTCTGCATCATAGTCTCGCAGAGTAGGTAGTGGTCGTTTTCCCTTGTTGAAGCAGGGACTTTGGTCCACTTTGCTTGAGAGATCAAGAGTCTTAGTCGAAACTGGCCTTGAGCCCAATGTTGAAAAAGAGGATTTCGGACCAATTTGGTCCGACAACTCTCTTGGCTGAGCTATTGCCATTAAAGCCTCCTTGGGGATTGACCCCCTAGAGATTTTATAGCATCCCCATAAGGAAGTGGGCTCTTGGAGCCTGATGAAAGGAATTTTTCGTACCTTTCCTAGTCAACGTGAATGGTGATCGAGTCGACCATACTACCAACTGGAATGTTGTCGAATTGAGCTACCAGCAGATCACCGGAGGTGATGGTTGTCCTCAGCGGAGTCGCCAATATTCTGTTCACCATAAAAATTGCAAACGACGCACTATTGAAGTTTTTTCAATAAAGGATTACAATCCAACGGTTTCTCATTTACAGAAGATGAGAAAGATAGATTTCCTCTTTGTTTAAAACTGAATTTTGATGTAGCTATGGAGGACGATCATGTTCTCCGTTGACACTCCGTACAATCTCTCTCACTTGGCTAAAAGAAAAAGAAAAGCTCTTGACTCTTGATCACAAGGGGTAATTTTTTTAGGAGAAGATGTCCCTCCTTTTATAGGGGTTGTAGAGTAATGTCCCGCTTCATTTGCTTGACCGTTAGCTCCCAC
The DNA here is from genome assembly GCA_036321105.1 of Dracaena cambodiana. NCBI lineage: Eukaryota > Viridiplantae > Streptophyta > Magnoliopsida > Asparagales > Asparagaceae > Dracaena > Dracaena cambodiana. The sequence goes on along the minus strand of JAYEPQ010000012.1, from coordinate 20,417,344 downwards.
TACTCGAGAAGTGCCATCATATTCGTTAGGTGGTTGCTCCCACGACTGGAGTAATACCGCTGCATTCGTTTGGCAGTTACCTCCATGATTTGAGGTGGCAACTCTCTTATTCGGGTCGGATGATTTTTTATTAAACCCCTATCCGGATGCTATAGACAGTATCGCGAATCTCAGTTTTAGATTCGCGAACCTGTTCTGTCGTCTGGGTCATGAACCTCAGTCTCTTAGGTTCGTGGATCCGCTGAGTTGCGGACTTCCGACTATGAATTCGTGGATCTGCTTTGTTTTTCAGAATTTTTCATCGACACACAGTTGCGCGGGCCCCACACGCATCTAAATTACACTTCAAAATATGTTGGTGAATTTTATCAGATGTATGTTCATTATCTGAGTGCATGAGCACATCTTTGTATTTATTTGCAGAGGAACAGGATGGAACACCTGAGAGGGTAACCAAAAAATTGGATGTTCGCTGTGTGCTCACTACACGTGTGCCCGAAGAGACATGGGCAACCTTAGTTGCGCACAATTGAGGCTGAGAATCAAATTCACCTGATATAACCTGCGGTTGCTCCAGTGGAGTGCAACCTGTGGGATGCAACCTGCGGTTGCATCTGCGGGATGCAACCTGCAGTTGCTCCCGCGGGGTTGCCTCCACAGGATGAAACCCGCGGTTGCACCCATGGGTTTGCACCTGCTGGGTGCAACCCGTGGTTGCAACTATGGGTTTGCACTCGCGGGGTGGGGTGCAACATGCGGTTGCAACTGCGGATTTGTACCTCCCGCGGTTGACACCCGTAGGAGATCTTTCGTGGGTGTCAACCCGCGGGTGGCATCCACAGTGAACTTTTTTTTTTAAGTGTCTACAGATCTGCCATATGGAACCTTATATTCCGAGTCAATTTGCTCGCCAATTTGGCTATTCTCAATTGTATGTGGGGAACCCAAATTAGAAGCTTGGTTTTCAGGGTAATGTCTTTAAAGGAGCTTGCACCTAGTATCACTTCTGCGCTAGCGGCACAGGTGCCCAATTTACCCTTCCACATAAGATGCCTAACTTATATCTCTCTCTAGGCTTCTACACCAGGTATTATGTTGACATTGCAACACGGGTTTCCACATCCACTACGATTGCATGAGAGAAATTGAAGCTTACTACTCCAAGAAGAAGAGTGCAAAAAGGACTCATCTCAGAGGTATGGACGAGTTCCTTAATCTAAAGGATGATGATGAAGTTGAGGATGAGGAAGGAGCTGCTAAGGTTAGAGAGAAAGCAGCAGCCAGAGATGGTGAAGGTGCAGAGGAAAGAGAGCCAATGTTGCATGACAAGGAATAGAAGCGGAGGGTGTAGAACAAGGGATTGAGACTCAGGGTGAAGAAGTCCCTGTTAGTGTCACCACTCGGGGTGTCACTTCTAAAAGACCTCGAGCTTGTGAGGTCGGTCCCTCGAGAGGGAGAAAGAAGAAGACTCAACCTTCTCCTACTCCTTCAGCAGCCGCAGACCTGAAGTGGAAGCACAGGTTCAGGAAACAGTACCCTCGGTGCTGGAAATGGTAGATCAAATGCCAAAGAGCACAGTCAAGCGCTTGGGATTGTTGCGTCAGAACCAACTACTACTGCCCACTTAGAACATGACATGTCATCGCCATCCGCTGACGCTCTTGCAAGGCTTGTGCTCATATCTCAGGTGGCTTACGTTCCTGCTTCTCTACCAGCTTTAATGTCATCACTCCAGTGCCACCCCGTAGTCCAACTACTAGACTAGTTTATCTAAGTAATGAAATATGTCAACTCTTTTGCTTTAGCAGTCTTCTTTTAGCTTGGTCTCATTTTCTTCTTTTCTTGGTATCTTAGAGGCTAGCTCTTCTGGGATATGTTCGACTTCGGCTCAATCAAACTCGCTTCACCTATTAGATTATTCTTGGTTAAGCAGTCTAGATCGTGATGTTAGCAGCGGCTACAGCGTCATCAGTGCATATGACACCGGTTACTTAGAACCCTCCACTGGAAAGCACAGCCACCTCTGTCCTAAAGACATAGAATTGGCAGGTCAGAAAGGCACTGCCGTCCCAAATGCTACCACAATAGGTATCTATTTAATTACTATAGCACACCCCTATTACTTAATTTCATCAAAGTGTTGGTTTCTTAAAGGGTATCCATTGTCCATATAGTTATGGCAACCATCAGTTTGCCTTCGCCAATGCCTGTTACTTCTATAAAAATAGATGACTCCTCGGTGATGACTCCTATTCCTTCTCAGGCTCCTCCAGTTGCTGCAACCGTCACCCAGTCCATGGTTGTGGGTGCCCATGTGGAGGGAGGGAGTGCGACAGAACCCTGAGTCGTGCCCACGTATTCAAAGGCATCTCTCATATTCTCTTTCGAGGGTGCTTCGGCTATGGGGAATATTTTGGAGGAGAGTCCAATATCTGAGACGGAGCCTACTGGGACTAGTGTCACTGTTGCTAATGAGGTTGCCACACCTATTATTGATCACTCTTTCATTGGCATCCTTTTGCAGACTTTGGCTCCTCATCTGATAGGGCATTTGCCTCCACCTTCTGCTCCTCAGTCAGCTTCAATCGTGTCCTCAACTGTTGTAGCAATGACGCCTTCCTTGCCTCTAGCATGCCTAGACGGTCTCATGGAAGACTTCTTGCAACACTTCATAAGTGGATTCCACCAGCTATTTGATCGTTGCATATCCCGGATTCTGGCTGTTCAAGATTCCTATGACTTAGGCCATCCGATGTTGCTAAGTTATATTAAGAATATTGAAAGGCTCGGCAGTTCTGATCGGTCTTCTTTCTATCATTCACATCTTTAAGCACTAGATCAACATTTGGAGAGTCTAAAAAACTTGCACCGGGCCAACATATCTGCTATTGTTGACATCAAAATTTCTCGAGCTCATGTTGAACTGCATCTTCTCCAAGAGGAACTAGAGAATAAGGAAGAAGAATGCACTCAAGAGCTCCAAGATTTGGCCAATGTTTTGAGTGGAATAGGCAATGAGTTTGAGCGGGCCGAACTTGAAATGGAGGCTACAGAAAATAACATCTTGCGCACCCATGAGGCCATTGCCATTGCTCAGACTATCCATTAAGCTGAAGAGCTAAAATTTAATGAAATCATGAAACGCCTAAATCACCAACAGGCGCAGATATAGCAGGGAGTGTCATGCAAAACAAGGTATTTGAAGATGTAAACACTGAAGCAGAACAATGCCTTATTATCAATGAGGATGTGCTACGTCATCAAGCCACCACTGCTGTTGAAGAAGCTCATTTGAAGAACTTAAGAGAAGTGGAGGAGAGGCTAAGGGCTCTGACCAACCATTGAGAACTCCTTTTCGTATCTCTTCTCTCTTTTTTTCCTCTTTCTCTCTTTTTGTTACATACTTTGTACTTTCATACATAAAGGAAAGTCTTATTTTTGCCTCTCGATCTTGTTGCAATATTTTCAATCTTTGTGACACATAATATAGGATGATGGACAAATGTTTACGATATTCTAATGACACTACTGTTCAGGCTTAACTCGGTGAACGAATTTTCTTTTGGGATTGGTGAATGAATTTCATGGAAGCAAAGCATTTTGGTTGCAATGCGAATATGTTGGGACTGAACTTGGTGAAGCATTTTGATGGAAGTGAATACGTACCTATAGGATTTTGGCAGAGGTGTACTGTTAAACTTGCTGTGGTGACCGGGTTAGGGTCGAAAAGCCATGGGCAGAAATGTACTATTAAATGTACCCATAAAGTTTTGACATATATGTACTGTTAAACTCGCCAAGATGTCTGGATTAGGGTTGAAGAACCATGGACAAAGGTGTAATGTTAAACGTACCCATGGGGTTTTGATAGAGATGCCCTATTAAACTTGCCGAGATGACCTAGTTAGGGTCAAAAAGCCATGGGCAGAGGTATACTATTAAACGTACCCATGGGGTTTCAACAGAGTTGTATTGTTAAACTTGCCAAGATAACCGGATTAAAGTAAAAAAACCATAAGCAGAAGTGTATTGTTAAACGTACCCATGGGTTTTGGTAGAGGTGTACTATTAAACTTGCTAAGATGACCAGGTTAGGGTCGAAGAACGGTATTATCTATTGTAGTGTGTGATGGTTCAAATCATGCTGTCAGAGATAAGAACTTAACATGACAGGTTTGATCATATTAGAGTGGTATAGGTAAAATTGTTCGAATCTTGCTGTCAGAGATAAGAGCTTAATATGATAGAGCTATAGAAGTTTTAGTAAACCCTAACTATCAACGGATTTGATATACATTTACCAATCGCCATTTGCATTGGACTAGCCATGCTATTCCTATCATCATGAAGAGTTTGTCGAGAGTTTTGTGGGCTTAAATGCCAAACGTTCCCTCTTTTCTTCATCTTTCGGCATCCGGTTGTTAATATTAATATTTTTACACTCAGTATAATAGGATTGGTCAAGCGTTTTAGCCTCCTTTTGCCCATTGCCTTGAAGGCGCTGGGCTGTTCGCATATTACTCCTTATTATAATGGGTTTGTGAGGATTTTAATTTTCTCTTCTCTTTGCCTTATTAGCATCGAGCGGTTCATACTTTTACCTTAGCATGAGGAGTTATTGAGAATTTTGATTTCCTCTTCTCTTTGTCTTGTTGGCATTGAGTGCTTCATGTTTTTTACCACAGCATGATGAGTTGTCGAGAGTTTAATTTCTTCTCTCCTTTACTTTTGCGGCTATGGATTGTTCATGCATTTTACCTTAGCATGATGGCTTATCAAGAATTTGATTACCTCTCCCCTTTGTCTTTGTGCCTTTGGATTGTTCATGCTTTTTACCTCAGCATGATTGGTTATGAAGGATTTGATTTGCTCTCTCCTTTGCCTTTCCGGCTTTAGGTTATTCATGTTTTTTATCTCAGCATGATGGGTTGTCGATAATTTGATTGCCTCTCCCCTTTATCTTTGCGGCTTTGAATTGTTCATACTTTTTACCTCAGCATAATAGATTGACGAGAAACTTATTCTCTTCCCTTTACTTTTGCAGCATTGGGCAATTCATGCTTTATTCCCTAGCATGATACATTGGCGAGAACCTTGTTCTCTTCCCTTTTCTTTCGTAACATTAAGCAATGATGTATCCCTATAGGATAATACTGTGACAAATTTGTGTGGGATTTTTAGCAAATCCACAACTATCAATAGATTTTACGTGCCTTTACCAATCGCTGTTTGTATTAGGCTAGCCATATTATTCCTCTCAGTATGATGAATTGTCGGGGATTTTGTTTAGACTTAAAAGCCAAACGTTTCCTCTTCCTTTCGCCTTTCGGCATTGGGCATTTGCTTTCATATTCTTGCCCCAAGTATGATAGGGTTGGCGAGAAATTTTTAATTTCACTTCCCGCCACCTTGACGACATTGGGCAGCAGAACTTATTGTGTATATTTATGTAACCATTTTGGCAAATTTTTTTTCGAGATGATTAAGTGTAGTATTTATTCAAAAATTTATCGTTAATAGGTATCATCATTCTGTCACCGTCTTGCTTGATCAAATGATAGATTCCTACTCACTCCACCACAAAGGGCCGTTTCCACTTGGGCTCAAACTTTCCTTTAGTCTTATGGTCATAATCATTAGTCTTTTGACAATTAAGACCAAATCTCCCTCTTTAAAAGTTCTTCATTTAACTTTCTTGTTAAATATTTTTGGGATGTGCACTTGCTACAACTCGATTTGATGTTGTGCATTCAAGTGCTTTTCATCCAAAACTTTTAACTCTTGGAGCCGTTGTCAATATTTTTCTTCAGTCATCATTTTCGTAGCCAGTGCTACACGCAGGGATGGGATTTGAATTTCGAGTGGTAAAACAGCATCGCAGCTATATACTAAAGAGAAGGGCGTAGGTTTGGTTGGGGTCACATCATAGTACTATAAGCCCATAGATGCTTCCCTAACTTTTCATCCCAATCGCGTCGACTTGAAGAAACAAATTTTTGGAGGAGTTTTATGATAGTCTTGTTACAAGCCTCGGCCAATTCATTAGCTGTCGAATTATAAGGCGTTGAAACTGCATCTTGAATCCTGAATTTATTACAGAATCGTACGAAGCCTTTACTAATGAATTATGGTCCATTGTCATGAATGATCCATCAGGGTACATTGAAGTGGTAAATCATGTGATGTTTAATGAACTTAACTACATCCTCGTCTTCACTTCTCTCATAGGGACAGCTTCCATCCATTTGGAGAAATAGTCGGTTATTACCAGTATAAAACAATGTATTTTGGAGGATGGCGGAGTGATTTTCCCAACAACATCCATGCCTCATGTCTCAAACGGCCAACTGGAAGTTGATGTATATAAATATTCCGACGGTTGGTATATAAAATTCGTGTACACTTGACAGGCGTGATAATGCTTTCTATATGCCACTATGTCTGTAATCATCTTGGGAAAAGTATCCTAGCCTCCTAATGCGATTCTAGAGCTTTGGTCCCGGCTGATGGGCCCCACAGGTCCCGTCATGAGTTTCTTTTATCACTTCTTCAGCTTCGCCTTTTGATAAACAAAGAAGTAGGATACTGTCAAGAGACTTTCGATATAGTGTTTGTAGCATGTCACTATAATAGAACTTAGTTGCCTTGTTTCTTATGGAGGTAGCTTCTTTAGGGTCTTCTGGAAGGATGCCGTGTAATGTGTATTCCACAAGCGGAAAGCTCCAATCCCATGGTTCAAATTTTATTCCAACTTGGCAAACTTTATCTACTTCCATAATTATGTTTGGGTGCAGAAGCTTGCGGCTTCTAATGGTAACATGCTTGTTGATCCGCTAGGTAATACCAGAGTTGTAGCTAATAATGCAAGGGTATCGGCATATGTATTCTCCACATGTTCAATTAGAATTCTTTGAACTTGTTTACCAGGTGTATCGTTGTTCGATGATATGGTATAAGGATTTCATGTTTTACCTCATACTCCCCGGTCATCTAATTAACAATTAGTTTTGAGTCGTCATATGCTTCGAGATATCTTACCCCCAATCACGAAGCTATTTGAACGCCGGTTATAAGTGAATTATATTCTGCCACATTATTTGTGCACAGTTTGGTTAGCAAATTCTCTGAGGTACTACATGCTTATGGGGAGATACCAGGATGACCCCCACACCAGCTGCATCACTTCTTGTTTCCGCATCGAAGAACAGTTGCCACATTTATCCTTTTGAAACTGCGTTGACTCTGCAACTTCATCTAGAATGTAGCCACGAAGTTTGGAATTTTCCGAAATAAGGTGCTCGGCGAGGAGATCTACTATGGCTTAGCCTTTTGTTGCCTTCTAAGGTATTAAATGTATATTGTAGGGAGACAATAGCAATGCCCAGTTTGTGAGTCTGCCATTTAGTGACCCCGCTTTAGTCATAAGCACTTTTAGTGGGTTTAAATGATGTGTATTGTTTGGCCAGCCAGATAGTGTCATATCTTTTGAACTGCGAACACTAGTGCCAGATATTCTTTCTCGAATGAGATGTACCGATATTCCACATCGATCATCGTTCGGCTCAAGTAATAAATTGCCTGCTCTTGGCCATGTTCGTTATGTTGAGCCAATAGGGCACCCAGAGTGTGGCCCATTGCTTGCACGTAAATAAGAAAGGGTTTCCCTGAAAACTAGTGCCATCAATATGGGCAGTGTTATGAGGTAACCTTTAATGTTTTCAAAAGCCTATTGGCAAGCTTCATCCTAAACTAATAAGACTCTCTTCTTCACTAATTTTATGAACAGTTAGCATCTTCCTGATAAATTAGCTATGAACTATCGGATATATGCCAACTTACCCTGCAACCCCCTGAGTTCCTTCAAGTTTCGTGGTAGCTACATTTCTTCTATCACTTTAACTTTATCAGGGTTGAGGTGGATTCCTTTTGACGTTACTACAAATCCTAAGAACTTCCCGCTAGATACTCCGAGAAAGAACTTGGTAGGGTTCATCTTTAATTAATATTTCCTCATAATGTCAAACATCATGACCCTTAAATTTTATAAGTGATCTTCTTTCTTCTTACTTTTAACGGTTAGGTCATCAACATAACATTCGACCATTTTACGCAAATGTTCTTGAAAGATGACACTCATGGCTTGTTGATAAGTAGCACCGGTATTCTTCAATCCAAAGGACATTACCATGTAACAATACACCCCAAGCGGTGTTCTAAACGCCATATATTTCTCGTCTTGTAGATGCATTTTGATCTGCTTGTATCTCTTGAAACCATGCATAAAGAACATCTGTTCGATCCCACATGTGTTATCAATCATAACATCTATAATTGGAAGCAGAAACTCATCCTTCGGACATTCAAAATTGAGCTCTCGAAAATCTATACATATTCTTATTTTGCCATTTTTCTTGGCCACAGGGACAATGTTTGCTACTAAGTCTAGATATTGCTCTTCGCGAATAACCCTCAGTCTATCAGCTTCTTTACTTCAGACTCTATTGCCTCTATTAATTTTGGCTTAAAACATCTTTGTTGTTGCTGCACGGGTTTAGCATCTGGCTTGATATTGGGTTGTTGTATAGCAACCTGTGGGTCTAAACTGGGCATGTCCTCGTAGTTCTTTGCGAAGACGTCAATGTATTCTCTTATCAGGGCCACCAAATTTTGTTTCTCTTGAGGAGTTAAACCCTCACTTATAAAGATGGGCTTGGGATTTTCCTTAGTTTCTATGTTAACTTGGACCACCTTGTCTTGAGTAGGTAGCTCTTGCTGCTAAAATTGGATATTCCTTCGAAAGTCCATGTGATGAGCTTAGGCATTGCTGGTTCTTCATGACTTACTGATACCATATTTGTAGCAAGGGCTTGGAATACTATGCTCGTATTGACATCAAAATCCCCTTCCGAAGTTTAACCCTTGTTTATGGGTCAAGACGTAACCCATTTTTTTCATCATTTGATGGGAAACTTGTTCATAATGGCTAAATGTGGTGTCGTTTGATTGTCACTTTCACTATCTGTTCTTAACTCTAGCTACGACTCAACTCTCCCAAATATTATGGGTCGTTGGTCTAGCTATCGAGCGGGCACTTCAAAAATAGCCCCATTTGCACTATGTATTTTGGTCTGTATAGCAAGTGATGACCGTATTAGTAGATGGAATGTTGCTAGAGCTCTCCATTTGGACATGTTGTATACTTATGTCCTAGTGCAGGATGGTGTAGAATATGAAGCAATAGTAGGAACATAAGCAAAATCTAGGTTTTCATTGATAAACCATTATTCCGCTTCATTAGCGGCATTGGCTACATCAAGAACATCACTGCCTATTATAAGTGGATTTATTTCAAACTCAAAGTTTTCTTTATTTATTGGTTTGGGTTTAGTATTGATGAGTGCCATACATTACATATTTATAGCCTTCATAACCTATTTTTGTATATAAATAATACTTCTTGGGTATTTTTAGTGTGTTTTTCAGGAATTTTATTAGTACAAGGAGACGGCATGAAATCATAATCGGATTGGAAAATCAAGCCAAAAAAGTTTCCAAGTGAGCAAAACTATGAGACTACGACTCTGCAGAGAGTCAAAGTGCAACACAGTCATCAAAATCAACTTAGCAAGAGACGAGACTCATGCAGAATAAATTTCCATAATTTTTACACTAATATGGTCGCTAATTGGACGCATTTGCCACCAAAAACCGGCCCAAAGGTGGTCGTTCCAGATGATATTTCATTGAGAGTTTCGATGTAATTTTGTAGTTTCACAATTGAATTAGAATTGGGTTTGGTTTTTCGAAGCCTACATATTGGCCGTATCGTTATATTCTTTGGAGAATCCTGTACGTTTTGTACTCGTTTTAAATTAATAAAATTAGGGTTTTACTGAAGGGTGACGGTCACAATACCGTGCTCCAGAGATAAGCCATTGTTTTGAGATCTTTACTTACTTTCTAGATAGAGTTAATTACTTTCTAGTTTAGGTTTTATTATTTTTAAGATTAGATTTAATTGCGTTCATGAATAAAAATAGGATTTTACTTACTATAATTATGTGCAACTAATTTTCTTTAACCCTAGGATGTAAATGAAGTTAGTTTAATAGATCTAATATGGATTTATCTCATTTTCTTCCTAAAAAGAAATAAAGTTATGATTTTTCTATAAATAAATTAAAGATAGAGTTCGTAAATCATAATTCTTTGATAGATTATACTTAATTAATATTTTGATAATATATACTTAGATGAGATTTGGAATTCATATTCTTTATTTATTTCTAGAATTATTAACAAGATTTTTCTGCAAATAAATTGAATTGAATAAATTTGTAAATCTGATTTCTTTGATAGGTTATACTTAAGTTCGGTCTTTTGATAGCCTATGCTTAGATTAAGGTTTGAAGTTTATTTCTTTACTTTTGTTTATAAGATATCTACTTGATATAATTTGTTTTTAAGGTGTTATTTTTGATAGTGTATGCTTACACATCACTTGATAGGTCATATTTAGGGCACTTAATTAAAATCAAATTATAAAGATCACCTTTTTAATATGTTACTTAACCGTGCATAATTAAAAAGTTTGGAAAAAAGAGATAATTCACTATTAGGCTATTATTTTAATGGATTCGAAATCCTAGGCTAATCTCTAGAACTTAGAACCAATCTTCCCTCAATTTAAAAACTCTTAGTTAATCCACTAGAACTAAAGAAATAGTAAGAATCACAAAACACATGAGATCTCTGTGGGACGACCTGTATAGCGCTACAACCTACACTGTGCGCTTGCAGTTAAATTATAACATCAAGTTTTTGGGGCCGTTGCTGGGAATCGACGGTGTTTTTCTTACTTTTTTTAACGTTTTACGGGTTAACAGTGTGTGTTGAATGTACAGGGACCAAAAACTGCAGATACAGGAAGACAAAAAGGATTGAAGAAGCCTCAGATCTGCGTAGCAGAAACCAGAGAGTAAACCTCTTTGGTTAGACGTCACAGGTAAATTCAGGTCTCTAATTTTCTCCAGTTCTGTATTTTGGTTTCCTAGTTTTGTAAAAAAAACCGAAAAAAATTGGAATAGTAGGAATCATATTTTTATTTGATCATATCTCTTCCACCATTTTATCTCCACCACACCCCACTTCTTGCATTAGGTTAGAAAATTCATGCATACACTCACGGTCGCTGGTTCATGCCACATTGGACCCATGATCAATTTGGTCGACTAGTGAGATCAGATTTGTTCTTGGATGACAAGATGGATCAACCGATCCCGATCCTTCAGGATTGATGTTACCCGTTGCGTACATCATTACCATCATGCATCAAACTTCCACACGCAGCGGGTAATCACTATGAATTGAAGCCGCAGTACATCAGTATGCTTCCTAAATTTACTGGTTCTGATTCAGATGATACATATTTCTTTATCAGTAAATTTCAGGAATTATGCGTGATGATAAAACTGCAGCACTTATCGTAGGACGCAATTAAGCTCCTCTTCATCCCTTTTGCACTTAAGGATAATGCCAAGAAGTGGTTGTACAGTATGCCTACTGATTCAATCACTACTTACGGTGTTTCTTAATAAGTATTATCCCACGCATAAGATGGCAAAGATACGTAATCAATAAATTCCGTCAAGTGCCAGGAGAACCCTTCTGGAAATACTTGGAACGGTTCAAACATTTAGCTCAGTGCCCCCATCATGCGATAAAAACGTGTCGGTTGTGTCAAATCATGTACGAAAGACTCGATTATACATCCAAAACTCTTCTTGAGTCATGTGTCAGGGGAGTTCATGAGAAAGAATGAGGATGAAGCGTGAGACTTTCTTGAGGACCTATCATGGAAGACTATGCAGTGGGAGAGTCCCGCTGAGAAGCCCAATACATCAATTTCTGCGCATAAGGGTGGGATTAATAGCGTCGACAGCTCTATAGCTGCCGAAGCTAAGATTGCAGCCCTTATGAGGAGAATTAAGGCATTAGAGACTACTCATGCTCCACAGGTAGGTCAAGTAAATCAAATCTAAAATCCCACATGGTTTAATTGTAGTACTCCAAATCACGTTATGGAGAAGTGTCCATTATTAATGAATCTCATGGGTCCCACACTTGAACAGGCAAACATCTTGTATCAACAATCCATGAACAATCCTTATGCTCCTATATACAATCCTGGCTGGAGGAACCATCCAAATCTATCATGGGGTCAAGGGCAATATCAGGGGGCCCTAACCCTAACATGCAACCTCCAGCCACTGGTCAATTTCCAAAACCAAATGTGAGTGCTTATCAACACCCAAATGCTTCAAATTATGGGAACAATCAGAATAGACCACCTGCACAAAACCACTCACATCCACAATAGGGGTCTAATAATGAACAAGAAAAGCGAGTTCAGTCACTTGAGAAGCACGTTGAAAATCTTCTCAAGTCTCATTCCAAGTTTGACATGGATGTGATAAATTACTGCAAGCGTACAGTGTCGGTTGTAGCGCTATACAGGTCGTCCCACAAAGATCTCAGGTGTTTTGCAATTCTTACTATTTCTTTACTTCTAGTGGATTAATAAAGAATTCTAAATTTGAAGGATGAGTTTTAAATTCTAGATATTAGCCTAGGATTTCGAATTTATTAGAATAATAGCCTAACAATAAATTATTTTTTCTTCCTATCTTTTTAATTATGCACGGTTAAGTAACATATTAAAAAAGTAATCTTTTTAATTTGATTTTAATCAAGTGCCTCTAAGTATGACCTATCAAGTGATGTGCAAGTATAGACCATCAAAAATAACACTTTTCTTAAAAATAAATCATATCAAATAGAAAATCTCATAAACAAAAGAAAAGAAATAAACTTCAAACCCTAATCTAAGCATAGGCTATCAAAAGACCGAACTTAAGTATAAACTATCAAAGAAATTAGATTTACAAGTTTATCCAATTCAATTTATTTATAGGAAAATATTTATTAATAATTCTAAAAAATAAACAAAGAATAGGAATTCTAAACTTCATCTAAGTATAGATTATCAAAATATTAATTGAGCATAATCTATCAAAGAATTATAATTTGTGAACTCTATCTTTTATTTATTTATAGAAATATCATAACTTTATTTCTTTTTAGGAAGATGATGAGATAAATCCATATTAGATCTATTAAACTAACTTCATCTACATCTTAGGGTTAAAGAAAATTAGTTACACATAATTTTAGTAAGCAAAATCCTATTTTTATTCATTAAAGCAAATAAATCTAATTTAAAAAGCAATAAATCTATACTAGAAAGCAATTAACTCTATCTAAAAAGCAAATAAAGAATTAAAAGCAATGGCTTATGTAACGCCCCCGTTTTTCAGCGGCTTCCCAAAACGGAGGACGTTACTTATTACTTGCACTAGACAACCTAACAGTCATAGGATCTTGGAATAACCGTAACTACTGCCACAATCAGATAAGTAAATAACATGTCTGAAATTGAAAAGATTTCATTTATACAAAAAGTTTATTACATAAAATGGCACACTGCTCTAAATATTAATACAAAAGAAGCAAATGAGAAAAGCAGTGTTTAGACAAAGATATACAAGATTTTTCGAAACGTACTTCACTACTTAATATTGCTCGGTCTGATCAATAAAGTACGGATCCTTAGTCGAGGCTGGTTCTCCTTCTTGGTCCTCTAAACCTAGGTTCGAAACCTAGGGGATTAAACCCAGCAAGTAACACAAGGAAATATATGTGTACTATTACAGTACTAATGATAAAAGTATGCAAATGAATAAAATGCTTTCATTGGGAATATCTCTTAATAAACAAAAAAAATGCAATTAAATCGTGATAGTGTTGAACAGTCACGTGAATAATAAAAAATATAACAGCAAGATTATATATGTCATTTACCAATAACATGTAAATATCATGTAAATATCATATCTTGTAAAGATATCAAGTCTAAGTCAAATTTTTGTTAGTATTTGAAACTAAATAATGGATAAGATAGCGTGCAGTTTCCGTATTGTACAAGTGCCCGTGCATACCCGGGACCCGATCTCAAACCCATGGCGATGAATTATGACACACCGCTAGGTGTTCAAGTCAAATCCCGTACTGTGAAACAGTACGAACATCACTCTTATAGTGACTCATGTATCAGATGGTGGCCCAGTACCACCCAGTGCTGCTGCAGTAAAATTCCTCAGCAATTCAATCAAAAAGTTGGCCAACAAAATCCTTGTACAATACAATTCTTATCTATCATGTAGTTTCTCCTATTCCCGTGTTCATAATGAATTATGCGCATGAAAATTTTATAATCCTTCTTTAATTGTTTTTCAATTCATGATAACATGCCTGCATTTCCATGACTGTACATGACATGTAGTATCATAACACATGATCTGTATATTAAAGCACATGACTTGTAATATCAAAGCATATGACATGTAAAATACATGACTTGTAATATCAAAGTATATGACATGTAAAATACATGACTTGTAATATCAAAACACATGACAGGTAAAATACATGACTTGTAATATCAATACTCATGACATGTAAAACACATGATTTGTAGCATGATAAATTAACGCATGATATATTAGTACACATGATTTATAATATCAAGGCACATGACTTGTAGCATGATAGATGTTAGTATACAATTGTACCACAATGCATATCATCAAAAATATTACAATAATTTCGTTTCATTCTCAGTGTCAATTAATAACCCAATTTCGAAATCAAGTGAATCATATAATAATACTGTATTATTTTTAAACCCAATGTATGCATTTATTACATTTCTAGGCTCAATTATATATATAAATATTCATTTCTCTTTTAATTAAAATCTAATTTATTACTATTATTAATTTACCAATTATGTCCAATTAATCCAAGCCAAGTCCAATTCAATTCCCTCAAATATTTAATCCATCAGGCCCAAACCTACTAAATTCCCACTTTTTCATATTTTTATTTTAATTTTGATTTTTCCTTTTTTTTTCTGTCCAGTCCAGGCCCAAGCCCACTCATTTTTATTTTCTTTTTCTTTTTCTTACAGCCCAGTGTTATTATTTTTTTCTATATTTTTTTTCTTTGGCCCAAGTTAAATCCAAGCCCATTCCTCCTTTTTTTTTTCTTTATTTTCTCCTGGACTGGGCCAGGCCCAGATCCCCATTTTTTTTCTCTTTTCTTTTTTTTTTCTGGGCTGGGCCAGGCCCATGATCTCTCTCTCTATATATATATATTTTTTCTTTATTTTCTTTTTTTCTCTCTTCCTATCTCTTCGGCCCATGATCTCTTTCTCTCTATTATTTTTTTCTTTTCCTATTTTTGCATGGGTTCAAATATTTGCATGGATACAAATAAGTTTTCTTATACGTAAATTTTTTTCTTTTAAATAAAAAAATAATAATAATAAGCAAATATCATAATATTTCTATATATCAATTTTCACATACTAATCTGGTTCAGTTCTTAATATTAGTTAATGGTGAAAAATATGAACTAAGTATTTTTACAAGATAATTTACGTATACAAATTTAAATTAAATAAAGAAACGAACCAAAACATTTTACGTACATAAATTTAAATTAAATAAAGAAACGAACTAAAAATAGTAGTGTTACTTGTCTTGGCTCGATCTCGAATATTTGGTTCGAATCCTCGGTTCGGTTTGATTTTTTTTTTTTTCTTCTTTTTCTCTTTTTTTTCCCTTTACTGTTGATTTTGGTGGAGAGGAGAAGAGAGGGTGAGAGTGCTGCTGGGTTCTGTTGGGTTTGGCCGAGTGATAGAAGAAGAAGAGAGTGAAGTGTTTTGTAGAGAGAAAATAATTCAAGGCTAATTTGGTAATTTAATCCAAAACTCACACCCATTCGCCACCTAATGTATCTAGCTTGCCACCATCAATTCCCCATACCACCATCAATTCCCCATTTGACAGCAAGCTAAATACCTTGCCACCCTCAATTCCCCATTTGACAGCTCAAACCAACACTCTTTTTAGGGTGTGCCCTTAGAAATTTGTTTTAGATTGGGGTGTGTACAAAGAAATTTCTAATTTATTTAATATTTTATTATTTATGACTCAGGTAAATATTTTCCAAATACTACCAAATTTATGTAGGACGTAGTGCTCGACGAGGGAAATATTACAAAATTATCCGTTTGTTGTTTCGATATCCGGAATAAATGAACTGAAATTCCGAAGTAATTAGAAGGATAATTTTAATATTATTAAATTTGCAATTTTGGGAGTATTTTTCGGCCTTGTAAGAAAAATCCCAAAAAATCCTAATTATTACAAAATTAATAATCGCGAAGACCAAATGTCATTTGGATTTGTGGATTTAAAGTTATGTTAACCGAAAATTATTTCGGTTAACAAAATTGACTTTGGTGGACTTATTTGGCATCACTGGTCTCAAGAGAGCAATACAGGTAGCTCGAAATTTGGGGTATTACATTCTACCCACCTAATAAAAGTTTCGTTCTCGAAATTTAATTGGTGTTTTTTATCATAAGAAAGGGTATATGTATTTTATCCTGATGTCCTTTTCAAGCTCACAAGCTGAATCTCTTGGTGATTGTATATCCCATAAAAAAAGAACTAATAATGTTACTTTATCCTTCGAGACTTCTCCCATTAGTTAATAATCCTTACATATCGCTTCTCATATTTTTGTTTCATTTCTTCTGGAACAATCACAAAAACTCTAAGCCTTTTCTCAAGTCTATTTTTGATATATTCACCATTTTGTACTTCTAACTAAGCACTTTCTCAACTATGATATATAGAATACATCATGAATGAGTTTCGTTTTTGATAGGAATGATAATGGATAGTCAGAATTCCCAATTTATTCTTGAAGATTTATTTGGGTGAAGAAACATAAAAACAAGATAAAATTTAATCAAGAATAGCTGTTACTAATTTAGAGTGCCATGCCATCCTGATTAAGTAATGTGCAAGATACAGGTGATAAATATTTTTGTAGAGTTTATTCCCAAGGTCCTATTACATGTTGTAATCGACTCTAGAAATGAAAATAAATCTGAACTATTATAATATCGATGTAATAAGACTATAAATGGTAGGGACACAAGATAAGAAATGAATTCTTGACTAGTTACAAAATTCAATTATATACGACGATCTTATTAAGCGACTGCAATTACTGGCGCCAGAGAATATCTCCCTACAATTGTCTCGCCGACTCAATAAAACTTATGATGTATAAAGACTCAAGACATAAATCGTATTATGATAATATTCAGATATAAGATACAAAATATCAAATGGGAATGACCAACAAAAAGTAATGGAACAAGACAATCATTTGTAAAGATAAACTTTATTTGAGTAACAAGATATAATGTTATATTCTTTTGATAAAATATTTTTTTATTCATTTGACTAATTAATCTCGCCAACTATACTGACTCTATCAAGTCTACAAATATTGATTATTGTAATTCATCAATATTTATGTCTCCTCAATTTTCAAGAAAAATACAAGCATAATATTATTTTTCTTTTTCTTAGGAAGTTTAAGAACAAGTTCTAAATTCAACTACTCTTCCATTCTATGTCAACACACATCATATTCCCAGTCTTGAAGCATAACTATATACTTTCATTTCTCCAGAAGTATCTAGAATTGCTAGTACTGGTACTTGTTGTTAGACTCCATTTTAATTCCTCAAATGATTTATTACATTCATTTGTTCAGACATATTCTAACTCCTTTTCTGATCTGTTTATTTAAAGTGATAAGGTCTTGTAAGGTTTTATACAAATGTTCAATAATACCCAGCCATCCCATAAAATTTCAAATCTTAGACACCGATTTTGATCGCATGCCAATTTTTCATGGCTCCTATCTTCTTAAGATCGGTTATGTTTTTCTCTATTCTTTGAATAGATTAAATATTATCAATAAATACCACCACAAATTAATCTAAATGCTGAGCAAAACATAGTTCATCAAATTTATAAATATTGTTGGAGTATTAGTTATTGAAAACAGTATCACCAATTATTCATAATGACTATATTTTGTTCTAATGCAGTTTTTGAAATATTTTCTGTTCAGATATTTACTTGACAGAATCCCAAATGAAGATCTATCTTCGAGAATACTCTTCCTCCTCGCAATTGATCAAATAGATTAGTTATCATAAGTAGTGGATATTTATTTTTTGATTGTTACTATATTTAAACCTCTATAGTCCACACACAACTTTTTACTCTCATTCCATAAGGTGATCTACAAACTGGTTCAGCTCCAAGGTGATCTCCTCGCAACTTTTTACTCTAAATTCTACTGTCCTTATTGGTGGTAGTTCAAGTATCTCTTCAGAAAATATATCTAAAATTTATAATACTAAAATTATTTCTTCTCCTGCTTTCATTTCTTCCAAAACACTTGTTCTTAGAAATATCTTAGATTCTGCTAGTTCTGAATATTGGCTTTCACCAATAAACTCAAAATCTGAGCGATCAGGAATCTAAAATATTACTCTTCTTCTACTGCATTCTATTACCGCGTGGAAGGTATTTAACTATTTCACGTCTTGAATGACATCATATCTATTTCCATTAATAGTTGGCAAGTTGGCATAAAATTCTTTATCATTAATCATTAAAGGATGTATTAATTAAAAATTGGATAGATATCATTCTGTGATAGTCCAGATATCATCCTCAAATATTTAATCCATCAAGTCCAAGCCTACTAAATTTCCATTTTTTCGTATTTTTATTTTAATTTTATTTTTCCTTTTCTTTTCTGTCCAGCCGAGGTCCAAGCCCACTCATTTTTATTTTCTTTTTCTTTTTCTTTTACAGGGCTGGGCTGGCCAGCCCAGTGTTATTATTTTTTTCTATATTTTTTTTTCTTTGGCCCAAGTTAAATCCAAGCCCATTCCTCTTTTTTTCTTTATTTTCTCCTTGACTGGGCCAAGCCCAGATCCCTATTTTTTTTTCTCTTTTCTTTTTTTTCTTCTGGGCTGGGCCAGGCCCATGATCTCTCTCCCTCTAAATTTTTTTTTCTCTATTTTCTTTTTTTCTCTCTTCCTATCTCTTTGGCCCATGATCTCTCTCTCTCTCTCTGTGTTATTTTTTTTCTTTTCCTACTTTTGCATGGGTTCAAATATTTGCATAGGTACAAATAAGTTTTCTTATACATAAATTTTTTTTCTTTTAAATAAAAAAAAATAATAAGCAAATATCATAATATTTCTATATATCAATTTTCATCCACTAATCTGGTTCAGTTCCCAATATTAGTTAATGGTGCAAAATATGAAATAAGTATTTTTACAAGATAATTTACGTACACAAATTTAAATTAAATAATGAAACGAACCAAAATATTTTACGTACATAATTTAAATTAAATAAAGAAACGAACTAAAAATAGTAGTGTTACTTGCCTTGGCTCGATCTCGAATATTTGATTCGAATCCTCGGTTCGGTTTGATTTTTTTTCTTTTCTTCTTTTTCTCTTTTTTTTTTTCCTTTACTGTTGATTTTGGTGGAGAGGAGAAGAGAGGGTGAGAGTGCTGCTGGGTTCTGTTGGGTTTGGCCGAGAGATAGAAGAAGAAGAGAGTGAAGTGTTTTGTAGAGGGAAAATAATTCAAGGCTAATTTGGTAATTTAACCCAAAACTCACACCTATTCGCCACCTAATGTATCTAGCTTGCCACCATCAATTCCCTATTTGACAACAAGCTAAATATCTTGCCACCCTCAATTCCCCATTTGACAGCTCAAATCGACACTCTTTTTGTGGTGTGCCCTTAGAAATTTGTTTTAGATTTGGGTGTGTACAAAGAAATTTCTAATTTATTTAATATTTTATTATTTACGACTCAGGTAAATATTTTTCAAATACTATCAAATTTATGTAAGACGTAATGCTCGACGAGAAAAATACTACAAAATTATCCGTTTGTTGTTTCGATGTCCGGAATAAATGAACCGAAATTTCGAAGTAATTAGAAGGATAATTTTAATATTATTAAATTAGCAATTTTGGGTGTATTTTTCAGCCTCATAAGAAAATTCCCAAAAATCCTAAATATTACAAAATTAATAATCGCGAAGACCGAATGTCATTTGGGTTTGTGGATTTAAAGTTATGTTAACCGAAAGTTATTTCAGTGTCCAAAATTGATTTCGGTGGACTTATTCGGCATCACTGGTCTCAAGAGAGCAATACAGGTAGCTCAAAATTTGGGGTATTACAGCTTACCTCTTGAGCACGGTATTGTGGCCGTCACCCTTTCAGGAAAACTCTAATTTTATTAAATTAAAAACGAGCATAAAACTTACTGGATTCTCCTAGAATATAAGGATACGGTCAATATATAGGTTTCGGAAAACTAAACCTAATTCTAATACAATTTTGAAACTATAAGATTAACAAAGTCACGGGTGAAAGATCCGAAGAGGTGGGGCCCATACGGCTGCTAATTGGCTGTAAATGTCGTTGTTTAGCGGCCAAAATAAATATTTAATTCCTGATTTTTCTTCCACTCGACTATTTTCTCCTTTTGAGTTTATTTGGATGACTGTATTGCATTTTTACTCTTTGCAGCATCATAATCTCGTAGTCTTGCTCACTTTAGAAGCTTTTCGGACTTTGATTTCCTACTCCAACTCTGATTTCATACCGTCTCCTTGTACGAATAAAATTCCTAAAAAACATACTAAAAATACCCAAGTAGCATTATTTATATATAAAAATAGGTAATATGAAGACTATAAATATGCACTATATGGCACTCATCAGACATGCATATGTCCAAACTTGACACACACATGCAAAATCTTATGAAAGTGTCAATTGATTTTATTTAAAATACAGGTCAGCAATTGCTCGTCAATTTTTAATCTATTAAGAATGTAGAACCGCAGGTTAGACAATTAGCGAGTCAGATGAGTGAACGTGGCCAGGGTACCTTTCCAAGTCAATCCATAATGAACCCTAATGTCAGTTCCTCAAACTCCAATCAGTCGCATGTTCACCAATGCAATGCCATTCACACGCTTAGATCTGACAAGTAAGTGGACAATAATGTAGGCATGCCCCTTGATCCCACTCCTACTATCTTGCAGGCTACACCATCTCTTCCACTCCTTTCTCCATAACCAACTCCATCACCTCCATCACCATCACATACTCATTTAGAAGAATATGTTCCTGAGCCAAAAGCACCATATCCAAATCGGCTTAGGAAGCATTCACTGCAAGGAGAAAAAATTCTTAAAATATTTCAGTAGGTGAAGATTAAGAAATGTTCCTGAGAAAGTTTTTCTTACTGCAAATATATCACAAATCCTCTCTAACTCCTTGCCTATCAAGTACAAAGATCCAGATTCCCCTACAATCTCATGCACCATTGGGAACACTATATTTGATAGGCGTTGCTTGATTTAGGAGCCAGTGTCAACTTACTTCCTTTCACTTTTTATCAGCAATTGGGGTTAGGAAAACTTCAATCTACCAAGGTCAAATTATAGTTAGTTGATCGTTCAATCACGAGACCACTTGGTATGGTTGAAGATGTGCTCATTAAGGTCAGCGAGTTTATCTTTCCTGTAGATTTCATTGTCTTAGAAACTGAGCCGATCTCCAATCCATGAAATCAAATTTCCGTTATCTTGGGTAGACCATTCCTTATAACATCAAATGCATTAATTGATTGCAGGAGTGACCTCATGAAGTTATCGTTTGGGAATATGACTGTGGCATTGAACATATTTAATATGAATGAGCATACAAGGAGCTCCCTCATTGAGGTCAACATAATTCATAGTTTGCACTCTCATTTGACCTCTTGCACTGATGATGAACCCTCATTTGAGCAAATTTTCAAAGATGAGCTCATATTATTAAATGAATTAGCAAATATTGATTCTATGTATGATGATACTTGTGCAAATGTGCAATTGATTTATGAGCAAACTTTTGAGGATTTGTTTGCAGAGGAGCTTGCATTACTTCGTGAGTTAGAAGAGCCACCATCACGTTCACTTGATCATATAACACTCTTCTCACCTCACGATATTTCTACATGTATATTTGTTACTAATAATGATTGACCGGTTTATAATGAAGAATTTTTTAACCCAATTATTAATACTTACATTTGAACAAAGAAAAAACGAGGCGACATAAAAAGCAGACAGGTAATTTCATAACTTGTAGGAGATTGATGAGATATAATAATGCACCCACTTCACGTTTAAAATGCACACACTATGAAAGTGGGAAGCAATCGAGAGGTCGTAACCGCTTTCCATGAGTTAATAGGGTAATGATATTGAGATCGTAACTTTTACGGCTCTCATTATTTAGTATTTGTATAATAATTTTCATATTTATTTTACTACACTTGGTTTGTATATGAAGGCATACATGAGTTTAGGTGTGGGGGAGTGGGTTAGGATATTTTTTTGTGTTTTTCTAAGATTATAGTTTTTTTAGAGTTTTTATTTTTGGGTTTCGTTATTTTACACTTTGGGTAGTTTTTAGGGTAACTAACTAAAAAAATTAAAAAACTAAAAAAATTGAAAAAAATAAATTAAAAAAATTTAACAACAAATTTATGTATTTTAATCAATAGATCAACCTAATTACAGATAAATGAACAAATTTAGATTTGAAATTGGATAGGAGAGTAGATTGGATGATACACATTGAATTTTATGAAAAGGATCAAAATCCGAAAACTAAATACCACTAACAGTAGTTTGAAGGCAACTATACATCTATTTTTCACTTCACAATAGTTTATTAGGTTAACAATAATGATGATAATGATTGAGTAAGTTTTCTCCCTCTAAACAAAGAAAAAAAGTCAGAATAAAATAATAGGATGAGCTTGGTATTAAGGCAATAGCCTTAAGAGTGAAAGAAAAGTATGATTCAAGTAATCGGATACTTTGCGCCTAAGTAAGCATGAATATTCACATGAAACGTAAAGTATTCTAAAAAAAGAAAAAGAAAAAAAAGAGTATGAACCAAGTAATCGGGTACTTTGTGCCTACGTAAGCGTGAATATTCGCATGAAAGGTGAAATATTCTTAAAAAAAAGAGAAAAGAAAAAAGAAAAAAAGAAAAAAATGTTATGAGAGAGGAGATGAATCATGAATTAGAGTTGGAGTTCAAAACCGAAATAGACTTCACATGTGCACGTAGATGTATAGGAGCCAATGGATTATCTATTAGTGGGTATTGAAAGATAGGATTTAAATTTTTGATTAAAATGATAAGTGTATCTAATATGACGCTCAATTTGAAAATTGATAATATAAATGCATTCTTAAGTTTGTATATTAGTGAGATTAATTGATGAAAATATTATAAAAAGAGAATTTTCTTTCTTTTATATAAAATTTTTATTTTTCTTAATTTTTGGTTATCCTTATTTTTCTTTTCTTTATTCCTTAATCTATTTTCTTCATGATTTTTGTGGGTATATTCACTACAAACCCTCACGAGACAACACCCGTCCACTAGGGTAATCTAAGGGTTTAAAAGCTTGTTGCACGTGCTAAGTGTAATCGCGATTCCAACGAAAGTGAGTTAGGATTTTTCTTTTTCTTCTTAGGTTTAGGTTTTGCTCGAAAAGCAGAAAAAGATAGGTGCGGGGTGTGATGATGTCATATATTGCTTATTTATAGCCTTCATAACCTATTTTTGTATATAAATAATACTACTCAGTTATTTTTAGTGTGTTTTTTAGGAATTTTATTCATAGAAGGAGATGGCATAAAATCATAATCGGATTGGAAAATCAAACCAGAAAATTTCCAAAGTGAACAAAACTACGAGACTACAATTCTGCAGAGAGTAAAAGTGCAATACAGTCATAAAAATCAACTTAGCAAGAGACGAGACTCATGCAGAATAAATTTTCATAATTTTTACACTAATATGGCCGCTAATAGGTGGCATTTGCTGCCAAATAGTGGCCCAAAGGTGGCTGTTCCAGACAATATTTCTTCGAGGGTTTCGAGGTAATTTTGTAGTTTCACAATTGTATTAGAATTGGGTTTGGTTTTTCGAAGCCTATATATTGGCCGTATCCTTGTATTCTTTGTAGAATCCTGTAAGTTTTGTACTCGTTTTAAATTAATAAAATTAGGATTTTGCTGAAGGGTGACGGCCACAACACCGTGCTCCAGAGTTAAGTCATTGTTTTAAGATCTTTACTTGCTTTCTAGATAGAATTAATTACTTTCTAGTTTAGATTTTATTGCTTTCTAGATTAGATTTAATTGCATTCATGAATAAAAATAGGATTTTGCTTACTAGAATTATGTGTAACTAATTTTCTATAGCCATAGGATGTGGATAAAGTTAGTTTAATAGATCTAATATGGATTTATCTCATTTTCTTCCTAAAAAGGAATAAAGTTATGATTTTTCTCTAAATAAATAAAATATAGAGTTTGTAAATCATAATTCTTTGATAAATTATGCTTAATTAATTTTTGATAATCTATACTTAGATGAGATTTGGATTTCATATTCTTTATTTATTTCTAGAATTATTAACAAAATTTTCCTATAAATAAATTGAATTGAATAAACTTGTAAATCTGATTTCTTTGATAGATTATACTTAAGTTCGGTCTTTTGATAGCCTATACTTAGATTAGGGTTTGAAGTTTATTTGTTTATTTTTGTTTATAAGATTTTCTACTTGATATAATTTGTTTTTAAGAAAGGTGTTATTTTTTATGGTCTATACTTACACATCACTTGATAGGTCATAGTTATGGGCACTTAATTAAAATCAAATTAAAAAGATCACCTTCTTAATATGTTACTTAACCGTACATAATTAAAAAGTTAGGAAGAAAGTGATAATTCACTGTTAGGCTATTATTCTAATGGATTCGAAATTCTAGGCTAATCTTTAGAACTCATAACCAATCTTCCCTCAATTTAGAAACTCTTAGTTAATCCACTAGAACTAAAGAAATAGTAAGAATCACAAAACACCTGAGATTTCTGTGGGACGACATGTATAGCGCTACAACCGACACTGTGTGCTTGCAGTTAAATTATAATATTAAGTATCTACTTCATTGCCACTGTCATGGTCTGCTCCAGCACCTTTTGCTGAGCCCGTAAATGCCTCTGCAGTGTCTTTATATAGCATGACATTTGTAAAGTAATTTTTCACTCTCTTGAAAGGTTGTTTGTCAGCAATCAGTGTGTGAACCATTTCCTGATTATCATAGTATTTCATACACTAGTGGAGAGTTGAGAGCACCACTATATTGGTATGAATTCAGGGACACCCTAGGAGCATGTTGTATGAAGTATTTTTATCAATAGCATAGCATGTTGCTTCTGATTTTAAGACTCTTATCTGACAGCGAAGATGAATTTTCTCCGGAGGATAATTGCCACTGGAGTTGAAGTTGAAAGTAGTGGTATTGGTGGGTATCAATCGGTTAACCAAAATTCCAAGCAACTGCATCAATCTCCGAGAGATAATACTTAGAACAGACCCCGGGTCCACCTGGAATCGGTTCATCTTGAGAGAACCGATATACCCTGAGTAATATTGAGGTCTGTTATACTTGACGTTTTTTTACTTGCATATTCTCTAGTGAAAAAGTAACAGAAGGGATTTGCTTGGTTACATGATGGCAGTGAGGGCAGGATTCCTGTGTGTTTATAGATGGCTCTGTAATTTGGGCCAAAAAGGCAATAGAGTCAAGTCCTCTCTTAGTGTGTCATTGGTTGTTTTTCAACAATCACAGTAACTCAAAAAGTGTTATCCGTGTTGGGATGTTGGCTAATTGAGCAAGCACATCAAATTTAAAAGGTGTACCAGTTGCCTCACTATCCTTCTTCGAATCTTTTTGGAAATGCAGCTCCTTTTGTCCCATGGATGATTCTTCGTTTGCTGCTACGGGTTCGTTAGGTCACACTTTTGAGTATTCTTTAAGAGAATTTTTACCCGACCGGGCTCCTGACGAGCCTGCCTCATTGGGATGAGAGGTCAATGCTGACACTTCAGTCTCTAAATCTGTCAATGCATTTGTCTCAACATGGTCGTCATCAATAATTGCAGAAATTGCATGATAGGTTTTTCCTTTATCCTTCTTCTATTTACTTAATGAAAACCACTATTCATCACTCAACTGATCTGGGTGTACCCAAATGACCTCCTCTTCTTTGTGGTAACGGGGGAAAGTTCTTTCTCCCTCAAATTATGTTGATCATAGTTAACCAGCACCATCTTCCTAGCAGGTACAGGAGATACTCCTAGGGAAAACTCATTTGTTTCGATTGTAGGGATAACCATATAAGACGTAACCCTCTTTTGCTCTGATTTCAGCTGGACTACTTTAGCTTTGATTAACGCTTGGATTTTACTCTTCAGCGTATAGCAGTCTTTTATAGCATGCCCAAGTGCTGATGACATAGGCAGTACATGGCATCGTTGGTCTTCTCTGCTTCCTTTGGTCTTGAATTAGTAGGTAACTGGATCATTCCCCTCTTGTTGTGCAAAAAAAAATAGTGTTACTATTTGATCATCTTTGAAGTCATATGTGAGTGCGGGGTGCTGCTTGAACACACTCTTTTCCTTCTGGTCTTTAGGCTTCTATTGTAGAGTTGTTCCTACTGCTATGGCCTCTTTTCCCTTCTGCCGAGAGGTCTGTGGATATTGTTTTCCTACTGGAGCCCCCTTGTAGAGCATTGTTCTTCAAAATAATGGATAATGTCTTCAATCAGTTTACCTTTTTTGACCAGATCTTTTCAGTTTTTTGACTCCACAGCTCCTATTTTGATCAGTATTTTAGTTTGTAGACTGTGCCTGCATGTTTCTATCAATGTTTCTTAAGACATACCGTGTGGGCATCATACAGACATTTCACAGAAGCGTTCGACAAAATCTTTAACAGTTTTCTCTTCTTTTTGTTTAGTTATTAGAAAAGAGTGGACTGACACTTCAGTATCATCCTCAAGAAAACAGCTTATAAACTCCCTTTCTATAGCAGACCAGGCTTTGACACTTTCTGGGAGCAGCTGCATAAACCAGTGAAAGCAAACCCTCGCAGGCTACTTGCAAAGATTTTGGTCATTACTGCATCATTATCTATTAAATGGCCAGTCTGAGAGAGAAAATAATACAAATATTGGTTTGGGGACCCTTTTCCATTATATGATTCCAGTTTTAAGGGTTTATACTTTACTAGAAAATGTGTGGACTCCCACTCAATCGGGTAGAGTCTCGTAATCCCTGTTTATTATAACTATTTCCTGTGCATCAATGCTTCCACCTGATTCTGTAGCTTTTCTACCTTTTTCGCATGGCGATCAATGATATATTCTTCCTCCCTGCCTTCTCCTTCACTATCTAAATCTGATGTCTTTCTTGCCTTTATCTGAAGAAGAACCCCTTGTTCTGTCTTTTATGTGCTTTTGTGTATTTTCTATAACTTTCACGAGTATTGCTTTGAGCTCATCAATACTCTTTTGTTGTTCTTGAATAAGCCACTCTTGTGCTTAATCCTTTGATTTATTTTAGTCGCCCATTCTACCATATGAGCTGTTCTTCACCCAGACCAAGAGGAGACATGCGATCGTGGTGGTGCTATGGCCGAATGATCACTATGTTCTTCATACTCCTCATTTGACCCCCTGCTAACCTTTTATAGTTATGGGGAACCGTTATGCCTGACCTAAGGTGTGTGTAATAATGTGCTTGTTCTATCATTGTATCAGAGAAATACTCTTCAATGATTGGTTTTGCCCTTTATTCACTATGTTTGACGTGACGGTCGACAAGTCTTTATCTGAATCGAGATCTTGTCTTTGTATGCATCTCCGTTTTGGAATATTAGATTCTGGTGCAGACAGATGGCTAAAAGTAGACGGTCTTCGGGTTTCACAGTGACAATGAGTCAGGACTGCTGTAATTAATTGCTTGCAACAACTTGATTGATGGGGTTGTACAACCCGTCTTTTGTTTGTTAAGTACTCCGTAAATCTGAAGTTTCATCTTGGCGCGTTGAGATGATCATTCTTTGTAGGCGGGCCCTATTTCTCACGCAAGGCCTATTTGACCTTGTAGATGACTTTGAGAATTTTTGGAAATCACATTTGTCAAGCCGCAAGTCGTTCTAGCGTCTAGTGTTGATTTTAGCATGCTTTGCATAGTGCTGTTCAGAGCCTCGCTTTCCATAGTCCTCACGCGGGACTGAGACTTACCTTTATATAGCCTCGCTTGCTGGTCTAGTTTTACACTCTGGATTAGCCTCGCATACTGGTTTAGCCTCACACATTGGCTTAATTAGATTAGCCTCGCGTACTGATTTAGCCTCACACACTGGCTTAGTTTTATTTTAGCTAGGCTGAGACTTGGTCTGATTTTCAATTTTGTCTATGCTAGGCTGAGACTTAGCCTGGCATTCAGTCTTGTTTATACTGGGCTGGAATTTAGCCTGGCATCCAATCATGTTTATGCTGGGCAGGAACTTAGCCTAACATTCAATTTTTTTTATGCTAGGTTAAAACTTAGCCTGATTTTCAGTTTCATTGATGTTGGTCTAAGACTTAGCCTGACGTCCAGTTTTATTTATGTTGGCCTGAGATTTTTCCTGGCGTTCAGTCTTGTTTACACTGGCCTGGAACTTAGCCTGGCGTTCAATCTTATTTATGCTAGGCTGGAACTTAGCCTTTCATTTAGTCTTGTTTACACTAGGCTATAACTTAGCCTAACATCCAATTTTGTTTATGCTAGGCTAAATTTTAGCTTGGCCTTCAATTATGTTCCAGCCACTGCATGTTCTTTAGGTTGCCATGCAACTTTATACTTTTGTTCAACCCTATAATTGAAAACAGACCTTGAGTATCGTGCGACGCGCTCTCTGATTTTAGTTGCAGATTTGGATCCGCTTTTGCACAGTAATTCTCCTTTGGCATCAAATGTGGAAAGTTTTCTAAATGTTAGAAGGGACATAATTTGTTCTAATGAATTGGCAATTGAAAATCCAAGTGGCTTTTGATGGATAAGGGCCTTCTTGTTATTCAAAGCCAAAAATTCTCTTTTGGTTCAAGTAATTCTTGACGTTTTTGGTTCATAACCCTCATGTGTCCTTGCCATGAGGATCGCCTCTTAGGTTGACTAGATAAGTTCGAAAATATGTATTCCTCATATTTCTGTCGGTCAACTTCAATTACCAACATCTCCACTATCTTTCCAATATTGTTAACATCAGATTGCACCACCATCTTCTCTTCAGTATAGGAGATTTTTACCACTGTAGTTGCTAATTTGTTTTCAGAGAATTTCGATTCTCTTTCCATTGCCATAAAAAGATTATAATATTTCAGTCGATTATAATAAAAAATAAAACAAACAATGCGAGAGGACTTATAGATTGTCACTCTTTTTTATAGAATTGGTAGGATCTTTGGTAGCTATGAGGTTTGCTTCAAAAAAATTTCTAATTTATTTAATATTTATTATTTATGACTTCAGTAAATATTTTTCAAATACTACCAAATTTATATAAGTCATAATAATCAATGAGAGAAATACTAAAAAATTATACATTTGTCATTTCGATGTCCAGAATAAAGTAAATAAAACTCTGAAATAATTAGAAAGATAATTTAATATTATGAAATTAGTAAATTTGAAAATATTTTTCAGGTTTGCAAGGAGAATTTTTAAAAATTATAAATATTATAAAATTAATAAGCTCGAAGACCAAATGTCATTTAGAGTTAGGGATTTAAAATTATATGCACCGAAAGTTATTTCGGTATTCAAAATTGATTTCGGTAAGCTTATTCGGCACGATCGGACTTAAAAGTGGGATACAGGTAGCACAAATTTTCATATATTACAGGTTTCTATACGAACTGATGGCATGCCTCTAGGAGAATTTAGATATGATTATAAACTCCTATAATGTAATATATATGAAGTATCAATATATCAAGGTGTCATATATGATGGGATGCATGTATTAATAGCATGTGAATATGAAATGACGCACACGATAATACTTGCAAATATAAGAGTGATAGAACATATTCACGTCTGTAAGGGATCATTCTCAAGTAAGAGTAATATGTATAAGTAATAATACGCACAAATAAACATGCGTGCATGCATATCATATCTTGTATTAAGTGGTAAATGTATGAACATAAATTGTATGCCAAGATATAACTTATGATAGGCCTGAGATCAATATGTACAGATAATAATATGAGAGATTAAACATATATGCATACGTATCATATGAATAAAGAGGTTTATGTACAAATATAGTATGTGTGCCTATATTGCTGCGACTCAATGGACATATCAAACTTTCAAATCTTATTTGACTAGCACAAAATAGAATTAGAGTATGAGATTTGGTATAATTGTAGAGAATTTAAATATCTTTTTAATGAATTTTAAATATTTTAATTGGAATTCTAAAACAAAAGTTATACTTATTTTACTACAGATATGCTACTGCTACTATGGATCTGGTATAGCTGAGATTTTCAAATTAGCATTGACCAAGATAATATTAAATTTATAGTCTAAGATTTTTATCAATTCTAGATAATTCAATAAACTTCTATTAAAATTTGAGTGAGCACAGTTAGAACTTTTGAGCAAAAGTTATGATTGATGTACCATGGACCTATTGCTATGGATCTGGTACAGAAGTAAGGGAAAATCGAAGTTTGATTTGGTCATGATAAGAATTAAATTAGAACATAAAATTTTTGGACAGTTGTAGATAATTCAATTGGCTATCCAATGAAACTTGAATGAGCTCAGTCGAAATTTTAGAGTAAAATTTATGGTCATTTTATTACGGTTTATTATTATTGTACTACTAATCTAGACAGGACTAAGTAGTGACTTTTCAGGTTATTTTTGGTTAGGTAAATGGCTAAATTAGGATTTGCTATAGTTGGATAAAATGAAATTATGAATCCTCTTTCCAATAGCACTAGAGTAAGGTCAATTAGAGATAAAATGCAAAAGTTATGATAGTTCTAAAATAAACTATTGCATAAGTCTAAGCAGCAATACGTTCTGTGCATGTATAACATGCACAGGGTGACACTGACAATAAAACTCAAGGTACATGAAAATTTGGATATTTATAAACATAAAATTTAGCTAATAATACATATGTGATTACATGGAAAGAAATAACATTAAGAAACTGCAACTTTGAAGGGGTTTGAGAGTGCATTCTTGCTCTAGTTGAACCTGAATCAGAAATAAACCGATATGGATGCAATTACTCTCAAAAAGTGGAGAAATTTCTCAAGAATCACTCAAGAGAACAAGGGCAGATGTGGTTGAAGGTTTTCCTACGTTGGTGGAGAAGTTTAGTGTTGACTTGAACATATTAAACTCAATAACAAAACTCAAAAAGCAATTTAATGGATTTTCAACCCACTCTCTGACTGAATATTTGGTGATTTATTTTAGAAAATGGAGAGAGAAGTGGGTTCGAGATCTAAAGAAAAAATAAAGAGGAACACGAGAGAAGGATTCCTGATTTGTCTCAGATTTTTTTGGATATATCTGATTGGTCAAATAGATGTTGGAATATAGTTACTCTGCCAAGATAAAAACTCTTAAATTTTATCTTAATTTCAAATCGGCAATTGGGTCAATTTCAATTCAAATTTAGTCAAAAAAAACTGTAAGGCTTCTGAGATAAATTTACAGTTGGTGTAAAGGTAAAATGGAAATTCTTGATTTAATTTGATAATTTTAATTGGGTATTTACTCGAAAATCAATCGATTTAGAATAATTCAAAAACAAATATGAAAAAATCCAAAATAATTAGATAAGAAGTCCTCTCTCTACAGAATTTGAAATTGAATATTAGATTAAAAAAATATAATCTAATTTACTCAGTATCTGGTTATATCAATATCTGAGTTCTCAAGTTGATAAGGAATAAATCGATACACAGGGTTAAGAATTAGGAGCTTCACACTCAGTATCCTATAAATACCATATCATGCATCCTTTCTCTCTAAGTATACTCAACATTACTTGTAACTTAATCCCCAAGATTCTGACTCATCAAAGCCAAAAACACCGCTGGTTGGTAGTTTCTATTTCCAATTAGCATTGATCAGGTTTCTAATATCCACTAACTATTTTATAATCAACATGACCCCAAATTTTGGTTCTAAGTCTCCTATTAAAACTTATTTTTAACCTTAGTTTTATATAAGGATAATTACAGTCAGACCCCTTGTAGTATGGGGGGTCTGTCACTTAATACTCCTGAAGTTTGAAACTCCATAAAAACCCCCTAAACCGTTACAACTGTTAATGAACAATTAGTTATTATCACTCTCTTTTATACAAAATGCACTCTTTTTATTTAATACACATTTACCCATCCAATTTTTTAAGCTAGCACACCACTCCCTCTTTCCCCCTCCTCTCCCCCTCCCCTCTCTCTCTCTCCCCCCTCCCCCTCTCTCCCCCCTCCCCTCTCTCTCTCATGTCTCTCTCTCCCCCTCCCTCTTTCCCCCCTCCCCCCTCTTTCTCATGCCTCTCTCTCTCTCTCTCTCTCTCGCCCCCCTTCCTCTCTCCCCCTCCCCTCCCCTCTCTCTCTCTCTGTCATGTCTCTCTCGTTCTTCCCTCCCTCTCTCCCCCTCCCCTCCCCCCTCTCTGTCATGTCTCCCTCTCCCCCCTTCCTCTCTCATGCAAGAGCAGCAGGCAGCAAGCTTGTTGCTGCCTGCTTCTGCTGCAGCAGCAGTAGTGCTGTTGTTGCTGCTGAAGCTTGCTGCTACTGTTGCTGCTGCTTGCACGGAGAGAGAGAGAGAGGAGCATGATGACTGAGAGAGATTAATAAGGGAAGGATGAAGAGGAAGGAGTCACAGGGGTATTTTAGGCTTTTTATAAAACGTGCACATTACGTGCTCCAAACACTGATGTCATTAAGATGTTCAGAAATTTTTTTGAGAGTTTCAAACTTCAGGGTTATTAGTGACAGACCCCCTATACTACAGGGAGTCTGACTGTAATTAACCCTTTATATAATAACCGATTTCAATAAATTGATACCCTATATTCTAAATTTAAGCATGTTTATGCCACAGTAAATACTAAGGATAACCAAGAGTCTGAAGAAGCTTTAGACATACAACAAAGATTTCAGGAAAAATTGTTCTCTCCTAGAAACAACGTAGCTGCTTCTGGCAACATTGGTTCCATAGAGTCCCAAACTTTCTTCCTAAAAATTTCAAATATATCAAGATTTCCATTTATCCAATTAGATCTTCAACATGGACACCAAATAGAATTTTGAGAATAAACTCTAATTTTAATCTTAAATCTAATATCCAGAATCAAGCTCAATACCCTAATTTTCACTTTTAACTTGAACTAGTGAGAACTTTAATTATCTCATAATAATATTAGGATATAATCGTTGGGATCTAGCCTTGGGAAAAATATCACTATCATCAATAACAAATGGATGGTGGGATGGCAGTCCAAACTGCCATCTAGTAGTCTTCTGGTCTCATTAGCCTTCAAATTTCTCCTGGTTAAATACTCAATTCTCCTATTAGACAACCAACATGACCTTTGAAAATTAGGTTAATAACAAACCCTTATAGTCCTCCCAAAATCTGATTTTGAAATTTAATACATATATCATTTAATCCAAATTTAATAAGTTGCAACATGAAATAACAAAAACTAACCATGGAAAATAACTTATCTCAATACAAATAGAAGTCCGACCAGGACTCAAGCCCATTGGTCATCATCCGACCACTGAATAATGGTCTTGACTGCTGCCTAGCGATCTGGTGATTTCTGAGGTCTACAAAATTTTACAAGAAAAACAAGTATCATATCAATTCCATAGTTAGAATTCTAAGAAAAAAATTGGAGGAAGAGCGAAGTTTAGATTTAACAAATGAGGGAACAAGGAAGGAGAAGAGGAGACAGGAGAAAGAGGGAGAAGGAAGAAGGGAGAAGGGAGAGAGCGGAGGAGATGATGGAGAGGAGGAAGAGAAGGGAGATGGTGAAGGCAAAGGAAAGATAACATAGTGGACTTCATTTTTTTTTTTATTCAGAATTGATGAGTCACATGAAAAAAAAAACCAACAAAAGAATATTTTAGTTATTTATTGTCCACAGTTGGACTCTAATGCAGATTGATTGAGTCAAGTGGATTGAATTTTGTTGGTATATTCACTGCAATTTCTCATGACACACAATTCATCTATTAGGATAACCTATGAGTTTAACAGTTTGTTGCACATACTAAGTGCAATCACAATTCCGGTGAAAGTGAGTTAGGATTTTTCTAAGATTTAGCTTTTACTTAAGAACTAGTAAAAGATAGGTGTGGGGGTGTGATGTGTGTTATATTTTACATATTAGTATCCCATATTCTATCTATTTTTGTATTAAATAATTACTATTTGGATATGTTTAATATGTATTTATAGATAATAAAGAATTTGCAAGGAAAATAAGAAAAATGAGAAAATTTAAGATAATACGAGCAAAAAAAAAAATCAATCATGGTGAAGACAGGAACTCATATGCAACAGTAATAATTTAAAAAGCATTTTTGACAAAACTAAAGTTTGAACTGAAAATATTTATATATTATAAATTTATAGAGATCTGAATTATCTTTGAAACACTACCAAGAACAGCTCAATTCGAGTTTGTATGCAAAACTTATGGCTTTTTTACTAAAGTGTTGCGTAATAGAAGATTCAGTCCAGCGGGCTACGAGTGTGCTGAAAGTATTTTCGAGATTATATATTTTAACATTAGTTTGTATTGAATTAGGATTACATCTTTTGTATAGAGTTTAAATAGGAATAGGATTGTGTTCGAGATAGAAATACCTAATGAATCCTTGTAAATTGATATGGCTTTTTAGATGGCTTTCTGTATTGATAATTAATAAAATTCGAGATTGAGATATGGAGAGGGATGACCGCTATACCGGAACTCAACAGCTCAAGCCTTCGTAAATTTTGTATGGGTAATTTATATTTTGCTTATTAGTTAGATTTAATTGCTTTTTAAATTAGGTTTTTACTTACTTTCTAGGTTAACTAGATTTTCTTGTGCTTTATAAATAAAAATATTATTTTTGTAGTTAGAAACATATATAACTAATTTGCATTAGCTCTAGTATGTAGATAAAATTACTTTAATAGTTCTAATATGGATTTTTCTCATATTCTTCCTAAAAAAAAAAATAAAGTCAAGATTTTTCTATAAATAAATTGAAGAGCTTATCTCGTATAGCAAATATTTTTGATAGATTATACTTAAATTTATCTTTTGATAGTCTACACCTATATTCGGGTTTGGAGTTTATTTCTTTATTTCTATTTATGGAATTATCTACTAGATATTACTTGTTTTTAATAGAGATATTGTCTTAGATGATCTATACTTGTACGCCACTTGATATGTTATACTTAGGGGCTCTTAATTAAAATTGAATTGAAAATATCACCTTCTTAATGTGTTATTTGATCGTGCATGTTAAAAAGTTAGAAAGAAAAAGATAATTCATTATTATGATATTATTCTAATGAATTCGAAATAGGAGGCTAACTTTAGAAAGTAAAAACAAACAC
Organism: Dracaena cambodiana; assembly: GCA_036321105.1. Lineage (NCBI taxonomy): Eukaryota > Viridiplantae > Streptophyta > Magnoliopsida > Asparagales > Asparagaceae > Dracaena > Dracaena cambodiana. The sequence continues at coordinate 20,381,659 of JAYEPQ010000012.1, read as the reverse complement.
TCACTACAAGGAAATAGGGAAAATGTGACAAGAAACGTCGCCATTAAATATATGATTGTTGTCACTAAAATTTTTTAGTGATAATTTTCATGACGACCTTAAATTGTTATGTATATGGTCATTGCGAATGCCATCCGTGACGACTTTATTATCTCATCAAGAAAAATCATTTTTTAGTGACGATATTTAATTGTCACCAAAATATTCTATTATGACAATTGTTATCACGGATTATCTGCCTTTTGAGACAGCGACAATTGTCACCATATACAATATGTGACAAGTAAATCTTGTCACTATAGATTGTCTACTTCAACAGTGTTCATTGTCACTAAAACTCTTCCTTTCATAACAACAGTCATAGTCACTATATATATTTTGTGACGATATACTATTGTCACAAAAATATACATGTTGTTAGTAATACCCTCTTTCATGAGAAAGTTTGTTGACACAAAAGATGTGTAGTGACATGCGATATGTTGTCACTAAAAACATATTTTGTGACAATCGTTATTGTCACTAACTATCCATTTTAGTGACAATTTTTGTCATCGCAATGTAATTTTTTAGTAACAACACTAGAAATTATCATTAAAGAAGAGACTTACTCATAACAAATATTGCCACTTAAAAGCTGATTTAGTAACAACAATTTTGTCACTAAATTTTTTTTCAATGACGACACATGACACATGTCACTACCATACATTTTCTGTGACAACATATATCTTAAATTCAAATATCATCACATTTACAATAATCACAGTACATTAAATATAATAAAATCTAATCTAATAAAAATCACATATAATTTAACAACATATTATTAACAAAATCTTTGAATCATCAAATCCAATAATAATAGAAACATGCGTATAAAATAACATGTTTAATAATAGAAACATGCATATAAAATAACATGTTTAAGTATATGACAAATATTCAAAAGTTTTGTCTCAATGTAGTTCACCATTGCAAAAAATAAACAATTTATGTCCAAATACTGAATAATACTAATTAACTACAAAACAATTAAGATTTGGGTGATTGTATAGAATTGAATAAAACAGCCATACATTCTTGAAGCATGGAATCAGACTCAGCTTGTATTTTAGCTCGAATCTGTAACTTTATTTCATCTTGTGTCTGAATTCGAACCTCAGTCTGTACCTTTCTAATTTTTTCTTCAAATTCCATGCTCATTGCATTATTGACTTCTGCAATTTCTTTCCTCATTGAATCTTTAACTTCAGTAACAACCCTCTATACTTGCTCTTCTATATCTCATATGTCCTTTTAGTTGGAAGTTTTTCCCTGCTCTCTTTTCACAGACATAACTTGATTTCTCTCTCAGAACATGAATTAAAAATATCATCATTAGTCATCTGTGGTTATAGTTAAAACTGTTATGATAAATTGTATTGCATGTGAATAAATACAAAGAAAATATTGTCAATGTTCTAGAAAAATTTGTCAAGTATAGTGGGTGCTTGCCCTAGACGACCATGTTGGGAGGAATGAGCCATTGAATGTGACAGTACTTGTATTAACTGTAATGGACTACATTGAAATGAACTTGAAAACTTATTCCCATTGTTTTGGTGTTGTTACAGTGTCATGCTCTTCAATTCTTGTAGCTCTTGCTACGGTTTTTGTCGAGCCATATTAGTTATGTTGGATATATCTGACAGATTAGATACTATTATATTTAGAATAGATTAAATCTTACTAACAATTAATAGAATCAAAAAAGTTGTTGAGTGAATCTATGTAGAAAAGATTGATAATATTATCATATTTGTATAGTTACAAACAAAGATATGGAAATCCGAATTGATTTAAATAAAATATAATCATTTTATTATTTTTAAAAAGAAATAGAACTATATATATATTATATATAAATATAAAACAGAATGATATATATTATTGAAAACTAAGTTAGAATAATTTACTGTAAGAAGTTGATCGAGACTAATATTGAACGCTATCTCCTTAAGACAAATTTGCACTCCACTGGTATGCTTCTGGATCTCAGTGGGTGTCAGTCTCTCAGAATACAATGATCTTCAGCAATGGGAAAGAAGCAGTAGTCCTGTTGCCTCTTGCGAATCAAGATTAAAGAATGCTCTCTATTTTGGTGTATGAGTGAGAATACAAACAAAACTTTTTAGAACAGAACTTTTGTCAGAAAACTGGTAAATATAATGAGACTGAGCATCCTATTTATAGATTTTCAGACCAATAATTAATAGACTCATTCAAACAGACATGACCATTTAAACAAAACTATTGAATCATAATAGTTGGATTTTTTCAGTTTGAAACCTAACGACTAACAGCCATATCTATTTTGTTGGGATCTAAACGGGTATGAACCCAATTGACAAAATAGAGGCAACCAGAAGTGAACCAAAAATTTAATTCTCCTCAGCTCCTCGCGACGATGCATTCTCCTTAGCTCCTCGCGACGATGCGTATGTGCGAAGTGCCAAGTGTGCCCCTAAAACCCCCATTCACCCTTGCACACGCACGTACGTGTGCGGCAAGTGTGTAGCACCACCCATAATGCTCATGGTTTCTCCTCTTATTATATAAGTAATACTGTGGAATAAACAATCTGATATAAATACACCATTTAACAACTTTTTTATCGATGTGGGACTATATTTTATCCCTTACAATGTATCCTACTTTGAAACTATTTTTCATTCACTTAATTCATTATTTTGCACTAGTGAATTGGCTCAAAATTTTAATGTTCAAATATGAATTCAACAATCCCCCACGTGAATGAAATGGCTTAAAACTTTAATTCAGATGAAACTGAGAGTATAATAGAAAGTTATCGTATCGAGAGAGCTAGCTTTTAGTTTTGAACCTTCCCTAGTAAGATATTATCGAGTTTATTTACTAACCAGTGAACATGATGTCTTGAATTATTCAACTTTTGATGTAAATTAAGATAATAATGTTCACATGATTCCTTTAAATTTTAACTGATTCTTTTATGTTTTGTCCGTTTTGGCCATGGACAATCTGGTAATTTTATAAGTGCTCTAGAGAACTTAGCCTTTGTTATTCTCATAGCCCTTTGCACTCATATAGGTGATATCATATTAAGAGTATCCTGCCATACTCCACTTGGATTTCCAAGATATATAGATCATTAAAAGCATAATTTATCCTTGCACACATTTTTGGTTAATCACTATTTACCATAGGAATTCCTCAATGATTCGTTTGAGTTTCCCTACAATTCAGTTGTCCCGTTGAACCTAAATCTTAGGATCTAATTTTCATATTAACATAATTTTTAACACTAAGAATAATATCTGTAATACATAAGTCTTTCATGTCAAATTTTCATATTAACATAATTTTTACTTGCTTAATTAGAGCAACCGTGCTGTCGGTAATAATCATGCCATCCACGTACAGACACACAATAACATAGTTGTGCATATCTTCTTTTATACACACATTTATTGCATTCATTATAATGAAATTTATTTGATAATATAACTTGATCAATTTTTTCATATTATTATTTAGGTGCTTGTTTAAGGCCATACAATGATTTAACAAGACTGCACACTTTCTTTTCTTGTCCTGAAACTATAACGCGTTGAATGGTTCTATGTAGATTTATTTATCCAATTCACCATTTAAAAATATTATTTTTATATCCATTTGATGAAGCTCAAAATTATACAATGCTACAAATGCAATTATTAATCTTATGGACATTATTTTTGTTACAGGTGAATAAGTATCAAAATAATCTACACCTTCTTTTTGTCTATAGCTTTTTAATATAAGTCTACCTTTGTAATTATCTATAAACCTATCAGCTTTTATTTCTCTTAAAAAATACATTTACAATCTAAATGTTTACTTCCTGGAGGAAGATCCACAAGTTTTCAGGCGTGATTTTGAATAATTGACTCAATTTTACGGTTTACAGCCTTTCCAAAGTCGAGCTTCAAATGTAAATATAGTCTCTTTATAACTTTTAGGCTCCTACTCTAACAAGTATGTCAGAAAATCCAGACTAAAAGATTTACTAATCCTGACCCTTTTGTTCTGTCTAAATTCATCCTTATTACTTTTATTTTTATGATCAGATTTTGTTTCTCTTATTGTTTTATCATAAATCCTTGTTGGCAGTGAAAATTTTCAAGTAAAATGAGGTTTTCCACAACAGAACGTGGAGCTAACTCAGTAGCTCCACGTTTGGCTATTTTTAGCCTCGCGTATGAGTAAAACGCGGAGCTAATCAATAGCTCCGCATTCTGGTTTCTTAGCTCCGCATTTTGATGTGATTAGCTCTGCGTGAGCAGATAACCAGAATCCTGAATTGATTGAGATTAAGATTTTGGCTTATCAATATCCAAATTGAGTCCAATCAGAATTTCAAATCAAGAAATTTAAATCAATATTAAATATTTGATTAGAATCCTTGATGAATACAAAAACCTTCTTTTCCTATTCCTATGGAAATCTTTATTCTTATTCCAATGGAAATCTTTATTCATATTCCTATGGAAACTCTCATAAACACTAAAATCTATAAATAGCCTTTTTGAGGAGACTTTAGAGATCATCAATCAATAATAGATCAATTCATAGATGATCATCAATCTTTTCGATCATCTTTTTGGTATCTTGGAGAATTCGAGTTACGCGTGAGAGCCTTGAATTCGTGAAGACCAGAGAAGATCAAGATCAAGTCAGCCGCCATCTTCAAGAGAGAAGATCATCGTCGTCAGATCGTCAAAAAGAACTACTTGATAGATCCCATCGCTACGAGATCCCATGTTTTATTGTAAAAGAGAGCGATAAATATAAATCCTCTCGTTTGTTCTTTTCTTGTTCACTTTCATTGTAATCTAAACTGTATTCAATGGAAGGAAAGCAAATTTCTTCTGCGAACAAACTGGCGACCATAGTGGGAGACATCTCTTTCACCAAAGAAGAGATCGTGGCGCAATCTGATGTCGAGAGGATCGGATCCGACGTGAACATGCTAGTCGTTGAGATCGACCAGTAGAAGTACGAGGAGTATCTCTTCTCTGAGTCAGGTAACCTGACCGAAACGCGACGCTATCATCGCGTGTGCTCCAATACCCGAGGATCGGGTAATCGAAAATCCACTGATAAACGGGGACCCTTGGAGACCGCGGCCACAGAGCCGTCGTTTGGGCAGGAAATCCTAGCAGAGGATGGTCTCTTTACTGCCAAAGAAAGCTCAGGAACTGGATTGACCAGAACCCAACTCCGAAATAGAAATCGGAGAGCTAGGCGAAAGGCCCTCAAAGCCCGCATTGAATGCGAGGCTAACTTGTCAAAACACGAGGTTATAGTCCCTTGCAAATGGCTCTCGTTAATCGCAAGACCAGCCAAGATCACGATAAACGCAAAGCTAAGACTTGCGATAAACGCAAGATTTCTAACACTCGCGTTAATCGCGAGGATAAAATTTCCTTAGAATCAGCGTGTGATTCTCCACGCGAGACTACTACTGAGCTTAGCGATAAGCGCAAAGCCAGTACAATTTGCGATAAAAGCAAGATTTTTGTCACTCACGTTAATCGCGAGGATAAAATTTTCTTAGAGCCAGCGTGTGATTCTCCACGCGAGGCTACTACTAAGCTTAGCCATAAACGGGAAGCCAGTAAGACTTGCGTTAATCGCAAGATTCCTAACACTTGCGTTAATCGCGAGAATAAACTTTTTTTAAAGCCAGCGTGTGATGGTGATTCTCTACGCGAGGCTAAGACTGAGCTTAGCGATAAATGCGAAGCCAGTAAGACTTGCGTTAATCGCGAGGATAAACTTTCTTTAAAACCAGCGTGTGATGGTGATTCTCCACTCAAGGCTAAGTCTGAGCTTAGCTTAAATCGTGAAGCTAATGAAACTTATGTTAAATGCAAAACTCCTTACCTTCGCATAAATCGCGAAGATGATTTTCAGACTTGCGTTAATTGCAAGAATCGCATTAAACGCAAAGATATGACTTGCGTAAATCGCAAGAATAAGCCAGTGTGCAAGAATATTTTCCCACACAAGGCTAATATTGCAGAAGATAAACTTCTGCAAAAACGCCAAGCCAGCATAAAACGCGAGGCTAGCGTATCAAAACGCGAAGCTATTATTCGGCCTGGCGTAATAAAACGCGAAGCTAGTTCTCAGCTCCGCGTAACAAAACGCGAAGCTACTTCTCAGCTCCGCGTAAATCAATCTAAATACAAAATCAGGGTTGATAATCACACGATTAGACCAGAACTTGACACTAATGATTCCAAGAAGTTTCAGTGGGCCCCTGGACCCTCTCAACAGATGAGTGGACCCCATGATTCAGTGTCCAACGCCACTGACCTCAGAGAATACTTAATCAAGACAAGCAGCATAAATCAAATTCAGTCGAATCCTACTTGTCATTGCAAGTAGCTTATGACGGCATTATCTGCAGTGATGAATAATTATTGCTGCAGCAAGAACAAGGTATCGGTGTTCGATCGATTAACTGAGACAAACAAAAACCATGCTAAGAAGACAAGAACTACTCCCCGAGAAAAGGAATGGAGAATTGTAACTTCTAATATGGTCGGAAAGGGGAAGAAAGTTGTAGATGATTCAAAATCAAGTAATGAAGAATCTCATCATCTGACACGACTGAAATCAGGCGCTGTCCCACCCCGAAACTATAAAAGGCTTGTAAAAGGTTCTTATGACGATGACAACAACAACGACAACGACAATTCGGCCATAACTTCTCCTCATTCTTCGGTGTCATCCAGACTGCAGAAATCAACCTCACATATGGTGTATAAACCTGACAATATTAGCCAAAGAGTTGAAGCCCAAGAGCGAATGATCCGAGAGCAGCAAAAAACGATCGAGGATCTTAAAATCATGCTTTTGAAGGTGGTTGAGAACACTCAAAAAATAGTCGAGGATAAAGCCAAAGAAATTCTGTTCGAGATAAAGGAGGAAGATAAAGAAGAAAAAACTTACTCGACATATGAGAACGAGAATAAATACTCTTTCCATGACCCACATGAAGAAAAAATTGAGAAGTTACAAAGTCAACTTGATGTCTTGATGCACAAGAAGGAACTAAAGGAATCGGAGGTTTCAAAACCATATCCGCTTGAGTGGAACTTCGCCCCTTATCCAGAAAAATATAAACCTCTCAAATTAGAATCATATGACGGGAAGGAGTCTCCAAGCCAGAACTTATATTACTTTTTATCGCAGGCAGGTCATCTAATGGGAAATGATCCCGTAATGACCAAAGTATTTACGAGCACCCTGCGAGGGCCTGCCTTTACATGGTTTATGCAGTTGCTCCCAGGAACCATAAACACTTGGTATGATGTCGAGAAACAGTTCTTCGCACATTTCTTTAAGGATGATATCGAAATATCGGTTCATTCCCTCTTTGTGACGAAACAAGGAGAAGAAAAAACAGTTAAGAGTTTCATTGAACGCTTTAGGGAAAAATCCGTATATTGTCGACATGGTATGACCCAAGAAACTCTGGTGGAAACCTATAAGCATAACTTGAATGGGAACTGTAGAGTCCAAGAACTGGAAAGACCTGTTAAAGCAGGGAGAGCAGGCGGAAGATATAATTTGCCGAATTGAGGAATCTCGTAGAACGAGAAACTCTATAAATAACAGGACATATCCACAGAATCCTAAAAAACAAGGGAAGACTGTGATGGTGTCAGTTGCAGATCCGAAGCCAAAACCACAGAATCCAAGAGGTGCATGTCAAAATAGGCCCCGACAAGATAGAACTTATACATTCAAGACGGTGCAGACATGTACTTTATTTCATCTCCTCCTTAGAAAGGGCATGTTGAAGCTTCCAAAAAATGGAAAACTAGAAGACGCTGGTAAAACCAACGATCCGAACGATTGCCTGTACTATCGGAATGTCGGGCACCAAACTAAGGATTGCTATCCTCTTAAGAACTGAATTCAGGTATTGATAGAAGCCGGGATTCTCACACTTAAAGAGGAACAGAAAAAAGTTTCTGTAAATATGGCAACTTTAGTGGTAGGAACCAATGAGTTCCCTACCAGAGCGATCCCTGTGCCAGTAGGGAAGCCAGTATCGACAGCAAGCACGGGCAGCCCGTACTTGCAAGCTGGCCCATTGGGTACGCTCTGAACCACAGTTGTGATAAAGTCATTCTCATTGGCCAGCAGCCGGATTTGGCTGGGGGTGCCGAAAATATTGATGATGATAAATATCATGTTACTTCCGCTACTCATGCTAGCCATTGGAAGGGCTAATTGAGTGCTATAAATAAAAAAAAATTGCCCAATGTTATTAAAGCAGCAGGAAGAGAAGATCAAGTTCCTCGCCAACCCTATTATACTGGGGTTAAAAGTATAAAATTAAGTACCCAATGCTGATTAAAGGCAAAGGAGAGAGGAAATCAATTCCTCAACAACTCATCATGCTGAGAGGATAGTATGGCTAGCCCAACTCAAACGGTAGTTGATAAAGGCTAATCAAATCTGTTGATAGCTGGGGGTTTGCTAAAAATCTCATAAATTCTGTCATATTAAACTCTTACCTCTGACAGTATGATTTGGATTATTCCTATCTCCGTTCAAATTACGCGTGAGAGCACTTGGACTAGGCATGTGCAATTAGGCGCCTCTGCCGAAATCTGATGATCATGACCCAATCATCTTGGGGTGTGCAGTTCAAGTTACGCATGAGAGCCTTGAACCACCTCCATCAAAATTTCAAGCATGTGAGATTAGGCACCTCTTTTGAATTTCTTAATCTTAATCTGATCACCAAATTGAAGATCCAAAGTATTTCAAAATTTGCTAAGTTCTAAACCATTTTGAAAACTTTGGAAAGGATTTTGTTGGCAGTGAAAATTTCTAAGTAAAATGGGATTTTCCACAACAGAACGCGGAGCTAACTTAGTAGCTCCGCGTTTGGCTATTTTTAGCCCCGTGTATGAGTAAAACGCAGAGCTAATTAATAGCTCCGCGTTCTGGTTTCTTAGCTCCGCGTTTTGATGCGATTAGCTCCGCGTGAGCAGATAACCAGAATCCTGAATTGATTGAGATTAAGATTTGGGCTTTTCCAATACCCAAATTAAGTCCAACTAGAATTCCAAATCAAGAGATTTAAATCAATATTAAATATTTGATTAGAATTCTTGATGAATACAAAATCTTCTTTTCATATTCCTATGAAAATCTTTATTCCAATTCCTATGAAAATTTTTATTCCTATTCCTATGGAAACTCTCATAAACACTAAAGTCTATAAATAGCCTCTTTGAGGAGACTTTAGAGATCATCAATCAATAATAGATCAATTCATATATGATCATCAATCTTTTCAATCATCTTTTTGGTATCTTGGAGAATTCGATTTACGTATGAGAGCCTTGAATTCGTGAAGACCAGAGAAGATCAAGATCAAGTCGGCCGCCATCTTCAAGAGAGAAGATCATCGTCGTCAGATCATCAAAAAGAACTACTTGATAGATTCTATTGCTATGAGACCCCACGTTTTGTAAAAGAGAGCGATAAATATGAATCCTCTCGTTTGTTCTTTTCTTGTTCACTTTCATTGTAATCTAATTTGTATTCAATAAAAGGAAAGCAAATTTCTGCTGCGAACAGTCCTTTTAGAAGAATTTAGTTCATATTGTTTACTAGAAAAAATATTCTCAAAAAATATTGCATTCCTAAATTTAATAATAGAATACTTATGTATTTCTGAATTATCTAATTTGAAAATAAAGAAACGATATGCACTGCTATAATGTGCATATCCTATGTATATACAATCAATTGTCATAGATCCAATTTTAGTTCTTTTAGGAGTAGGAATTGATACATTTGCATGACAACCCACACTCTTAAGAATTTATAAGTATGTGCTCGACCTGTCCATAATTTATTTTTCTTTTGGAGTATTTTATTGAAAATATAGTTGGTAGAAAACAAATCTTTTTCCTATATGTTCTGTGGTAAACCAGACTTATTAACATCATCTCTTTTAAATTAACCAATCTACTCAAAGTATGATAATTAACATGACCTAATTTATCATGCCAGATATTAGGAGACTCAATCACATAAACAGAATTATTATTATTATTATTATTATTGGCCTTAGGGTGGTCATTAAATTCATTTTAAATAGACCGTCAGTTATGTACCCCTTGCCGACATACACAGACATACACATTGTTTTCGTAAGTACCAATTTATTAAATACAAGTCTAAATCTTTTTCTTACTGAAAACTGAACTAGAAACCAGATTCTTACAAACGTCTGGTACATGAAGTACATCAGTCAGAGTAAGTTCTTTCTCTAAAGTCATTTTTAGTACAATCTTTCTATATCTTTCGACCTTAGAAGTTGTAGAGTTACCTATGTAGAGTAATTTTTCTTCCGTAGTTTCATATGTTGAGAATATCCACTTGTTGGCACAAATATGGCATGTGGCCCTAGTGTGCATTCATCATTCTTTGAAATTGCCACTAATTTGGTTAATTTCTGAGACAACAGATGTAACATTTACATGTTCAATATTTGTACAAAAGTTATCCACTTCGGTCAAATTTGTATTAGGATGCTTCTTTTTCTTAGAAGAGTTTAGTGCCTTGCGTACACAGCAGTCCTTTACATGATATCCAGACTTGTCATAGTTATAGCACTTACTATTGAACCTTTTCATGTCACCACCCTTAGAGTTTTCTCTAGCATACTTACACTTCATGTCATTAAGCCTCTTGGATTGTTCTATCACATTAGCTTTGGAAACAGAGAATGGATTTTCAACATTCTTTTTAAAAATGCGGTTGTCTTCTTCAATCCTCAATCGTACAATTAGATTTTCAAGTGACATTTCTTTACGTTTATGCTTTATGTAATACTTGAATTCTTTCCAAGATGGTGACAATTTTTCAATAATTGCATCTGCTTGGAATGATTCAGTAATAGTCATCCTTTCAGCATAAATTTCATAAATTATCATTTGAAGATATTGTACTTGGTTGATCACATTTTTAGAGTCAACCATTTTATAATTCAGAAATTTACAGACTATATATTTTTTAGAGCTGGCATTTTCTGTATTATATTTCTTATCTAAGGACTCTCAAAATTCCTTAGCGATAGGAATTGAACTATATATATTGTATAGTATATTGTCCAATCCATTAAGAATATAATTCTTACATAAAAAAATTGCATATTTTCATGTATCAACCACTTTTATAGACTGCTGGTCATCTTCATTAAGAGCTGGCACAATCTTTTTCAAATACTTGGTCAGATTTATTCAATGAGATAGAACAATATTTTTACTATTATCTCTTAAAATCAATATTACTGAACTTCTCTGGCTTCTCGTACTGGCTTGAAGGCATACTCGGAGTAGCCATGATAGGGGTTACCATAGTGGGCACATCAGATATAGTTACAGTGGTCATCTACAGAAACAAAATTGTTTAATTTAATTTTGTAGGAAATTTTAACCCTCTAAAAGAAAATCTTTAACTTACTTCGAGTAAAATAAGATCTAAAATATATTCTTTATTAAATTTTGTCTAAATTAGATTAACAAGAATATCAATTTAGATTTTAAAACAAATCTTTATCCTCTTAACATAGTCTAATTTGACAATAACAACTTTGTATCCTTAACTTTCTATCCTTAAAAAACAAGTAAATATAGATATGAAATAATCTCTGTTTAAACAGTATTATGACAATGATCTAATTTTCTTATTTAAATAGTTATACAAATATATTTCCAACAGTATTTAAATCTATCAAGGATCGGTCTTAAGATTGTTGGATATATTTGATAGATTAGATACTATTGTATTTAGAATGTATTAAATATTACTAATAATTAATCGAACCAGAAAAGTTGTTGAGTGAATCTATGTAGAAGATATTGATAGTATTTTCTTATCTGCATAGTTACAAATAAATATATGGAAATCCGAATTGATTTATATAAAATATAATTAGTTTATTATTTTAGAAAAGAAATAGAACTATGTGTGTGTATTATATATAAATATAAAATAGAAATATATAATTGAAAACCAAGTTAGAATACTTCACTATAAGAAATTGATCGAGGCTTGCATTGAATGTTATCTCTTTAAAACTGATTCGCCCTCCACTGGTATGTTTATGGATCTCAGTAGACATCAGTCTCTTAGGATATGACAATATTCTGCAACAGGAAGGAAGCAGCAATCATATTGCCTCTAGTGAATTAAGGTTAAAGAATACTTTGTGTTTTGGTGTATGAGTGAGAATGCATTTCAGGACAGAAATTTTGTCAAAAAATTGGTAAATGTAATAAGACTGGACATCCTATTTATAAATTTTTAAACCAACAACTAACAGACTCATTCAGATAGACATGATTGTTTAACAAAACTGGATCCTAACAGTCGGACTTTTCAGTTTGAAACCTAACAGCTAACAGCTATATCTCTATTTTGTTTTGATCTTAACAGGCCTGAACCCAATTGGCAAAATATAGGCAATCCAAACTGTACCAAAAATCAAATTTTTCTCAGCTCCTCACGAGGATGTGCCAAGTGCGCCACAAAGGCGTCCTAAACGCCCATTCGCGCACGTGTCGCACACACGTACGCGTGCGGCTAGTGCATAAAAACACTGATAGTGTTCAAAGTTTCTCCTCTTATTACGCATGTAATAACATGGAATAAACAATCATATATAAACCCATAATTTAACAACTCTTTTACCGATGTGGAACTTTATTTTGTTTTATTTCCTTACCATATATCCTACTTTGAAACTATTTTTCATTCACCTAATTTATTATTTTAAGTTAGTGGATTAGCTCAAAGTTTCAATGTTCAAATATGAAATCAACAGTTATCACCTTCGGCTAATTTTAGTATGTTTAAGCTTCAGTACGTTTAAATTTCAGTGTTTAAAATGAATAGAGGTGTGTAACATCTTAATCTTCTATGATCTACACCTGGTCTCTCATCGGCCTCTTCCCAACTAAAGCTGCAACCCTAACTTGTCCTATCCTGAGGCCTATTTGTATATTTTTCTTAGCGAGAATAAAAGTGGGGAAAAAAGGTATATTGGATGTTTAGATGTTATTACTTGGTTCAAATTTGTTGCCACTGTAAGTAAAGTTTAATACCACTAACCTATCAACTACTGACAAAGAGACATGCTTGAGCCATGATGTGAATAGTCCATTGTCTCTAATTCGATATTCGTCTGTGAATCTGTGACGTGACGACTCTTTGAAGAAGTCATTGAAGTTTTTGACAAAAAATGGACTGATCAATTCTGCGTCTCTAATAATAATAATTAATAGAAAGACCTCATCAATTAAGCAATTGACAAATAAATAGAAATTCTTTCGAAATAAGTCTTTATTTTTTAATAATAAGTCTCTAATAATAATAATAGAAAGACCTCATTAATTAAGCAATTGACAAATAAATGGAAATTCTTTCGAAATAAGTCTTTATTTTTTTAAACTCAGCCACTTGACGATATTTATAATTAAGCCAGGCGCATAAGGCCCATGGTAGGCTAATAGCGCAGTTGTGTAAGCCATTTCCATCTTATATCATCTCGATTGATATGCACTATAGTACTCTGGTATCAACAAACTCTTGCTTCGGATCTCATTTCTTAATAAAATTGAAATTGTTTCTTGCTAAATAACTTTATAAATCATATATATATGCTAAATAACTTGCTAAAGATATAAATATAAAAGTAGGTAGAACATAACTGAAGGAAGTAATGTCACTATTGTGTCTCAGGTTCCTCAATCGATAAATATATGCTCACATTAAAAATAGGGGAGAAATAAGATTCAGTCAATACAAAAATATGAAATGGCACCATCTAGAAGAAAATTAAAAAAATATTAATCTTAATTTTCTTTTATGCTCCCTTATTTTACCATCCAGCTAAATAAGCTTTGAATTTGTCAATCATTGAACAAATTAGCACCACTGCACCGCTCACAACAGGCTGCACAAGCCCATCAAATATAGCAGTTAGGGTTGTACAAACGATCGGAGGAGGTGGTGATTTTCGGATATTTCTTATTGACTCTAACGAAGAGGAGGTACGACTCCGAGCAATATTTTCGCTGGAATTCGACCAAACTCTGACTGTTTCTGGATCGGTCGGATGCGGCCGGATTTCGACGGAGGCGGCCGGAGTTCAGTTTAACAAGGGAGAGGGAGGAAGAGGTAGGGGAGGGAGAGAGAGAGAGAGAGAGAGAGAGAGAGAGAGAGAGAGAGAGGAAGGAGATGGGGAGGATGAAGGGGAAGAGAGAGAGGGGGGAGATAGAGGTGAATGGGAGGGGTGAGAGAGAGAGAGAGAGAGAGAGAGAGAGGAAAGGATGGGGAGGATGAATGGGGAGAGAGAGAGAGAGAGAGGTGAATGGGGGGGAGAGAGAGAGAGAGAGAGAGAGAGAGAGAGAGAGGGGAAGGAGATGGGGAGAATGAATGGAGAGAGGGGGAGGGAGGGATGGAGGGAGTGAGAAAGAGGTGAAGGGTCAGTCTTCTTGTTTAAGCTTGAGGAGGGAGAGAGGTAGAGAGGTGAAGGGTCCGTCGGAGTCGAAATCCGACCGACTCCGACAATATTTCTGCCATCACTCTGACCAACTCCAACAATACTCCGGCCATTTCCGATCGTTTTCAACTACAGATGGAAATCTCCGATCGTCTTTCACTCATCTTCTCCGATCGAACTCCAACCGTATCCGATCGGAGACGGTCGGCTTGGTCGGAGCGGACATACCTATTCACCCCTAATAACAGTGAGTCTGTAGGTTTCAATAGTCATTGGAGAGGGCTCCAGAGCGTGTTGGTCGGCATTCAAAAAGAATACAGAGTTGATACCTATCATCATTCTCGGCTTAACCGGGGGGAATCTAAAAAAGGGTTGGGTGGGGTGCTCTACCTACTAATTAGCCGAAGAAGCTTTAAGAAAATATATACATGTGCTCTTCACGTTCCAATGATTTCCCAACATTGCAAATAATTACGCATTATTACCTTAAAAAAAACAAAGAAAATGTTTAAGCCAAAAGTAACTTAATATATTTATTTTGTAGATACCAAAAAAAATCATTTTTGCTAAGTGGGCACACCCGCGGGTTGCACCCGCGGGTTGCAACCCGCGGGTGTTGCAACCCGCGGGTCCCGCGGGTGTTGCAACCCGCGGGTCCCGCGGGTGGCAACCCGCGGGGGCGATCCCGCGGGTTGCCACCCGCGGGTTGTTTTTCGTTGTTTTCCCGTTGTTTTATTTCCTATTTTATTTTCCTGATAATCCGTGATCCGCTTTTTCAGGAGAGAATTGAGCCCGATTTCGAGCTTCTTCGGTTTATAAAATACAGGAATTTAACGGGAGAGAGGACTTTGGACTTTGGGACTTTTGGATTGGGGGAGATCCTTTCGGGAAGAGTCCAATTTTCCAGAGTCCAAATATCCAGAGAAGAGTTCCTCAATTCAGAGAGATCGGATCGTCAACGGAGTACAGAAACAAAGCTCCACCGCTGCCAGACCCACAAAAATAAAGGGGAATCGAAATTAATCGATCCCCATTCTTGTAATCTCGATTTTCTATTTTGTAATCTTTCTTTTATTGCTGTAATTCAAAATTAAATTGGCATATAAAGGAAGATTCAATTTTTCGGGCAAACAAGAATTGGCGACCACAGTGGGAGTTTGGGCGGCGCAATCCAATCTTTAAATTTTTTTTTTCGGAGCCTAGGCGTCATCGCCGGGTAACGATAAATAAATGTGAGGCGTCATCGCCCACCAAAATTGACAAGACGTCATCGTCTGTCAAAAAAAAAAAAAAAAATTATGAGGCGTCATCGCCCAAAAAAAAAAAATGACAAGACGTCATCGTCTGTCAAAAAAAAAAAAATTTTTTTGAGGCGTCATCGCCCAAAAAAATATGACAAGACGTCATCGTCTGTCAAAAAAAAAAAAAAAAAAAATTTTGAGGCGTTATCGCCCAAAAAAAAAAAAAAAAAAAAAAGTTGACAAGACTGGATACAACTCCAGGATGCACCCGCGTGGACGCAACCCGCATATGGAAGCAAGGGATGCAACCCGCAGATAGAATCTTGGGACCCGCGTGGACGCAACCAGCATATGGAAGCGTGGGATGCAACCCGCAGATGGAATCTTGGGACCCGCGTGGACGCAACCCGCATATGGAAGCGCGGGATGCAACCCGCAGATGGAATCTTGGGACCCACATGGACGCAACCCGCATATGGAAGCGCGGGATGCAACCCGCAGATGGAATCTTGGGACCCGCGTGGACGCAACCCGCATATGGAAGCGCGGGATGCAACCCGCGGATGGAATCTTGGGACCCACATGGACGCAACCCACATATGGAAGCGCGGGATACAACCCGCAGATGGAAGCGCGGGCGCGGGACGCAACCCACAGATGGGTGGGACCCCTCTAGGTCACCCGCACTTTTCTCCCTCTCTCCCGCACAAAAAAAAATAAAGAATAAAAATAATATTAATAAAAAAAAAAAAAAGGAAAGGGTGTTATCGCCCACAAAAAATTGACAAAGTAAAAAAATAATAAATATTAAAAAAAAAAAAAAAAAAAAAACATGCAGTATGAGTGCTCTACCCATGGGTTGTATCCAACGGATGCAC
Organism: Dracaena cambodiana; assembly: GCA_036321105.1. Taxonomy (NCBI): domain Eukaryota; kingdom Viridiplantae; phylum Streptophyta; class Magnoliopsida; order Asparagales; family Asparagaceae; genus Dracaena; species Dracaena cambodiana. The sequence continues at coordinate 20,364,929 of JAYEPQ010000012.1, read as the reverse complement.
CCGCGGATGCCAAAAAAATAAATAAATAAAATAAAAAAAATTAATTAAAATAAAATATATAAAAATATAAACAAAAAAAAAGTAAATAAATAAAAATAAACAAAAAAATAATAATAAATAAAAATATATTTGCAAGGCCTCATCGCTTACCAAAATAAATAAATAAATAAATAATAAAAAATAAAATGCTAGGCGTCATCACCTAAAAAAAAAAAAAAAAAAAAGACATCATTGCAAACAAAAAAAAAAAGAAAGATAAAGAAATAAAAATGTATATATAAAATAAAATAAAATAAAAAAATGATGAATCGCCCAACGCCGCTAAGGCTACGGGAAGAGAATAAATTTCTCGTCAACCCCACCATACTGGGGGTAAAAAGTATGAATTACCCAACGCCGACAAGGCTACGGGGAGAGAATAAATTTCAAGCCAACCCCACCATACTGGGGGTAAAAAGTATGAATTACCCAACGCAGACAAGGCTACGGGGAGAGAATAAATTTCTCGCCAACCCCACCATACTGGGGGTAAAAAGTATGAATTACCCAACGCCGACAACGCTACGGGGAGAGAATAAATTTCTCGTCAACCCCATCATACTGGGGGTAAAAAGTATGAATTGCCCAACGCCGCTAAAGCTACGGGAAGAGAATAAATTTCTCGTCAACCCCATCATACTGGGGGTAAAAAGTATGAATTGCCCAACGCCGCTAAAGCTACGGGAAGAAAATAGATTTCTCGTCAACCCCACCATACTGGGGGTAAAAAGTATGAATTGCCCAACGCCGCTAAGGCTACGGGAAGAGAATAAACTTCTCGTCAATCCCACCATACTGGGGGTAAAAAGTATGAATTACCCAACGCCGACAAGGCTACGGGGAGAGAATAAATTTCTCGTCAACCCCACCATACTGGGGGTAAAAGTATGAATTGCCCAATGCCTCTAAGGCAAAGGGAAGAGGAAAAGTTTGGTATTTAAATCCAAACGAAACCCTCGACAACTCACTATGCTGAGGATAATAGCATGGCTAGCCCAACTCAAACGGTAGTTGGTAAAGGCAAAATCAAACCCGTTGATAGCTGGGGGTTTGCTAAAAATCCCACGACAAATCTGTCACAACAGTATTCTTATCCGAATATACATCACTGCCCTAAGCTGCTAAGGCAAAGGGAAGAGGAAAAGTTTGTAGTTTAAACCCAAACGAAATCCTTGATAACTCACCATGCTGAGGGGAATAGCATGGCTAGCCCGACTCAAACGGTAGTTGGTAAAGGCAAATCAAACCCGTTGATAGCTGGGGGTTTGCTAAAAATCCTAATCAGATAAATCTCCTGTCACGTTAAGATTTCACCTCTGACAGCAAAACTTTTCTTGTCATTTTGCTCTAACAGAGCAAGCGACACTCCAAAATATTTGTCAAGTTAAAATCATACCTCTGACATCATAATTCAAAATCAAAAGAGATAAAATCCTAATTAAATCGATCCCCTGTCACGTTAAGATTTCACCTCTGACAGAAAAGAAAATTCACACTTCATCATGTCCAACATTACAACCTCTGATGAACGTGCTTTTGATATCGTTAAGTTGAAAATCACCTCTGACGAAAATCATCTCCCTATCAAGTTAACAGTTATCTCTGATAGTCCGATTCCAAAACTAAACACGTTAACCATTACCTCTGTTTAGTCAGCTTGTCCCTATCACGACCAGATCCTCTGAATAGGTTAAGCTCCAAGACACGTTTAATGTCACATCTGTCTTTTCCTGATTCGTCATACTAGATGTCACTGAACGGTTAGGATTAAAATAAGCACGTTAATATTATACCTCTGCTTGACCTAAAATAAGCACGTTAACATTATACCTCTGCTTGTTCTCTAATGAGTACGTTAAAATCATACCTCTGCTTGTTATGGAATAAATAAATATATTAACAGTTATCTCTATCGACCAAATCTTTTAAAAGGTCTATAACCAAAATTAAAGAATCCAAACTATTTCGAAATTCAATACGGTTCAATATAGAACTTCGAAAACTTTGGAGAGGGTTATGTAGATACCAAAAAAAAAAAAAAAAAAAAAAAATTCATTTTTGCTAAGTGGGCACACCCGCGGGTTGCACCCGCGGGTTGCATCCCGCGGGAGCACCCGCGGGTTGCATCCCGTGGGATGCAACCCGCGGGAGCACCCGCGGGTTGCCACCCGCGGGAGGATTCCCGCGGGTTGCAACCCGCGGGAGGATTCCCGCGGGTGGCAACCCGCGGGGGCGATCCCGCTGGTTGCCACCCGCGGGTTGTTTTTCGTTATTTTCCCGTTGTTTTATTTCCTATTTTATCGCCCCCGCGGGTTGCCACCCGCGGGTTGTCTTTCGTTGTTTTCCCGTTATTTTATTTTCCTGATAATCCGTGATCCGCTTTTTCAGGAAAGAATTGAGCCGGATTTCGAGCTTCTTCGGTTTATAAAATACAGGAATTTAACGGGAGAGAGGACTTTGGACTTTGGGACTTTTTGATTGGGGGGAGATCCTTTCGGGAAGAGTCCAATTTTCCAGAGTCCAAATATCCAGAGAAGAGTTCCTCAATTCAGAGAGATCGGATCGTCAACGGAGTACAGAAACAAAGCTCCACCGCTGCCAGACCCACAAAAATAAAGGGGAATCGAAATTAATCGATCCCCATTCTTGTAATCTCGATTTTCTATTTTGTAATCTTTCTTTTATTGCTGTAATTCAAAATTAAATTGGCATATAAAGGAAGATTCAATTTTTCGGGCAAACATATTTAATTAAGTATTTTTCCAAAAACATGAAGATCATGTTTGGTTTACGAGAAAGTAAGGAAAAAAAAAAGGCAAAGGAAAAGAAGTTACATTTCATTGTTTGCTTACAGGAAAAATTGAAGAAAAAAATATTAGAAGGATACTTTGATAAAATAAAGTTCAAAATTCTCTCTTTTTACGTCATAACTTGGAGGAAATTGACCAAAATGATACTTGGTGTTATTACTATATGAAATCATAGTATGAAAGTAAGAGCGTTGATGAAAATATTTTCAAAATTTTTATTTTTATATTTTATTATTTTTTTATTTTTGTATATATTTTTAGTTTTTTCAAGGACGACACATGAAAGGGAGATAAGTCTCATTTCTTTTTTCGTTTCTTTTTTCTTTTGCTTTTTTCTCTATCTATTTCCGTTACTTTGTTTCATATTTAACAAACCAAGCATAGCCTACTGTAACATCTAAAAAGTTGAAATCTAATTGACACCTTAAGTAGCAGTCATAGTACAACACTTTTTATCTCTTTTATTCTTACTTTACTTCTTTAAAATAGACATATATTTATATATATAGAGAGAGAGAGAGACCTTTTCACGGGCTTTTTATCTGATTTCTCAACGGCTACTTCAACCATCCGTTGGTTAATAATTTAATTAAAATTAATGAGCTGTTAGCCGTTACATTATAGAAATACAAAAGCAGACTAATTCTGACAAACGGAAACGTGTTGTTATTATTTGACTTGATCCGACATCTCCGACATTTCAAAAGGCAACACCTAATTCAACGCGCTAGACAATAACAAAGTTTTATTGCACACTTAGCCCATCTTACCTAAGCTTTTAACTTAAAATAAGGCAATGATAGTGAAAATATGCAAATATCACAGATAATTGGGTAAATTTCTGCAAATGCCTCGCCATCTACGCGTAACGGAATCTCCACCGGCCACACTCCACCGCAAAACAAATCTTTATTGTAAACAAGCCCCAAAAACTCTAAAGACGCGCAGCAGGTGTTGAAAATATGCAAATAGTATCTTAACGAGTGCTTCTGCGCAAAATAGACAATGGGGCTAATCCAACGGTTGTCAGCTTCTGAGTTGGCACCCGTTGAAACTTCCTCTTACTTTCTTCTCTCTCTACTCCTTAAATGCCCCTTTCTCCCCTCTTTCTCCCCTACTGAAAACCCTAACCCTTGATTAAAAATCTCCCTTCCACGATTCTCTGAATCAGCAAGTTCTCTCTCTTAAACATCCATGGCTCGTTACCAGATCCTCGTCATCGCATTGCTCGCACTGGCGGTGGCGTCACTCGCCCAATCCCCATCCCCTGCCCCCAAGCCCGCACCCAAGGCGGCGCCCAGACCCGCACCCAAATCGGCCCCCACCGCCTCGCCCACCGTCGCACCAGCCATGCCTCCATCAACCGTCGCAACAGTTTCCCCGCCCACCGCCACCCCCACCGCCAACTCACCCTCGATCGCCAATCCCCCGTCGGTGGCGTCCCCGCCCTCCCCCGGTGCGAACTCAGCCGCCTCCTCCTTCGCCGTCAGCTTCGTCGCCACCGCCGCCGCCGCTGCTCTCACATTCGCGATCGCCATCTGAAAGATGATCTGGTCAATTGTTGACTAGATTTTCTTCATTCGGCGTTTTATTTATTTATTTATTTATTGTTTATTTTTTTGGTTGTAGATCTTGGTGGATTTGGATTGAGATGGTGGAGCTCATTGTAATATTCATATGCTAATCAATTACTTTCTTACATTTCATTTTTACCGTTTCTACCGTCGTTTGTTTTGGATTATTATACAACGTGTTGAATGATTAAATTGTGGAGGTTAGTTTTGGAAATGTGGGCCGAGCACCGGACACCGTTGTGGCTGGAGTGAGTTCGGTGCCGGTCGGCTGTGTAGAGATTTGGGTTCTTGTGAACGGGGGTGACCGTAAGGCCTGTAGCTCGGCGTTTTATTTATTTATTTATTTATTGTTTATTTTTTTGGTTGTAGATCTTGGTGGATTTGGATTGAGATGGTGGAGCTCATTGTAATATTCATATGCTAATCAATTATTTTCTTACATTTCATTTTTACCGTTTCTACCGTCGTTTGTTTTGGATTATTATACAACGTGTTGAATGATTAAATTGTGGAGGTTAGTTTTGGAAATGTGGGCCGAGCACCGGACACCGTTGTGGCTGGAGTGAGTTCGGTGCCGGTCGGCTGTGTAGAGATTTGGGTTCTTGTGAACGGGGGTGACCGTAAGGCCTGTAGCCCGGTGAATAGAGGGACAGCTGTGAGGTGGATGTTTTTGCTGGTTGGGGGCACGTGTCATGATCATGGTGAATCAACATGGAGGGGAATTTCTAGATGGGCACAGCTTTTTTCCTAGTGAGCCCACTTTTCCTAGTGAGCACACACTCTCTTTTGAAAAGAGATAGTTTTTCCTAGTGAGCACACCAATATTTCCTAACTGCCCATCTCCTTTTCTCTCTCTCCGATCCCACCTTCTACGATCGCCTCCTCCCCCTCCCCTCTCCTCTTCAACTTCTGCTCCTAGCTCCACCTCTCTCCCTCTCTCGCCATAATCCTCTCCATCCGCCCCCCTCCCCCTCCCTCTCCCTCTGGTTCCTCCTCCTCTCCATTCTACCCCCTCCCCCCGCCCTGCCCCTCCCCTCCCCTCCCCTCCCCTCCCAACCCTCCGCCATCTAAAAATTTCCGGTTCTAATGGACGACTATGGCGGCGACTAGAGTCACCCAGCAGCCACTCAGATGTCATTGTCGTCGCATCGGAACCTTTCCTGCGAGGGCTGCGGCGGTAACGATTTCTATCGTGGCGACGACGATGATGGTCACTACTACTGCGAGTCCCAGTCGCAGGACCTTATCCACACCGCCACCGCCGACGAGGACCTCCTCGCCGATGGAGCCCTCTACAACATTAGCTACGGCGACTCCTACTCCCAGTCCAGATCATTTGAATATATCCTAAATACAAGTGAAATTAAGACACAATTCAAAGTCAACAGAATAGAGAATTCAAGTACAGTAACAAGGATTTTTCTAGTACCACTAGAAGAACTCCTTCAACCATATTGAGGACACGTTCCACCTCCCCACCAAAATCAGAGTGGCCAGGAGTATCAATCATATTGATTTTAGTACCCTTGTAAGTAATGGACGTGTTTTTACTAAGTATTGTGATTCCCCTTTCCCTCTCCAGATCATTTGAATCCATCACTCTCTCATGTACAACTTGATTATCACGAAAGACCTATAAAAGATGGGGAGAAAAAATAGAAATCAGTGTTTTCATCATATAATCAAGCTTTAAAATTGAGAATAGCTACAACAGACTGCAACACTATTGCAGTTTCCATATAAATGACTGTATTTATTGACTATCTTTTTTGAATTAACTAGTCCATACTATTCTAGTAGGTGTGCAATATGTATCTCTACAGAAGGAGATCTTTAAATTTGAATTGACAAAATGCTATACTGGCTCAAACACCTTTGCAAGGCATATTGTAAAATCATACAGCATTACTCTTACATGAGCTAATATACAGAACATTTTCTTTTGTCATAAGTTAACTGCTTATGAACAAGTGTTGCATTCTGACTGCTTATAAACAAGTGTTGCATTCTTGTGATGGGGAGGATGTACAATAGTTTATCCGGCACGGCAACATCTTAACTTAGGTAAGCCTATTTTAAAAACAATAGTCCACAATAATTTGAAAACATCAGCAAATAAAACTCAACCAGGACTTGTATGTTCGAATCTATCTTTGCTTGCCTCAACATTGAGTCCACCAATGTTGTCTTCCCATGATCGACATGGGCAACAATAGCTATGTTCCGCACATCTCTTCTTATCATCGGCTTCTTTTTCTCCACTGTTCAATCAATTCATAATCGTCATTACTGTTATGAATAAAATTTTTAGGAAACTCATAATTTATTTATATAGTTATTGTCCAAGCTAATGATAAAGCATTTCCCAAATCCCAAACAGTATATATTCAAAAATTATGCAAAAAATCATATCTCCTGCATTACAAGATGATCATCCCCAGACATACATTCTTACTTTTCATAGCAATTTCAATAAGCTCAAAAAATAGACGTTTTGAAAAAAATAAAAAAGATAGAAACTACTATAAATTGAAACAATCATGTAAATCCATATTTTTGCTCACTCCTATCTCAAGACTACATCTTTTTTCACATGGGCAGCATTTTAGTTGTTTAATCAAAATGAAAAGCTTAACAATTAACGGAAATGTTTTATAAATGCATGACGACGAAGAAATTAAAGGGAAACAATTGGAATTCAAAGTCAATTTTAAATTATCCAATTGAAACTCATTTTGTTCATGTTCAATACTAATAATCCTGAACTGCACAAAGATAACATCAAGTTCACTATTTAATAATCGAAATGAAAAAAAAATTACCTGAAGCGGCTTTCTTGGTCGAAGAGACCAAGCATCTTATCCCTGCAGGACTTCCACGCGACGGCCCCAAGCAGAGACTGGGACTCCGTTTCCGAGAGAGAGCTCGAGACGAGCAGAAGAAGAAGAAGCTGCTGCTGCTGAGGCGATTGTCCTCTCTTGGGTTAGGTTTTACGTGATTGGCTCTGATAGAGAAAGAGGAGTTTATGGCGGCCATTTGGATTGAGATTGAGAGGAGAGATAAAAAGGGATTTGGGAGGTGGGGCTCAAAATGTCCGGGCTAACCCGTATCAGGTCACCCTAACCCTAAGCCCCTGTCCGGGCTAACAGCCCGGACACATTAACTACATCCGGACTAACCAGCCCGGATGCACAGTGCTGATCCGGGCTGGATATCCCGGATCAGGTTTAGCTAGAACTGGCTAAGCCTGATCGGACTAGCCAGTCCGGATTGACACGCTGAGTCCGGGCTAGCAGCCCCGGATCTAGGGCATTGGTCCGGGCTGGTTAGCCCGGACAGGGGCCAAAATTTATGGCCCCCTGATCTAGGGTTTTCTATTTCTGGCCAAAATTTCTGGCCCGGACAGGGGGCCAAAGTTTTCTATTTTTTAGGATTTCACAATAAGAGAACAATGTAGACTTTAATTTCCGTATGGAGTAGAGATTTTGAGAAATGAAATTCTTTTTCTCTCTTTTTCTCCTCTCCTGCTGCTCTCTCTGATTTCACGCGGGAAAAAAACGAAGAAGAGATGGGAGGATGAAGGAGGAGGTGTGGAAGGATAGTTTTGACCAAAAAACACAATGGCAGAGTGATAAAAAATATGACTTTTAAAGTGGGCTCACTAGGAAATAACCTGTGCCCACAAGGAGTTCCCTGCTGGGCGGTACTTTTGCGATCACGTGGGTGGCATTTAGAGAGAAGGCCAGGGAAATTCTATTTGAGCACACCACTTTGGTCAGTTGTAAAACATTAAAAGTTTGCCAATATTTTCTTATCATGTTTTCTCTTCTCGGTGATTAATCTCTTAATAATTTTAAATACATTTAAAGACTATTCTCTGAAAACCAGTTTACTAATTCCTGACTGAAAAAAAGGTGGGTTCACTAAAAAAGTGGTATGCTCAAATAAGGATGTGTTTGTTTGTATAGAAGTAAAATAGAAGTATTGAAAGTAGGGTTATTTTTACTATTTTAAGTATTTATTTGATGAATAAGTAAATAAAAAGTTACTTATTATTTGGTGACGTGGGCTTATGTGGTACTTTACTTTACATTTTTTCTTCCTCACACTTTTTACTTTGAAGAGTTTTAGGAAGTAAGAGGATCAAGATACAAAATTACTTTTTTCTTTATTTGCTATCATTACCATTCAAAAATATACTTTTATATATAAAAACATAATAAAATATTATAAATCTAGTTTTATTTAATTAATTTAATAATATTTTTTTTTACTTCTTAATGCATTTCCTTCTTTCAAATATTAGCAAACAAACAAAAGAAGAAGTCTCTTCTTTTATTTCTATTTTGGAAGCTACTTCTTAATTTTTTTTTTCCTCCACTTCTACCACTTCCAATTAGCCAAACACACCCTAAATTTCCGAAAGGGGAAGTCTTGGGGTTAACTACAGGGGCTGCTTGCAGAGGGTGTTTAGGAGTTAAATAACGAGGGAAGCCGTTGCGAGGGTGACGGTGGCTTTGGAAGCTTATAGAAACGGTGGCTTTGGAAGTTTATGGAGAAGGGAATGGGGAGTTTCTAAAGGATCACACAAATTTTCCAAGTGAGCTCACTGCACAGTATATATATTTTTTTTTTTTGAGTTTTCAGTCTAGACAATATTTTAGTGGCTTATTAGGAAAAATGGTGTGCTCCTTTGGAAACTCCCAAGAAATCATGATATTTCATTTTGGAAACTCGGAGGAAATTACCATGGGGACTAAAGTAAATTATACCATGATAACATGATTACGTGAAGTTCCCAGCCTTCATCTGGTTACCTGCCGGTGAATCAAGAAATTTCATTTTTGCTTATTTATGTTAGTGCAAATGGGAGATAAAATTCATGATTCTCTATTTGCACAATCAAAATTATCACAAAAAATTTTCTTCCTTACATTTATTTTAATTTTAGAATTTTGAAAATCAGTTAGGAGGCAAAATTTGACTTATGAAACAGATTCAATTGTACAACTTGATATGTTTACAGTCAAAATAGAGGATAATTTCATCGTTCAGTTTTTTCTCTAACTCATAATTATAGTTCATGTCAATCTAAATTCTTGTTCTTACAGTATGTACATAGTTTATGTCAAATATAATATTTCATTTCAATTTCATTGATAGTTGTTCTAATCAAAAATTTATTTGATTTATAATTTATTGAATAGATCATAATTAGCTATCAAAAATCTATTGATTTGAGACATCATAAAAATATATTGGTCAAGTAAGTATATGATGTTAAGAGGTTTTCTATACTAATACTATGAGATTTTCTATGTTATCTATGTTTCTTAATTATATAACATGCATATAAGATAACTTTCCTCGACAGTACCACAAAATAATCACAATATCTTTTCACGATCATAGATTTTATAAATCTAATAACATAATTGAAATAATTTTTCTATAGAAAACTGACATTTTTCATAAAATAACTCATCTCGATTCGTTTCATGATATCAATCAATTAGCAAACACAACCAAGTAATCTACACAAAAAACATTAAAAAAAGTTAAAATAGATTAACGGATCTAAAATTTATATACGAATATGGATGCATATTAATGGGTCTATATGATGGTGGATGTTGTTTTTAAGTTATTAGGGTCGTTAGATCGTCGATGAGCTAACCTAGAATCTATTATGATAATTTGAATCCAATAAGAAAAATAGATGGGTTCACCAGTCTCAATAAATAGAGATTCAATAGGAGGATGAAGATGAAAATTCTTCTGTGAAACTCTGGCGATAATGGCGGCGGCTTTGATGACGACAGCATGGTTCCAAGGAGGAGCTTCAGTGAGTGAGAGGGACAGATGAGAATTTTAGAGAATAATTTTTAGGATTGGAATGAATAAAAGGTGTTTTGATTTTAGAGTTTAAATAGGACTAGAATTTGGGGTTTAAAAATTTGAAAGGTTTTAATTTAATTTAGAAAATTAAATTTTTAGGATTAAAAAAAGAAGTTAAATAGAATTTTCATAGTTAAATTCATAGATAAGACGAAAAAATGGGAGGTTGAAAAAGATGAATGGTCAAAAGTAGGTTCAAATAGTAAGTTGATATTTAATCTAATAATTTAAGTGTGTAGCTTAGTAGTTTGGACTTGTGATTTAATTGGTTACATGAGTTGCAGGTTAAGGGATCAAATCTGCTCAAAGTCACATTTTTTTAATTTATTTTATTTAGTTATAGATTACAAAAATGGTTTAGGTTTTTTTTAAAAAAAGAATAAATTCTATAAACTAAATTTTATTTAGTTTTAGATTAATTGTTTTTAAATAATTCATATTTTTATTTACTATTTTAAGAATAAGTTATTAAAAATAATATAATATTATTATAATAATAAAGTATTATTAAATTATAAAAAATATGTTACGCCGGATGCAGTCATTACATAGGCATGCGCGCATGCTAAATACATGAAAAAATATACCTAATATGACTTCACAAGGATTTGTTTATAAAGTCATCCTTAAATTTCAATATGAATGGTTTATATGGCCAATTCGAACGATTAATTGTGATGTCCATATTAAAGAATGGTGGTCTAAAAAAATCATGTATTTTTTATATGTTCTGACTGCATAATGAATATGCACAAAATGAACGGTTTTCCAACAATAGAACAAATAAGCCTTCTAAATTATGTGATTTTTTATATGCCATTATTTTGAATATGGAGATCATAATTAAACGTTTGGATGATCTGCATGCACGCTATATATTAATCTATATATTAATCGTAGTAAGCTAACAATGAGATTCTAATTTGAGAAGTACGTTTGTTTTTACTTTCTAAAGTTATCCTACGATTTCAAATCCTTTAGAATAATATCATAATAATAAATTATCTCTTTCTTTCTAACTTTTTAACATGCACGATCAAATAACACATTAAGAAGGTGATCTTTTCAACTCGATTTTAATTAAGAACACCTAAGTATAACATATCAAGTGTCGTACAAGTATAGATCATCTAAGACAATATCTCTATTAAAAATAAGTAACATCTAGTATATAATTTCATAAATAGAAGTAAAGAAATAAACTCCAAATCCTAATATAGGTATAGACTATCAAAAGATAAATTTAAGCATAATCTATATACGAGTTAACCTCTTCAATTTATTTATAGAAAAATCTTGACTTTATTTATTTTTAGGAAGAAGATGAGAAAAATCCATATTAGAACTATTAAAGTAATTTTATCTACATACTAGAGCTAATGCAAATTAGTTATATATGTTTCTAACTACAAAAATCATATTTTTATTTATAAAGCACAAGAAAATCTAGTTAACCTAGAAAGTAAGCAAAAACCTAATTTAAAAAGCAATTAAATCTAATTAATAAGCAAAATATAAATTACCTATACAAAATTTACGAAGGTTTGAGCTGTTGGGTTCCGGCATAGCGGTCATCCCTCTCCATATCTCAATCTCGAATTTTATTAATTATTAATACTCGAATTTTATTAATTATTAATACAGAAAGCCATCTAAAAAGCCATATCAATTTACAAGGATTCATTAGGTATTTCTAACTCGACTACAATCCTACTCCTATTTGAACTCTATACAAAATATGTAATCCTAATTCAACGCAAACTAATCATAAAATATATAATCTAAATCTAATCCATAGTTATTAGAAACCAATGGTTGAGATTAGATGGTTTAAAATACTATTTTTCAAGTCCAAAACCCGAAAATACTTTCAGCACACTCGTAGCCTGCTGGACCAAATCTTCTATTCCGCAATACTTTAGTAAAATAGCCATAACTTTTGCATACAAACTCGAATTGAGCTATTCTTGGTGGTGTTTCAAAGATAATTCAGATCTCTATAAATTTATAATATATAAATTTTTCCAGTTCAAACTTTAATTTTGTCAAAAATTCTCTTGAAATTACTACTGCTGCATATGAGTTCCTGTCTTCACCATGATTGAATTTTTTTTTGCTCGTATTTATCATTAATTTGCTCACTTTTCTTCTTTTCCTTGCAAATTCTTTATTATCTATAAAAACATACTAAACATATCCGAATAACAATTATTTAATACAAAAATAGATAGAATATGGGATACTGATATATAAAACATAACACACATCACACCCGCAAACCTATCTTTTACTAGTTCTTGAGTAAAAGCTAAACCTTAAAAAAAAAAAAAAATCTAACTCACTTGCGCAAGAATTGTGATTGCACTTAGTATGTGCAACAAGCCGTTAAACTCATAGATTATTCTAATAGACGAATTGTGTGTCGTGAGGATTTGTAGTGAATATACCTACAAAATTCACTAAGAAAAGATATTAAGAAATAAATAAAAAAATAAAGATAACTGAAAATCAATAAAATATTTATATTCAAAAGAAAGAAAAATCTTTTTGTATTCTCTGCAATTAATCTTACTAATCTACAAAATCAAGAACGTATTTAGATTATCAATTTTTTTAACTCGAGCTTCACATCAAATATACATATCATTTTATCAAAAATATAAATCCTATCTTTCAATACCCACTAACAAATAATTCTTTGACTCCTATAAATTTACGTACGAGTGTAATGGTTTATTTTGGTTTTATACTCTAACTCTTAGTTCATCTTTCTCTCTATTTTTTTCTTTTTCTACTTTTTTGTGAATATAACACTTTTCATGTAAATATTCACGCTTACTTAGGCACAATACCCGATTATTCAGATCAAACTCTATATCTTAAAAAAAAAAAATCGTTCTTGTGAATTTTCACGCTTACTTAGTCGCAAATACCCAAATAATTAGTATTTCTAATAAATTTATTTATTTAGAAAGGATCATTGCCTCAATACTAGGCTCACCTCTTTATTATTCTTTTTTTTTTTCTTCCTTTTTTGAGAGAGAAAAAACTACTTAATTATCATTATTATTTTTAACATAATAAACCATTGTGAAGTAGAAAACAAATGTATAATTACCTCAAACTTATCATTAGTGGTATTTATATTTTAGATTTTAATCTTTTTTTATAAAATTTTAAGTGTATTATCTGATCTACTTTTCCTATTAAATATCAATTCTAAATTTATTTATTTATTTATAATTAGTTAGATTTATTGTAGAAAATAATTTTAATCTCTGACATTCGTGTATGTCTCCAATTTGAAATTTCTATCTTTTCTTGATCCTTTTTTTTTAACTTGTTCTGAAAACTCTATATTTCTCTACTTCAAAACTCTTAATTCAATTCTGAAGATTCAATATGTTTGATCATTCTCAATTCTCAAATCTTAGATTCTTAATATCCCTCGCTCTCTTTCTCTCAGACTTTCTTAAATAAGTAAGTTTGCAAGTTAAAAAAAGTAGAAGAATTAAATGTGATCTCTAACGAAAGCAATATTACAATAGTTAGATATCATCCAAAGTTTTGTCTTAGCCCCCAATTTCTCGGGAGATGACCCTGAAGAGGGGTCATACTTTTGCATTCTAATTTGTTCAACGCATGCTCTAATTTATACTCATTATCGTGTACATATCTCATGTTGTTACTCATATATACTTTTCTTTCAAATTCTTCTCATAATTTTACTCTCTTGTAGAACTTACTCTTTAATTTAGCGAAATTTTAGGTGTTAAGAAAGATAGGGTCTAGCTTAGGTGTTGCGTGAATAACATAATTAGGAATGGTAATGGATGTGTCCACGGGTTAATTTTTGGCCCGCCCTATACAAAATTTTGAATTAGAAAAATAAATTTTTTATTTTTAATTCAATTTGTATAGGACGGGTTAAAAATTGACCCATCGATGCATCCATTATCATCCCTAGTAACATTATAGGATCTTCAAGGACAACTAAACTTTCATAATTTATGGGTAAGGAATAATATGTGGTTGTATTTGTGGTAAAATGAGAACTTGATTTTTATGTTATGTAAGTCCTCAGAAGTAGCATAGTCAAATGGCCTAGGCTTGCCTAGATTGAAAATACTGTTGGAAAAAATAATAAAATCCCGACTTCTATGTAAACAACAAGTTAGTTATAAGTAAATCAACAAGTTACAGTGACACACAATATTTACGTGGAAAACCTTTACAGAAAAAACCACGGGACAATCAAATAGCGAATTTCACTATTCCAGACAAATAGTACAGCCTTCCGAGTCTTGTCCAGAGAACTCGGAAATATATATGAAATAGAGAGTGATACAATGTTATCTCCAACACGAAAAAAATCTCCAACCTTATTAGAAAACTGTAGTCTGTAGTAGAAATACCAGACTAACATCGTCATGGATATCACCTGAAGATAGTATCCCGCATAGTACACCGAGCTTCTTCTCTCCTCTCTTCCTTTCTCTATCTTCTCTTCACTCTTCTTTTCTTCTTGAATGGATGATTTTAATGATGAATGAAATCAAATGAGAGCACATATTTATAGGCTTACATTGTAGTACTATTTCACAAACCATTACTGTTTCACCAACTATTACTATTTCACCAACCATTACTATGCCACCAACCATACTTCACCAATCATTCTCTTAATTTTTTACCTAATCACTCTCACCTAATCTATTTTTGGGTTGGATTAACTCTAACAATCTCCCCCTTCAACCCAAAAAGGGGATGAACTAGAACTCTACTTAGAGTCTATACCGTCTACCTTCCGGCAGAAATCTTGCTTCTCTCTAGGTAACCATTTTGTCATCATATCTGCTCTATTTTTATTAGTGTGAATTTTCTCAAGCTGCAATAATTTTTCATCAAGTATGTTTCTAATCCAGTGATATCTTACATCGATGTGCTTGGATTTAGAATGAAAACTTGGATTTTTGCTGAGATGAATAGCACTCTTACTATCACAATAGACTGTATAGGTATTTTGTGATATACCTAGTTCTTTCAAAAAACATTTCATCCATAACATCTCTTTGCAAGTTTCTGTAATAGCAATATACTCAGCCTCTGTAGTTGACAAGGCAACACATTTTTGCAACTAAGATTGCCAAGACATAGCTCTCCCTGCAAAAATAATCAAATAACCAGATGTAGACATTCTTGAGTCAATATCTCCTGTCATATCTACATCAGTGTAACCCGTTAGTACCGACTTTCCTCCTGTAAAGCAAATACTTATTTTGAAAGTTTCTCTTAGGTACCTTAATATCCACTTAACTGTAGCTCAATGCTCTTTACCTGGATTTGTAAGGAACCTACTAAAAATACCTACTGCATATGCTATATCTAGTCTAGTACATACCATTGCATACATTAGACTACCAACTGCTGAAGCATATGGAACTCTTCCCATTTCTTTTTTTTCCATCTCGCTTTTGGGACATTACTCGGAGTTTGGTTTGAAGTGTCCTGCAAGTAGAGTACCAACTGTTTTTGTTCTGTCTATGTTGAATCTTTTTAGTATTTTATTGATGTAGGTTTCTTGCGACAACCATAACTTTTTGGCATTCCTGTCACGAGATATTTGTATCCCTAAAATTTGTTGTGTTGCTCCCAAGTTCTTCATGGTAAATGATTTGCTTAAATCCTTCTTAAACTTGTCAATCTTGAATATGTCTTGACCTACAATCAATATGTCATCAATATAGAACAATAGTATAATGAAATCACCATCATATCTTTTGATGTAAAAACAATAATCTGAAACTATTTTCTTATAGCCATGATCCACCGTAAAAGAATCAAATTTCTTGTACCATTGTCGAAGTGCTTGTTTTAATCCATACAAGCTCTTTCTCAACTTGCAGGCCATATCTTCTTTATCTTAGACTTTGAAACCTTCAGATCACCATGAAGAAAAGCTGTCTTCACGTCCATTTGTTCGATCTCCAAGTCCATATTTGCAGTCATTCCAAGAACAAGACGAATTGATGACATTTTTACCATCGGAGAGAAAATTTCTTCAAAGTCAACTCCTTACTTTTGGTCAAAACCCTTCACAACTAACCTTGCCTTGTATCTTGGTTGTGAGTTCTTCTCTTCGATCTTTATCTTGAACACCCACTTATTCTTCAATACCTTCCTTCTATTTGGTAATTTTACCAAATCATATGTATAGTTCTTGTGTAAAGAATCCATTTTCTCTTTCATAGTTTTTAAGCATTTAGTTTTCTGACTACCTTCTTGCATTTCTTGATAACTTTCTGTTTCACCTGCTTCAGTAACTAGGACATACTCATTAGTTGAGTACCTGTTAGAAAGATAATGGTCTCTGGCAGACCGCCTTAATAAGACGTTATTGATGGTTGTGTTATAGTGGATTGCTCTCCCTCTTCTTCTTGAATAGGAGTATCAACATTTGCTTGATATTCTCGCACTTCTTCTCCTTCATCGTTTGTGACTGGAAAAGGAACTGGATTCAGATCTATAACTTCGCTTGTAGAACACTACATTATTTCTTTCTTCTTGAAATCTTCGATGGCCTAATTTTCAAGGAAATTCACATCTCTACTTCTTATTACCTTCTTGTTTTCTGCATCCTATAACCTGTAGCCAAATTTTTCATCTGCATAACCAAGAAAAATACATTGTTTTGTCTTATCATCAAGTTTTGATCTTTCATCTTTAGGAATGTGAACGAATGCACGGCAGCCGAATACTCTCAAGTGTTTGTAGAAGACTTTCTTTTTGTCCATACGTTTTCTAGTGCATCACCCTTTAAAGGAACTAAGCGTGATAAATTGATTAGGTCTGTCACAGTTCTTAATGCCTCCGCTCAAAAGGGTTTGGGCAATTTGGAATGTGATAGCATACACCTAATCCGTTTGACGATAGTGCGCTTCATTCTTTCTACCAGACTATTTTGTTTAGGAGTCTTCGGAATGATCATCTCATGTCGAATTCCCTTAATCTTGCAATATTCGTCGAATGGCCCGATATACTTGCCACCATTGTCTGATCGGATACATTTAAGGGACCTCCCTGTTTCTCTCTCCACTTTGGCATGAAATTATCTAAAGACATCTGCAACTTGATCTTTAGTTTTTAAAGTATAAGCCCAAATTTTTCTGGAATAATCATTTATAAAAGTTACAAAATAAAGAGCACCACCAAATATTTTAACTTTCATAGGAGCACAAATATCTGAATGTATCAAATCCGGTACGTGAGACTTTTTATTTGATCCACTCCTAACAAATGAAACTCGATATTGTTTGCCAGATAAGCAGTGCACACAAGTATTAAGATGTGTACCGTTCATATTTGGCAAGTATTTTTCTTTAGCAAGAATTTGCATTCCCTTCTCACTCATGTGGCCAAACCTCTTGTGCCACAACTCTAGAGAAGAATCTTGCTCAATTGTGTTCACCTCATATTTGCACAGTTTTTCTTGCATCTTATAAAGAGTGCAATATTTTTTTCCTCTTACCACGATAAGAAAACCTTTTATGAGCTTCCAATGCCCATTGCAAAAGGTACTGTCAAATCCATCTTCATCTAGTTTTCCTGCAAATATTAGATTCAAGCGAAGATCTGAAACGTACCTTATATATTTGAGCACCAATTTACAACCGAGACTGATCTCAAGATGTATATCTCACATGCGTTTAATTTGAGAAGTGTTTTTGTTGTCCATCCTTACAATACCAAAATCTCCACTTTCATAAGTTGTAAAAAAATCTCTATATGGAGTAGCATGATACGAGGCTCCCATATCGATTACCCAATCTGCATCTTGACATGTAATACAAAAATATAAATCATTACTTTCAGATACAACTAATCACCTTCAACTGTAGCTGTAGTATTTTCATGGGCTTCTGACTTTCCTTCACGCTTTGTTTTTTCATCTCTTTTCTGAATTCTGCAGTCTTTTTCCATATGTCTTTTCTTGTGGCAAAAGTAGCAAGTAATATTCTTCTTCAAACTGGATTTACTTCTGGATCTGAAATAGTTGCTTCTATTTTTTAATGTTGCTCTTCCTCGATTCTTTAACAAAAGTGCTTCAGACTGTGCTGTGTCCAAGTTATTTCGTCTGAGTTCTTCATTAAGCAAAGTCCTTGTAACCAAACTCATAGAAACTATGTCTTCTGGTGCAGAGTTACTTAGAGATATCACCAGTGTCTCCCAACTCTCCGGTAGTGAACTGAGCAATAATAAAGCCTGCAACTCATCATCAAGTTCTACTTTCATAGAAGAAAGCTGATTAACAATACTTTGAATTTCATTCAAATGTTCAGCGATAGAAGAACCATCTTTATACTTTGAGCTAACTAACTTCTAATCAAGAACGCTTTGTTGCCTGCTATTTTTCTACCATGTAGACTCTCAAGTTTCTTTCAAAGAGAGTGTGATGTACTCTCAGTGGAGACATGATGAAACACGGTATCATCCAACCATTATCGAATGAAACTAATAGCTTGTCTGTCAAGTTTTTTCCAATCATCATCACTCATGTCTTTTAGTTTAGACATATCACCTTCTAAAGGTACATGAAGATCTTTACAATGTAAAAGATCTTGCATTCTTGACTTCCAGATCATCCAGTTAGATCTATTGAGAGTAATCATGTGGTTTGTTATGCTCTCCATTGTTTACATACAATAACTAATAACCTTAGCTCTAATACCACTGTTGAGAAAAATAATAAAATTCTGACTTGTATGTAAACAACAAGTTAGTTATAAGTAAATCAACAAGTCACAGATGACACACAATATTTACATAAAAAATTCTTACGGGAAAAATTACGAGACAATCAAAGAGCGAATTCCACTATCCAGATAAATAGTACAGCATTCCCAATCTTGTCCAGAGAACTCGAGAATATATAGGAAATAGATAGTGATACAATGTTACCTCCAACATGAAAAAAAACCTCCAACCTTATTAGAAAACTATACTCTGTAGTAGAAGTACCAGACTAACACTGTGATGCATACCACTTGAAGAGAGTATCCCACAAACACACCGAGCTTCTTCTCTCCTCTCTTCCTTTCTCTATCTTCTCTTCACTCTTCTTTTCTTCTTGAATGGATAATTTCGGTGATGAATGAAATTAAATGAGAGCACATATTTATAGGTTTATATTGTGGTACTATTTCACCAACCATTACTGTTTTACCAACCATTACTATTTCACCAACTATTACTATGACACCAACCATACTTCACCTAATCACTCTCATCTAATCATTCTCTTAATTTTTTTACCTAATCACTCTCACCTAATCAATTTTTGGGTTGGATTAAATCTAACAGATACTGTGTTGTTAATAATGTTTATTTGGAATTTGATTTCGAAACTTATATTTTGTGATTGCAATGATATAGAGAGGGCTACTCGCGAGATTTTATAGCATGTTTGATGATTGGAGAGTGAAATTACTTTTATATGATAAACATGATGGTTATAGTTAAAACTATTATGATAAATTGTATTGCATGTGAGTAAATACAAAGAAAATATTGTCGATGTTCTAGAAAATTTTTGCCAGTATAGTGGGTGCTTGCCCTAGTCGACCGTGTAGGGAGGAATGAGTCGTTGAATGTGACACTTGTATTAACTGTAATGGACTACATTGAAATAAACTTGAAAACTTATCCCCATTATTTTGGTATTGTTTCGGTATCGTGCTCTTCAATTCTTGTAGCTCATGCTGCGGTTTTTGTCGAGCCATATTAGTTATGTTGGATATATTTGACAAATTAGATACTATTATACTTAGAATAGATTAAATCTTACTAACAATTAATTGAATCAGAAAAGTTGTTGAGTGAATCTATGTAGAAAAGATTGATAGTACTGTCTTATCTGTATAGTTACAAACAAAGATATGGAAATCCGAATTGATTTAAATAAAATATAATCAGTTTATTATTTTGAAAAGAAACAGAACTATATATATAATATATAAATATAAAACAAAATGATATATATTATTGAAAACCATGTTAGAATAATTTACTGTAAGAAGTTTATCGAGGCTAGCATTGAACGCTATCTCCTTAAGACCAATTTGCCCTCCACTGATATGCTTCTGAATTTCAGTGGGTGTCAATCTCTCAGAAAACAACGATCTTCTGCAATAGGAAAGAAGTAGTAGTCCTATTGCCTCTGGCGAATCAAGATTAAAGAATACTCTCTGTTTTGGTGTATGAGTGAGAATACAGACAAAACTTTTTAGAACAGAATTTTTGTCAGAAAACTGGTAAATATAACGATACTGAGCATCCTATTTATAGTTTTTCAGACCAATGATTAACAGACTCATTCAAATAGACATGACCATTTAACAAAGCTGTTGAATCATAATAGTCAGAATTTTTTCAGTTTGAAACTTAACGACTAATAGCCATATCTATTTTGTTGGGATCTTAACGGGTCTGAACCCAATTGGTGAAATAGAGGCAACCCGAACTGAACCAAAAATCTAATTCTTCTTAGCTCCTCGTGGCGGTGCATTCTCCTTAGCTCCTCGCGACGAAGCGTATGTGCGAAGTGCCAAGTGTGCCACTAAAACCCTCATTCACCCTTGCACACGTGCACACGTGTGCGGCAAGTGTGTAGCACCACCCATGATGCTCAAGGTTTCTCCTCTTATTACATAAGTAATACTGTGAAATAAACAATCTAATATAAACCCACCATTTAACAACTCTTTTATCAATGTGAGACTATATTTTATCCCTTGCCATGTATCCTACTTTGAAACTATTTTTCATTCACTTAATTTATTACTTTGAACTAGTGAATTGGCTCAAATTTTCAATATTCAAATATGAATTCAACAATCGCCGACATGAATGAAATGGCTTAAAACTCTAATTCAGATGAAATTGAGAGTATAATAGAAAGTTATCACATCGGAAGAGCTAGCTTTTAGTTTTGAATCTTTCCTAGTAAGATATTATCGAGTTTACTTACAAACCAGTTAACATGATGTCTTGAATTATTCAAATTTTGATGTAAATTAAGATAATAATGTTCACTTGATTCTTTTCAATTTTAACTGATTCTTTTATATTGTGTCTGTTTTGGCCATGGACAACCTGATAATTTTATAAGTGCTCTAGAGAACCTAGCATTTATCATTCTCATAGAAGCGCTCCCTTTGTACTCATATAGGTGCTATTATATTAAGAGTATCCTGCCATACTCCACTTGAATTTCCAAGATATAATGATCATTAAAAGTATAACTTATCCTTGCACACATTTTTGGTTAATCACTGTTTGTCATAGGAATTTTGCAGTGATTCTTTTGAGTTCCCCTACAATTCAGTTGTCCCATTGAATCTAGATCTTGGGATCTCTAGTCAGCTTGGTTCGGTTGCTATTATGGATTTACTCTATTTAGTAGGTTGTAGTCCAAATCCCGTCAATGACTAATATTCTGGATCTTTGGTTAGGCCTTTTGTTAATAGATCTGAAATATTATCCTTTGAGTTTACATAATTAAGAGATATTATTCCATTTTTAAGCAGTTGTCATACATTATCATATCTACGACATATATGTCGTGATTTTCCATTGTACATTACATTTTGTGCCCTTCCAATTGCTAATTGACTATCACAATGGATGCAAATTGCTAATACAGATTTGGGCAATATTAGAATATCCTCTATAAAGTTTCAAAGCTATTCTGCTTCTTCTCCAGGTTTATCTAAAGCAATAAATTCAGATTCCATAATAGATCTGCCTATACATATTTGTTTCGAGAATTTCCAAGATATAACCGCACCTCCAATAGTAAAGACATATCTCCTTATGGATTTTACATCTTTAGAATCTATAATCTAGTTAGCATCAGTATAACTTTCAATCATTCTAGATATCTTGTATAATGCAGCCTATAATTAGCAGTGTACCTCAAACATTTGAGTACTCTAACTATTACTTTTCAGTAGTTCTCTCTTAGATTACTCGTAAATCTACTCAGTTTGCTTATTGAGTATGCAATATCAGGTTTTGTGCAGTTCGTTAAATACATAACACTGTCTATGATCTGAGAACATTCTAATTGTGATATACTAGCACATGTATTCTATGTAAGATGCAGACTCATATTAACAAATGTTCTAGCTATATCATTATTTTCCTTATCAAATTTATCGAGTATCTTCTCGATATAATGTAATTGGAATAAAATATATCCATCAGATGTTTGGTGATTTTAACACTAAGAATAATATATGCAATACCTAAGTCTTTAATGTCAAATTTTCATAATAACATAATTTTTACCTGCTTAATTAAAGCAACCGTGCTGCCTGTAATAATCATGTCATCTGCATACAAACACACGATAACATAGTTGTGCATATCTCCTTTTATACACATATATATTGCATTCATTATAACGAAATCCATTTGACAACATAACTTGGTCAAATTTTTTAATATTATTATTTAGGTCCTTGTTTAAGCCCGTACAATGATTTAACAAGTATGCACACTTTCTTTTTTTATCCTGAAACTACAAACGCTTTGGATTGTTCTATGTAGATTTATTCATCCAATTCACCATTTGAAAATGTTGTTTTTATATACATTTGATGAAGCTCAAGATTATATAATACTGCAAATGCAATTATTAATCTTATGGACATTATTTTTGTTACAGGTGAATAAGTATCAAAATAATCTACACCTTCTTTTTGTCTATAGCCTTTTATTATAAGTCTAACTTTGTAATTATCTATAAACTTATCAGCTTTTATCTCTCTTAAAAAATACATTTATAATCTAAAGGTTTACTTCCTGGAGGAAGATGCACAAGTTTTCAGGTGTGATTTTAAATAATGGATTCAATTTTACAGTTTACAGTCTTTCCAAAATGGAGCTTCAAATGTAAACATACTCTCTTTATAACTTTAAGGCTCATTCTCTAACAAGTATGTCAAAAAATCCAGACTAAAAGATATACTAATCCTGGCTTTTTTGTTCCGTCTAAGTTCATCCTCATTACTTTTATTTTTATAATCAGATTATGTTTCTCTTATTGCATTATCACAAGTTCTTTTAGAAGAATTTGGTTCATATTGTTTACTAGAAAAATATTCTAAAAGAATATTACATTCCTAGATTTAACAATAGAATACTTATGTATCTCTGAATTATCTGATTTGAAACTAAAGAAACGATGTGCACTGCTATTATGTGCATATCCTATGAATATACAATCAATTGTCATAGATCCAATTTTAGTTCTATTAGGAGTAGGAATTGCTATCTTTGCATGACACCCCACACTCTTAAGAATTTATAAGTATGTGCTCGACCTAGCCATAATTCAATTTTCTTTTGGAGTATTTTATTGAGAACATAGTTGGTAGAAAGCAAAGCTTTTCTCTATATATTCTGAGACAAACCAGAACTTATTAACATCATCTCTTTTAAATTAACCAATGTACTTAAAGTATGATAATTAACATGACCTAATCTACTATGCCAAATATTAGGAGACTCAATCACATAAGTAGAAGAATTATTATTATTATTATTATTATTATTATTATTATTATTATTATTGGTTTTAGGAGCAATGATCATTATATTCATTTTAAATAGACCATCAGTTATGTACCCCTTACCGACATACACACCGTTTTCGTAAGTACAAATTTATTGGACTTAAATACAAGTCTAAATCCTTTTCTTATTGAAAACTGAACTAAAAACCATATTTTTGCAAACGTCTGGTATATGAAGTATATCAGTCAGATTAAGTTTTTTCTCCGAAGTCGTTTTTAGTACAATCTTTCCATGTCTTTCAACCTTAGAAGTTGCAGTTACTCATATTGAGTAATTTTTCTTCCACGGTTTCATATGTTGAGAACATCCACTTGTTGGCACAGATATAACATGTGCTCCATCATTCTTTGAAATTGTCACTAATTAAGTTAATTTTTGAGACAATAGATGTAACATTTATATGTTCAACATTCGCACAAAAGTTATCCACTTCAGTCAAATTTGCATTAGGATGTTTCTTCTTCTTAGAAGAGTTTGGTACCTTGCGTACACAATAGTCCTGTACATGATGTTCAGGCTTGTCATAGTTGTAGCACTTGCTATTGAACCTTTTCTGGTCACCACCTTTAGAGTTTTCTCCGGCATACTTACACTTCTTGTCATTAAGTCTCTTGGATTGTTCTATCACATTAGCTTTGGAAATAGATAATAGATTTTCAACTTTCTTTTCAGAAGTGTAGTTGTCTTCTTCAAATCTCAATTGTACAAATAGATTTTCAAGTGACATTTATTTACGTTATGCTTTAAGTAATACTTGAATTCTTTCCAAGATGGTGGTAATTTTTCAATAATTACATCTAGTTGGAATGATTCATTGATAGTCATCCTTTTAGCATGAATTATCATTTGAAGATCTTTTACTTGGTTGATCACATTTTTAAAGTCAACCATTTTATAATTCAGAAATTTACCGACTATATATTTCTTAGAGCCGGCATTTCTGTATTATATTTCTTATCTAAGGACTCTCAAAATTCCTTAGCAATAGGAATTGAACTGTATATATTGTATAGTATATTGGCCAATCCATTGAGGATATAATTCTTATATAAAAAATTTGGATATTTCCATGTATCAACCACTTTCACAGACTGTTGGACATCTTCATTAAGAACCGACATAGTCTCTTTCAAATACTTGGCCAGATTTATTGTAGTGAGAGAGAATAATATTTTCTATTGTCATCTCTTAAAATCAATATCACTTAACTTCTCTGGTTTCTCGTACTGACTTGAGGGCATAGTCGAAGTAACCATGATAGGGGTTACTATAGTGGGCATATCAGATATAATTACAGTGGCTATCTACAAAAACAAAATTGTTTAATTTAATTTTGTAGGAAATTTTAACCCTCTAAAAGAAAATCTTTAACTTACTTCGAGTAAAATAAGATCTAAAATATATTCTTTATTAAACTTTGTCTAAATCAGATTAACAAGAATATCAATTCAGATTTTAAAACAAATTTTTGTCCTCTTAACAGAGTCTAATTTGACAATAACAACTTTCTATCCTTAAAAAGCAAGTAAATATAGATATGAAATAATCTCTGTTTAAACAGTATTATGACAAAGATCTAATTTTCTTATTTAAATAGTTATACAAATATATTTCTAACAGTATTTAAATCTATCAAAGATCGGTCTTAAGATTGTTGGATATATTTGACAGATTAGATACTATTATATTTAGAACAGATTAAATCTTACTAATAACTAATTGAACCGGAAAAGTTATTGAGTGAATCTATGTAGAAGAAATTGATAGTACTGTCTTATCTGTATAGTTACAAACAAATATATGGAAGTCCGAATTGATTTATATAAAATATAATCAGTTTATTATTTTAGAAAAGAAATAGAACTATGTGTGTGTATTATATATAAATATAAAATAGAAATATATAATTGAAAACCAAGTTAGAATACTTCACTGTAAGAAGTTGATCGAGGTTAGCATTGAACGTTATCTTTTTAAGACTGATTCGCCCTCCAATTGTATGTTTCTGGATCTCAGTGGACATCAGTCTCTCAGGATATAACGATCTTCTGCAATAGGAAGGAAGCAGCAGTCATGTTGCCTCTGGCGAATCAAGGCTAAAAAATACTTTCTGTTTTGGTGTATGAGCAAGAATGCATTTCAGGACAGAACTTTTGTCAGAAAATTGGTAAATGTAATAAGACTGGACATCCTATTTATAGATTCTTAAACCAACAACTAACAGACTCATTCAAACAGATATGATAGTTTTACAAAACTGAATCCTAACAGTCGGACTTTTTCAGTTAAAAACCTAATAGCTAACAACCGTATCTCTATTTTGTTTTGATCTTAACGAGTATGAACCCAATTGGCAAGATAAAGGTAACCCAAACTGTACCAAAAATCAAATTCTCCTCAGCTCTCCTCGCAAGGATGTGCCAAGTGCGCCACTAAGGCGTCCTAAATGCCCATTTGTGCACGTGTCACACACACACATGCACGTGCGGCTGGTGAGTAAAACCACTTATGGTGCTCAAAGTTTCTCCTCTTATTACGTATGTAATATCATGAAATAAACAATCATATGTAAAGCCACAATTTAACAACTCTTTTACCGATATGGGACTATATTTTATTGTATTTCCTTGCCATATATCCTACTTTGAAGCTATTTTTCATTTACCTAATTTATTATTTTAAACTAGTAGATTGGCTTAAAGTTTAAATGTTCAAACATGAATTCAACAATTATCGCGTTCGGCTAAATTTAGTACGTTTAAGTTTCAGTGTTTAAAATGAATGGAGATCTGTAACATCTTAATCTTCTGTGATCTGAACCTGGTCTCTCATAGGCCTCTTCCCAACTAAAGCTGCAACCCTAACTTGTCCTATCCTGAGGCCTATTTGTATATTTTTCTTAGCAAGAATACAAGTGGGGGATAAAAAAAGGTACATTGGATGTTTAGATGTTATTACTTGGTTCAAATGTTGTTGCCACTATAAGTAAAGTTTAATACCACTAACATATCAACTACTGACAGAGAAAGATGCTTGAGCTATGATGTGAATTGTCCGTTGTCTCTAATTCGATATTTGTCTGTGAATCTGTGATGTGATGACTCTTTGAAAAAGTCATTGAAGTTTCAGACAAGAAATGGGTTGATCAACTCTTAGTTTCTAATAATAATAATAGAAAGACCTCATTAATTAAGCAATTGACAAATAAATGGAAATTCTTTCGAAATAAGTCTTTATTTTTTTAAACTCAACCACTTGACGATATTTATAAGGGGTATTTACATATCTGTCCCTTAAATCTTTATAAATTATAATTTAGTCCTCCAAATCTTCATATTTAGGATTTAGTCCCCATATCCTAAGTTACTACAATTTAGTCTCCCAGTTTATATTTTGGCACGATTTTTACGTTTTATCCCTAATTTTCTTTACTTAATTCTCTCTTCCTTCTTTCCCCTCTTTTCTTAGTTTTTATTGGGTTCCCCCCTTCTATTCTCTTCTCTCTCTATTCATTTATTGGGTTCTCCCTCTCTATATGAAAATCAAATGTATTATTCTCTACTAAATGTATTAAACCTATAAATGAATTTATCCAATATAGAGAGGGAGAACCCAATAAATGAATTTATATTGAGACTTAAAAGTTTAATACATTTAGTGGAGAATAATACATTTGGTTTCAATATAGAGAGGGAGAACCCGATAAATGAATTGAGAGAGAAGAGAAAAATAAGGGGGAACCCAATAAGAATTAAGAAGAGAGAGAGAGAGAGAAGAGAGAAGGGGAATTAAGTGAAGGAAATCAGTAGTAAAACGGAAAAATCAATTCAAAATATAAACTGGGGGACTAAATTGTAGTAGGTTAAAGGATTTGGGGGACTAAATCCTAATTATGAAGATTTTGGGGACTAAATTATAATTTATAAAGATTTAAGAGATAGATTTATAAATACCCCTATTTATAATTAAGCCAGGCATGTGGGAAATTCTATTTACACACGAAAATTTACTCTTCATGCACGGTTTTAAAATTTGTAAATAATTACAAGTTTGCTATTTATTTTTTTTGACTAACATACCCTTTTAAATCCCAAATAAAAACTTCTTAGAATTTGGAACTACAACTCATCGTCTTCCTACTCTATTTTTTTATAAAATCCTAAAAATTATTTTTTAGTGGAATTGAAATAAAAAAAAGAAATATATCTCCCACAAATTCATCGATTTAATTTCTTAACCCCCTAAAACTTTTATATTCGCGTTCGTATAAAGGTTTAGAAAAATTTTAAATTCTTCGAATTCATTGTAACAAGTGAAATTAGGATTTGAAGTTTGAGTTTGAGTTTTTTTATTCAAATAGAAAATTCCAAACATGTAATTGGTATCGGAGGACAAATCTAAGATACAATTTAAAATTATTCTTAGTTTATTATTTGTATTTTTATTGTTATTATGTCAGCTTTTAATCGGATTATAATACCCGACCAAATTTGAAAAAATTTGGGATGGGATGACATGAAGGAGGGTTAAAATTGAAAAAAAAAATTGGGTGCAGAGAGTAAATTGGTATTATTTCAAAATGGAAGTTTGGGGCAAAGAATAATCAGGACGTAAAGATTAAATTGCAGTGTGTAAATAGAATTTCCCTAGGCGTGAAAGGCCCATGGTAGGCTGATAGCATGGCTGTGTAAGCCATTTCCATCTTATATCATCTCGATTGATATGCACTATAGTACTCTGGTATCAATAAACTCTTGCTTCGGACCTCATTTCTTAATAAAATTGAAATTCTCTCTTGCTAAATAACTTTATAAATCATATATATATGCTAAATAACATGCTAAAGAAATAAATATAAAAGTAGGTAGAACATAACTGAAGGAAGTAATGTCAGTATTGTGTCTCAGGTTCCTCAATCGATAAATATATGCTCGCATTAAAAATAGGGGAGAAATAAGATTCAGTCAATACAAAAATATGAAATGGCACCATCTAGAAGAAAATAAAAAAATATTAATCTTAATTTTCTTTTACGCTCCCTTATTTTACTATCCAGCTGTTTGCCATGAAAATTGTGAATGTCTTTTTATTGAATTTATCAATAGGAGATTATAACTTCAACGGTTCCCGTTTACAAAAGATGAGGAAAAGTTGAATACCTCTTTGTTTAAGGCTAGGTTCTATGGTAGCTGTGAAGAACGATCTTACTTTCCGTTGACAGTCCGTACAAATTTTTTAGTTAGTAAAGGTTTTGAACTCCTGACAGCAATAGCAAGAGGACTTTCTATATCGTATTGATTTCCTGACCTCTACTTTGGCCTTTTTTCTCCATCTCTTTTTCTGCCTCAATTTGGGCTCTTTATAGGAATTTCGAGGCTCTTGAGCTGATGTAACCGTTCAGCGATTGGCCTCCATGATCTGAGTAGTGCTGATGTAACCGTTCAGCGGTTGGCCCCCACGATCTAAGTAGTGCAGTCGTAACTGTTCAACGGTTATCCTCCACAATCTCAGTATGAAGTTCCCGCCCTTTGGTCTGGTGAATTTATATTAAATCTTCCAGAAGCCGTAACTGACATCTTCAATTCTCCAGATCATAGCTGAAATGCAGAACGTGAATCTCAAACTTTAGATTCACGGTTTTTTTGTCTATGACTAGGATGTAGACCTTGAGCCTTGGGTTTGCGGTTGTTCTAATTATAGCCCGCGTTTGAACTTTTAGATTCGCAGATTTATTTGGTTATTACCGAACTATGGATCTCAAATCTTAGCTTCGCGGATCTTTTCTAAAATAAAACTGGGACGCGAATCTCATACTTTAGACTCGCGGCTCTTCAAATATAGCTGTAATGCGAATCTCAGATTTTG
Organism: Dracaena cambodiana; assembly: GCA_036321105.1. Classification (NCBI taxonomy): domain Eukaryota; kingdom Viridiplantae; phylum Streptophyta; class Magnoliopsida; order Asparagales; family Asparagaceae; genus Dracaena; species Dracaena cambodiana. Next base: position 20,335,105 of record JAYEPQ010000012.1, on the reverse strand, counting down.
GATTTGCAGCTTTAGTGATATTCCAACTGGAACGTAGATCTCGAGCTTTAGACTTGAGACTCCTTCTAATTATCCACCCATGTTTTGATTACTTTAAAAGATAAAACACGACCTTATAAGTGTCGCGTTCTATTATTTTCTTTGCTTCAGAGACACGGATCTTTCTCTTTACGACAGATGATCTCATTATCAGGAAATTTTGCCAATAAAACTCCCTCCAAAGTTTTCAAAACTCTACGGTCTTGGAGGTGTTTTGGAACGCTTTGGATAGTTTGGCAAAAACATCCTCTTCGTAGACTTCATATTTTGATAAGAAGCAGGACTCTGTATTATGATCTCAGACTTCTACACCTTTGAAAAGGATAATACTCTGTATTAGAGCTGCGGATTTCATGCGTTTGAAGAAAGTATTATTCTGTATTAGAACTGCAACCTTCCTTTTTGAAGAGAGTACGACTCTGTATTAGAATCGTGAATCTCATTTTTCAAGAAAACACGACTCTGTATTAAAATCGTGAACTTCCAGTTTTGAAGAGAGCACTACTCTAGCACGACTCTGTATTAGGATCGCGAATTTTATTTTTTGAAGAAAACACGACTCTATATTAGAATCATGAACTTCCAGTTTTGAAAAGAACACGACTCTATATTAGGATCGCGAACTCCGTTTTCGAAGAAAACACGACTTTGTATTAGAATTGCGAACTTCCTTTTTAGAGAAAACGTGACTCTATTTTTGAATCGCGGGTTCCCCTTTTGGAGAAAGCACGACTCTATATTAGAATCGCGAATTTTCTTTTTTGCAAAAAAACCGGAAAGTTATCACTTTTTAAGGCGTAGAGATCAAGACGTTCTCTGAGCCGCATTAAATGAGAAGATACTCACGAGATTCGGACTAGAGATCACGTTTATCCGAAAATCTTATCCGTCAAATCATCTTCTATAAAGCCTCGACTTCATGAGGTAAGCATTTTTAGCTTTTCTCTGAGAATTTTGAACTCTAGGCTTCTCTTCAGATGTTTTTCAAGACTTTTCATCTTCAACCTTCTTTAATCTTCAACTTTCTTCAAATCAAAGATTTTCTTGAAAGTAATCTGAAGAGGATGACGAGAAGATCTTCTGATGTTTCTGCGAGTGGTTCCAAAAATCCTCAAGCAACTTCTAGCTCTATTGTGGTTCGGCTATCATTGTTCGGCAAAAACACTTAATTGGAAGTAATGTTCTTACCTTATATTGGAAAGTATCTCTTTCTTTACGACTTTGTTTTGATTAATCTTTCTTTTCATGCAGTCGATTATGCCTTAAACCCTTGGTCAAAAGACCATTATTTTGGTTACCTAGGAGGCTATTAGGGAAAGAAAGAATTCAGATTCAACCAAGTTTTTTCGGTTTATGCAGCATCCTGTGGTCAAGAAAGGAAAAGTAAAGTTCTGAATCCTACTCGCCCTACATTGTGAGAATTGATGACCACTGATCCTTTTGAAGGAAAAGATAGAACTTTGTTAAACAAGCTCGCTTTTCTATTTGGCGATCATCTTTCAATCCCTGATGATTGCTTGGATGATAGAGAATATAAATGACTCCGTTAAGTTAATGGTCAAAACTTATTTCTACCTGACATAGAGAGGTCTTACCCGTTCCTGTATCTCCAATCTCTTTCCATCCATAGAACAATGGAATGACATTTAAATAAGCCTCAAGATGGCGTTTTGTTGGGCGCATTCAATACACAAGGTGCTTTCCCCCGCTCTACTGGAAAATATTTTTCTGGATTGTTTTCAGGATCTTTCAAGCAAGATATTCCACTGGGTGAAACACCCATACTTGCTCAGACCTTTCTGCACTGATTTGTTGGTGTGCAAGGGGAATTTCCAGTTCAAGACTTTCGTCGTGCTGGATGGGTTCATTGCTCTTCCAAAGGAGAATGGGCAATTCTGATTGATTTCTTTTTGAAGACGTTTAGAGATTAGCTTCAACATGCAAACATCTACCGTGCTATTAGGGCGGTTCAGTATGGTATCTCTGCTAGCATATTCCATTTCTTTTCTTTACGGGAACTGTATAATCCTAATACATGTACAATTTTTACTCCTCGCGGCAAACTGGAGTTTGCTTCGCACAAGATGTACAAAGTCTCAAGACTGCCTATGGAAGATATTCCGTATGAAAAATATATCCCTACGGGAGAAGAGCTTCATTCGCTGAAAACTCAGCACCCCATGATCTATGACACTTACTAGGAATTGCTTTGCCATTATCACATCTGCGCTCATACGTTTGGCATTCGTCATGTAAAGCAGAAGTGACTGCAATATCTTCTTCCCAAATTTTCAAAGAATAGCTCCAATTTCACCCGTCTCCCTCCAGTTTCTGAAAAAAGAGGTTGAAAGAAGAATTACAAATTTCGGGACAGATGCATATGTCGTCGAATCTGCCGAGGATGTCTTCAAGGTCGGGACATCTTTGGATCGCTTTCCACTCTCATAGTGTGTCCTTTTACATTTTAATATGGATGAACTTAGCCTTTTTGTCAATTTTGCATTTAATCTCTCCATCTTATTTTTTATTTTTCTCAATTTATTTCTACTCTTCTTTCTTTTATTCAATAGTAAAGTTTTGAGTTAGAACCTTTACCGTCCATATTCGACCCACGAGTATCTTTCATGGCAGCAAGTATTTTGGTTTTATCAACATGTGAATAACATACTCACTTTGATGTAGCAGAATCATGAGCTCGATTTTAGATCGTCCTTCCAAATCATTAGGTATCATGACCTCTTCCTTTTGATGTTCCTTCCATTCTTCAATTATTACGGGCTTGTCATATAATTCTTCAATCATGTCATCAAAATTCTCAAAAGAAAATGGCATACTAGTGGTCCTATCATGAATCAAGTTATTATGAAGGGATAAAAATTCTTCTTCACAAATTTCTTCATAATTTTTATCAAAAAAATCAAATAATAATATGTCACTAGCAACATCACCATGAGATAAATTATCAAGCAAAATATTTTCTTTCTCACTAATTTCTTCATAATTATTGTCACAATGGTCTAAAATAGATTGATCACAATGTTGAATTATAGACTTATCATGCACAAAAATTATTTAACTCATTTTGAATCATATCTACTTCAAAATATGACTAAAGTGGTTGCTCGCTAGAGTAAGATATGTTCAAATTATTAGATGGTTGATCTCCAAGAAGTTTAGTTTGAGAAATCGCATTGAGAAGATCTTCCATGCAAGATTCAACTTGAAAGGATGATTTTTGAGAGGATGATTTTAGCAAATCTTCTATATATTCCTCTATTCTACGTCTTCATTACTCAGACTCATGATCAGAATTTTTCTTATTTTTTTCAAATGATTGCATCTAGAGATCATGAGTGAAATTTGAAGATGGATATGATAGATCTGTATATATCTTTGATGACAGAGATAAAGTGGTTGTAGGTAAATTCTCATGACATGCATATTTTGCTTCTAATCTTTTTAATTTTTCATCTAACATGTTCAATTGAATATCTTGCTCATGATTGATGTAGAACATAAAGATGAATAACCCATAAAGAAAGGATCATATGGAGGACTCTCTTGGTATGGCTCTTGATTGTATGCAAAATTAAAATTATTCATCCATTCATAATTGTAATTTTGTGTATAAGAAGAGCTCGTAGGTTCATTATATGTGTTGTGAATTTGATTATGACATAGTCCTAGCGAACTTCCTATCCATGGACACTGATAATAATTATGATATGAATCACGACAATGATAGCAACCAGTTTGATTTTGAAATATTTTTTTAATATATTTTTTGAAAAAGGTGGAGAGGGAGAAAAATAGAAAAGAAAAAAATGAAATTTTATTTATATATTTTTTATATTTTTGTACAGAACCAGGAACCCTAAATACAGAATTAGACAAAATTTGGGGGAGAAAATCTCTACAATTCCCGCTAATTAGCGGAATTGTCACTATTTAGCGGCAAAATCAGGGAATTTACCTCTCTGGTTTTTGCAGTGCACTTTCGAGACTCTTTTCTTCCCTTTTTGCTTACTGTATCTGAAGTTTCAGATCTATACACACTCAACATATACTGTTAACCCGTAAAAAGTTAGAAAAAGCAAGAAAAAATCGTCGATTCCCGGCAACAGTGCCAAGAAATGTGATAATTTAACTGCAAGCGTACAGTATCGGTGTAGCGCTGTACAGGTCGTCCCACAGAGATCTCAGATATTTTGTAATTCTTACTAATTATATAGTCTAACGGATTAATAAAGAATTCTATGTTGGAGTTGAGAGATATTCTAATTAGTATAGGATCTAAAATCCACTAGTTTCCAATCATATATTTACTTCTATTATCTTCTTCTATCATAAAAAGTGATCTTTTAGTTTAATCTTTATTTCAAATGTCCTCAGCATGAGTTATCAAGTGGTGTGCAAGAATAACGCATCAAAAATACAACTTTTCATAAAAGCAAACTAAAACGTTAGATAATTCAATGAATAAGATGAAAATCAACTACTCCAAACTCTAACTAAGTATAGACTATCAAGAAACTTAACTCAAATATAACCTATCAAAGTATTAATCTGCGAGTTCTTGTATTTTAATCTTTTCATAGAAAAATTATGTCTTTATTATTTTAATTAGGAAGAAAATACTAGAGAGCAATTACATAGTGGATCTTAGTTTCATCTACATCCTAGAGCTAAACTAAATTAGCTACACATGATTCTAATAAGTCATGAAAGCAATTAAATTTAATCTAGAAAGCAAATAAATCTATACTAGAAAGCAATTAACTCTATCTAAAAAGAAAATAAAGATTTCAAAGCAATAGCTTACCTCTGGAGCACGGTATTGCGGTCGTCACCCCTTTCAGCAAAACCCTAATTTTATTAATGAAAAATTCGAGTACAAACTATATCCTAATTCTATATTAACTATTGCTTAAAAAAAAAAACCCTAGAATACAAGGATTCGGCCAATATATAGGCTTCGCAAATCAAACCCTAATTCTAACAGAACTGAAAAACTTCAAAATTACAACGAAATTACCGAAGAAAAATCAGCCGGTGGGGCTCACTTTGAGCCGCTATTTGGCGGCAAATGCCGCTAATTGGTGGCTATAATACGGCAAATTATCCTGGTTTTTCTCCTGCACGAGTCTCTTATCTTATACACTTGATTCTTCTAACTGTATTTGACTTTGACTCTCTGTAGTATTTTAATCTTGTAGCTTTTCTTTCTTTGAACTCTTTTATAGGATTTATTTCTTAATCCGGCTCTGATTTCATGCCATCTCCTTATATGAATCGGATTACATGAAAAAGACACTAAAAAAATCCGAGTAGCATTTATTTATATATAAAAATAGATAAAATATGGGAGAAAAAATGCAATATATGATACTCATCAGTAGCTGGGATGGAGGATTTTGGAGAAGAGTACCTTTCCGAAGATTCGGAATTAAAGGTACAATAGCGAGAGGAAGATAATACTGCTATGATTCCATTGAATCAATCTGTCTCTCTTGATATTTGTCCACTTCCTGAGACGAAAGAGACTTCCTTCAACCAAAATCTCCCTCCATGAAGCTTTTGTACAAGCGAAAAAGATTGAGGCGTCTCAGTGACTTGCCTATCATTCTGCAGGACATATCATCTAAAGCCGGTGCAGCAGAACTCAGTTCGGTTTTTGAGACTATTGAAGACGCGCCAGAGGAAGACGAAGATGATTTAACTCTAATTCTTTGTTTTTCTAAGAAACGTAAAAGTCAGGGACCTGTTTTCCCTAGTGATCTTACATTAGTAGCTGATCCTTCTCCTACTGCTCTTCCTACAAAAAAGGATTCTACGATCCTCACTCATCCAATATTTCAAACTGCTGTTGATGGTAAAGTGCAAATAACTGGAGAAGTATATGCATCAGATTCTTCCTTAAAGACAATACCTCCTTCAGGAGATGATGATGATGATGATGATGATGATGATGATGATGATGGTGATGAAGTTGATAGTGATGGTGTTCGTTCTTCCACTCCTCCGTTAGATCATGACAAATACATTTTCTTGACAGAAGAAGAAAGAACTGAAGTATATGGGCCTGGGGAATCCAGTGCTCAACTTCAAGGTTTACTCTTAAACTTTACTTTTGTCAAAATTTTCATCATCATTTTTTTTATTATCATCTAACTGTATCATTTTTATTATTATTCTCTTTTTAGCAACTCTTCCTTCGACTCCAACTTCAGAGCATATGGATGCAGACATCATTCCGCCGGTCAACACTATCGCGGAAATCACTTCTGAAGAAACCCATGGGGTAACTGAGGTCATTGCTTCTGTTGCTGACACTCCTGAAGTAGTGCCTCCTTCAATAGAAACCACTATACTTGTTATCCCAACTGCAGCTATTACAACTGCTATTTCCGTTGAGAGTGTTGAAGCTACTATCCCTGCTAAAGCTGCCAGAAACTTTGCTCTTTCTGATACTGATGTTGTTGCTTCTTTGCAACAAAGTACAGATCAGATTACACCCACTCCAGCTGTTGTTGATTCTTCTTCATCAGGTCATGCGAAGATTAATTCTTTTGAAACTGTCTTGCTGAGACATATAGTAGAAACCTTCCTTCATTTTCTGGATCACTGCATTGATAATATTTTGAAAGGAGTCTCTTTCTCTTCTATAGCCAATGTTCTTAACATTTACCTGACTAGTATAGTTAGTATCGGTGGAGAAGAAAAAGCCACTCCTTACAGACTTATGATAGCTCAACTTCATAATCATACTGAATCTTTGTCAAGATCTCGTAGCACAGATAAATCTGAAATAGTTGAAATTATTTTACAGAAACTGATGGAGGAACAGTTTAAGTTCCAGAAGGAAATTAAGGAAAAAGCTAATGCTTGCAAGGCTTGTTTTGAAAAGAGCCAATTGAACAGTCAGTCTCCAGTTCTTCAAGTAGAGAATGCTGCTTCGACTGTCAAGGACCATGATCAAGCCATTGCCAGAACTCAAGAATCAATCGCTAAAGCCTAAGCTTTCTTGACTAAAATCACTAAAGAGCATGAAGAATTAATGAAGAATCTTATGAGCTTGTCTAGACAGCGTGTGATGAATATCATTTATTGTATTTTTCCTCTCATACTTTATCTATTTTTATATATAAATAAATGCTACTTGGGTATTTTTAGTGTCTTTTGCAGGTAATCCGAATTATACAAGGAAAAGGCATGAACCAAATTTGGACTAGGAAATCAAATGCCGAAAAGTTTTTAAAGCGGGCGAGACTACAACATCAAAGTACTGCAGGAAGTAGAAGTCAAATACAGTCAAGAAATTAAAGTGTACAAGAGAAGATACTTCTGTAAAAGAAACTGTAGCTCAATTGCTCAAAGCTTAGCCGCTAAATAGCGGTTTTAGCCGCTAAATAGCGGCCTACCCGTGGCCTTCTCAAAGTGATTTTCGTCGTGGGCTTAAATGTAAATTGGTAGTTTTTTTGATTCGACTGGAAATAGGGTTTGGTTTCCGAGACCTATTTATTGGCCGACCCTTGTATTTTGACGGTATTCTGAAATTTTTGTATTCGATTTTGCTGTTCAATAAAGTTGGGGTTTTTGTTGAAGGTTGACGGCCACAACACCATGACCAGAGGTAACCCATTGTTCTTGATATTCTTATTTTCTTTCTGCATAGATTTAATTGCATTTTATTTTAGGGTTTACTGCTTTCTAGATTAGGGTTTACTGCTTTCTAGATTAGAGTTTATCATTTTATGAATTAAAATTTAATCTTCCTTAGCAAAAATCATGAGTAGCTAATTAGATCAGCTCTAGGATGTAGATGAAACTAAGATCCACCATGCAATTATTTTCTAATATTTTTCTTCTTAAATAAAATTAATAAAGCCATGATTTTTCAAATGAAAGATTAAAATATAAGGACCCGAAGTTTAGAATTTTGATAGGTTATACTTGAATTAGAATTCTTGATAATCTATGCTTAGTTAGGGATTGGAGTTGCTGGTTTTGTCTTTTTATTTGAATTATCTAAAAGATTTAGTTTATTTTTTATATGAAGTAGCATCTTTTGATGAGCTATACTTACACAACACTTGATAGCTCATGCTTAGGGCACTTTAAGTAAAAATTAAACTAAAAAGATTGAATTTTTATGATAGAAGAAAATAGTAGAAGTAAGAACATGGTTGGAAATTAGTGGATTCTATATCCTAGGCTACTTAGATTAATCCGATTTCAACCTAGAACTTTTGGTTAGTCCGTTAAACTATAGAGAAAGTAAGAACGCAGAAATACCTTAGATTCCTGTGAGACGACCTGTACAGCGCTACAACAATACTGTGCGCTTGCAGTAAATATAACACATCAAGTTTTTGGCGCCGTTGCCGGGGACAGTAGAATTAGAAGCACTGGATTAGAAGTCAATGATACTATGCGCTACAATGACCTGTACAGCGTGATAATACAGCTAAAGATCTTCAGGCTATACAAGCTGAATTAGAAGCACTGGAGGCTGCTTCAGCAAGAAGTACAATTGCCAGTGAAGAAGAATTCCGCCGACATGCTATTATTCAAGCTTATGAGATTATCCAATAAGAAATTAGTGATACTGAGGAAAAGATAAAGGCTCTTCTGAATCACTGAGTTGTAATGAAATTTTTTTTTCTAAGAAACTCGTGTAATCTTTTCATTACTTTCTGATTAATGAAAATCTTGAAAGAATTCCTTCGATTTTAATCTATGTAGATTTTAGCACCTCTTAGTCTCTGTATATCAGATATAACTTTGTGCTTTAAAATGCAACTTTGTACTTATCTTTACAAATTTGTATAATACTTGCAACCTTATAATTGGAAGTCTGCAAATTTGCATCAATCTTGTGATCTATCATTTGTAAGTCTGTGAATTTGCATCAATCTTGCGATCTAACATTTGTAAGTCCGTGAATTTTTATCAGACCATTATGCTTAAGAATCCACAGCAGCTTCTCATAAAATCTGCAAGTTATGGAATGATTTTTCATTCATTCAATCTGACCTTTTTGGTGCAAAGATCTAAGCATTGCAGGTCTTCATTAATGATAGGATTTTAATCCAAGATCTCATTTTCTTTGGCACCGATATCTAAACGCCCCATGCAACAATAATAAATTTTGTTAAGATCCGGGCCAAGGATCTCAACCAAAAATTTCGCCCATATCTTCTCCTAACCGAATATTTTGATCACGGAATCCTCTATATAAGACGCTGGATTCTTCCCACAGAGAGTCATTCCGTCTTGAGAAAAGTTTTCACTTCTCTGTCTTTTTGAAACGCTTTTAGAGTTAATTTTCTCGTACAGCTCTCCTTAGTTGAGGTAATAGATTGGGGCTGGTATGTTACAAGACCTCCAGACAGCATCAACCTGAAAGAGTGTTCCATTAGGAAGATCTTTATGATGTAGTCATTTTCATTAATTAAGGTAAATTTCTCTTGTTATGAACATAAAATCAGGTATTTTCTTTTATGTTTCCTAACAAGATTTTGATTTCATTGCAGGAGATAAGCATAGGCATTCTCCTTGACAATGGCACAGACCTGATTGGTTTGTAATTGCTTCCAATATCTTTTGAAAACCAATCAGTCTCATATATTTTACATGAGAGAAAAGATTTCGGGTCTGTGGCATTGTCTTATTTCCTGCCTAGTATCCTTCAAGGCAAGGATGCTAAATGGTTATGGGCGGCACTCAATTTTAGCAATTGCTCACGTTGTATGTTGAGGAATATGCATTTGGTACACCCAGTTTTGCACTAATCAAGTCACTGGTGACGTTGATCATGACTGAGCGAACCGACTTGAAGGTCCTTAACCATCGGCAGGAGGAGACTTCAGAAGCAAACTTTTTACCTTTAAGCCACCCTTTAGATGTTGATGAAAAATTTAATATTCTCTTAACTCAATGATTTGTGCTCATTTTCATTGGCTGATTGATACCAAGGAACTCTTCGTAATTTTGATTTGATAATAAATAAAGAGATATATTTTGATCCAAGGAACTCTTTGTAATTTTGATTTGATAATGAATAAAGAGATATATTTTGATCATTCAACCAGAGGTAACCTTTAACTTGATGAATAATTTTGGTATTGATCATCAGATATAACTGTTAACTTGATGAATATTGAGATTATTATTCAATCGCCCAAAACTAAATCTTGTTGCGAATGAGTAAATTTCTTGAATCAGGATAGATGTAACTATTAACTTTTTTGATCAAGTTAAAATTCACGTTGTTCAGTGACTTACAGTATAACAGGTTTTGAATTGCTAAAGGTATTTTAATTTGGCAAATTTGGAAGAAAGGAGAATTTGATTCGCCAGAGATATTTTTTTAACTTAGCAAATTTGGAGGAAAGGAGAATTTGATTCACTAGAGATATTTTTTAACTTAGCAATTTGGAGGAAAGGAGAATTTGACTCGCTTGATGTATTTTTTAACTTAGCAAATTTGGAAGAAAGGAGAATTTGATTTGCCAGAGATATTTTTTAAGTTAGCAAATTTGGAGGAAAGAAAAATTTGATTCGCCATTCAAAATCTTTAGTCCAGAATCGTGAATCTTCATTAATGAACCCCCCATTACAAATAAACTTGATTTATTATTTGTGTTGAACTAACCATGCTATATTACAGCTGGTGCTTCGCAATTTTTACCAAGAATAATATTTCTTAAGAAATTTGCCATTGATTGGCATCATGATTTTATCGCCATTTAGTTTTGCCAACCGATATGCGCCATTAGAGTAGACCGCATCAATAACAAAAAGTCCTTCCCATTTTAGTTAGAACTTTCCTCTAGACTTTCGATTAATTATGATCGGCCTCCTCACCGAAAGGATCAGCTCACCTTTTTTGAAAGTTCTCTACTTGACTTTTTTGTTAAAAGTTATGGAGATTCATGCTTGGAATAGTTCAATACTTTGCTGAGCTTCCAGTCGTTTATCATCCAAAGCTTCTAGCTCTTGAAGTCTCTATTGATATCGTTCTTCTTATATCATTTTGGTTTCCAGTGCAAGCCGTAATGATGGAATTTGGATCTCCAGTGCAAGACTGCTTCTAACCCATACACCAAAGAAAATGGTGTAGCATTAGTAGGAGCTCTGACAGTGGTGCGATATGCGCAAAAATATTCTCTAAGTTTTTCATCGCAGTCTCTTTGGTTGGACGAAACAAACTTTTTGAGGAGTTTCACAATATTTTTTGAAGGTTTCTGTCAAACCATTGGCTGCAGGATAATATGACGAAGAAGGCACATTTTCAATTCTGTACTTATTAAAAAATCCGGAAAATGACTGACTCACGAACTGAGATCCGTTGTCATGAATAATTTTCATGGGCACCCCAAAGCGATATAGCACATGATGTTTAATGAATTTGATTACATCTGATGACTTCACCTCAGTTAAAAAAACAGCTTCAATCCACTTTGAGAAGTAATCTGTTATAGCTAGAATAAACCGATGTCCTTTTGTCGATGGTGGAGAATATGATCCAATAATGTCAATTTCCCGTTGCTCAAATGACCATGAGGTAGCCGTCGGATGGAGATATTCTAGAGCTTGATTTATAAAATCAGCATGTACTTGGCAGGCTCTACATTTCTTGGCGTAGATGACCGTATCTGTCATCATCTTGGGCCAATAATAATTCATTTTTTAGAGTCTATCCTAAAGTTTTGGTCCCAATTGATGTGCTCCAAAGATACCATCATGACTTCTTCAAGTGCTTCCTGAGCTTCTCGATTGGAAAGACATCAAAGTAAAATCCCATCATAGGATTTTATGTATAATGTCTAGAGTTCAGCATTATAATAAAATCGAATAGCCTTTCTTTGAATTGCTCTGGCTTTTTTAGGATCTTCAGGCAATATTCCATAAAAAATATAATCTATGTAAGGGAATCGCCAATCTCTTGGTTCGAGATTTGACTCAAAAACACATGCTTCACTTTCTTTTTGCTTCTTTAATTCAGCCTCAAGTTCATTCTTCGGACAGAACAATTCTTTACTTCCCATTGTAATTCGCTTCTTAGCATGTTTGGGTAATGCTAAAGTAGTAGCTAAGGAAGCCAGTGAATCTGCGTAGCTGTTCTGAGGGCGCTTTATATGACTGATATAGAAACCATCAAAACTATCAGCTATTTTGATTATTGCTTGATAATATGACAGAAGGTCTTCATTTTTGACCTCGTATTCTCCTTTGACATGATTTATAACAAGTTTGGAATCCCCATATGCTTCTTAATACTTTACCCCCAGTTGTTTAGCTATTTTCAAACCAATTATGAGGGCATTATATTCCGCAACATTATTGGAACATGAATCTATCAATGAATACGCTCGAGGAATGATATGGTTGTAAGGAGAAATAAAAATAACTCCGACTCCTACTACCATCTTTCCTTTGGATCCTATTTTGGAAGCACCATCGAAAAAAAGCTGCCATACATCCTTTGTAATAGCATTTACTTTAGCATCTTCTCGTGAAATGTCTTTCTTCATAACCGAATTTCCTTTGCCTAATTCGTCAGGAATTTCTTCATACAACTTTGAAGATGCTGGAATTGGTTCAGCTAGGAAATCAGTCATAGCCTGTCCCTTAATTGATTTTTTCGGGACAAAATAAATATCATATTGTGATAACAAAATAGCCCAATTGGACAGTCTTGAATTTAACGACCCTAGTTTAGTCATTAATATTCTTAAAGAATTAACTCTCGATATAACGTGAATAGTTTGACAACTAAATAGTGTCGCATTTTCTGGACTACAAACACTAAAGCTAAATATTCCTTTTCCACTGGATTATATCGATATTCAGCCCCAATCATCGTTCTGCTGAGGTAATAAATAGCTTATTCATGACCCAATTAATTCTTTTTGTGCCAATAAAGCTCCTAAGGAATAATCCATAGCTCTCACATATAACAGGAAAGGTACCCCTGAGACTGGAGCTACGAGTACAGACGGTTTAGTGAAATATTCCTTGATTTCTTCAAAATCCTTTTGGCATGCGTTATCCCAAACAAATAACACTCCTTTCTTCATTAATCTTGTGAAAGACTGACATCTACCAGATAAATTTGATATAAATTTGTGGATATATGACAATCTGTCTTGCAGTTCTCTTAATTCTTTGAGACTCTTACGAGGTGGCATATCTTAGATTGTTTTAATTTTGTCTGGGTTAAGGTGAATTCATTTGGAAGTTTCCACAAAACTAAGAAATTTTCCATTAGAAACTCCCAGAAAAGATTTAGTATGGTTCATCTTAAACTGGTGTTTCCGCATAAGATCAAACATTGTTCTCAAGTCACGAAGATGATCATTCTTGTTTTTGCTTTAAATTGCCAGATCATCTACATAGCATCTACTATCTTTTGTAGGTATTCTTGGAATATTGTGTTCATAGCATGTTGATACGTAGCACCAGTATTCTTTAAACCAAATGGTATGACCGTATAATAGTATACTCTAAGTGGTGTTTTGAAGGATGTATGCTTTTCATCATCGGGGTACATCTTGATTTGATTATATCCTGAAAATCCATTCATAAATAATATGTGTTCATAGCCACAAGTATTGTCTATCATGACTTCTGTAATGGATAATGGAAATTTATCTTTTGGGCATACTTCATTCAAATCTCTGAAATCAATGCAGACCCGGATCTTTCCATTCTTCTTGGTCACAGGAGCTATATTAGCGACCCAATCATGATGTTGTTCTTCACGATTAAAACCTGATTCGATCAACTTTTAATTTCAATCTCGATCACCTCCATAATTTTCTGGACGGAATCTTCGTTGTTGTTGTTTTACCGGCTTAACATCTGATCGGATGTTTAGCTTATGAACTACGACCTTTGGATCTAATCTTGACATATCTTCATAATTCCAAGCGAAGACATCAATATATTAGCGAACAAGGAATATCAGTTCTTCTTTTTCTTCTAAAGATAAATTTTCACTTATAAATATTGGTTTAGAATTCATTTCATCACCCATATTTACTTGGATTACTTTATCTTCTGTTGGAGGTTCCCGCTATTCAAACTGAATTTTCCACTTCATATTAAGATGTTTGGTCCAAGAGTCATCCTTCATTGGCGGAGTTTCATCAATGTCTTCATTTTCTTGGGTCGCGGAAACCATGTTAACAGAAACTTCGCAGAAAATTATGTCGACGCTAACATCTGAATCCTAGCAAGATGATTCTGACGAGTGATCTGGTTGTCTTTCTTCAGATTTTTCATCTGAAAGATTTTCGAAAGTGGTAATATATCCCAACTCCCTACTAGTCTTATGGTAATAATCTGACATTTTTCCTTTTGGAATGAAGGGTTAGAGGATTACTTTCCTTCCTTTTCCGAAATTCAACCCCTTGCCATCGGCTAGGTTGTATCCCATTTTTCTCATTAATTGATGAGAATTTTCATCATAATGGAAGAACTCAAAATTTTCCTGTTCTTCTTCAGAATCTAAATATTTTATTTTACTCTTATCATTTGCTTTTCCAAATATTATAGGTTTCTGAATTTTATCCTTAGGAGAAATTTCAAAAATGGCTTCATTCGCATCTTCATCATCATCACTTTGTTCATAAAAGGATGATCGTATGGGTGCTTGAAAAGAAGCTAAAGAGTATACTTTATTTAAATGATCACTGACCACATCATTACTGGTACTTGAGGGCTCAGAATTAACACCATAAGAATAAGTAAACTTTACGTCTTCATTTATTATCCATTCACCGTCAGAGTGAACAATGTCATTTATATCAAGGCCTTCAAGGTTTATTACAATGGGCTCACCGTCCCAACTTACATCATTCGATTTCGAATTTTCGGATCCTGATTCTGTATCGATTTCATCACCACTATCAAATGCATCTGGAGTAGGTTGATCTGAGGCATCAAGCGTATCTTGATATAGCAACGCATCAGTAAAGTAATTTTCAACTCATTTAAATGGTTGCTTTTCTGCCACCAAAGTCTTCACATTCCCATATTTATACACATATTTCATGCACTGATGAAGTGTAGATGGAACAATGAGATTATTATTGATCTAGGGCCTTCAAGCAGAAGATTAAAGACGTGTCAGTATCTATCACATAGCATGTTACTTTCATCTTTAAGTCGCCAATTTGGCATTTTAGTTTTATTTTGCCCAGCGGTCTACTACCATTGGCATTAAATCTAAAGATAGTAGTATTCATTGTTGCTAATCTGCTCATTGGGACCCCAACATACAGTAACATTCTTCACGGCATTATACTCAAAGCAGATCCCGGATCTACTTGAATACGGTCGATCTCTGATGACCCTATGTATCCTTGTTAATACAAAGGATAATGATGTTTATTGTTTTTTACTTGCATATCCTTTGGAGAGAAAGTTATGAAAAGGATCTTTTCTCTTGAAATCTGATGACGTACTACACAGAGTTCTTCTTCTTTTTCAATTGTTTCTGAAACTTACGCCAGAAACACTTCGGAATCTTGCAGAGTTTCTCTTAAAACTTCTCTAGTTGGTTTAGAGAGTTTTAGGAGCTCATACAAAGTAATTTTCGCAGGAATATTGGTCAATTGTGCCAATATATCAAACTAGAATGACTTCTTGAAATCTTTTATATGCTCTTTACCTTTGCTTTTGAGAGTTTTGTCAAATTTAAGCTCCTTTTGCTTGTTCTTCTCTAGAGGTGGTTGAGATTCTGCTACCTGCTCATAATTCTTCAAGTAATATTTTTCGGAACGTATCCCAGAGATAGGTTGATCTAGGTTAATAGCCAGAGAAATTTTAGCTTCCTCTTCTAAATCTGTCAGAGTAGGAACATTTGTATCATCTCCTGAGATTATAGTAACAATATTAGAAGTAAGAATCTTTCCTTTCTACTTTTTCTTAGATAAGCTTAAAGTCCATTGCTTATCATTAAGAATAACTATATGCACCCACATTATTTCGCACTTGTCAGTTTCAAAATGACATAATCCTTTATTTTGTTGCTGATGCGGATCATAGTTTATGACCTTCATCATGCCTTGTGGAATGGGTTGTACTCCATCCTAAATAGTTGACTCTATCCATTCAGGCACTTTGTCGAATCTAAAAGTCACCATGTTCACAGTTATCTTCTTCTAGTGTTCTTGAAACTTAATGACTTTAGAATCTACTAAAGCCTGAATCTTGTCTTTGAGAACATAAAAATTCTGCGTAGGATGATTAATGATTTTATGATACACACAGTTGTTAGGATCATTAATATTTCCTGCTTCTTCAGGGCACTTATACTCTGGTAGTTTCAGCATATTCTTTGTCATGAGCAAATTGAAGATGGTTTTGGTATTCTCATCTTTAAAAGCATACTGCTTTTGAGGAAACCGCGATTGAGGAGTAGATTTCGGAGAAGGCTTTGTTGACTGTGGAGTATCAGTCATCATTGTTTCTTTCTCTTTATGTCCCTTGTATCGAGACCTATGATTGTTATTTTGTCTTTGTTTTTCTCCTCCTCCTTCTTCCTCTTCGAGTCTTTGTGCTATCTCTTCAGCTTCTTCGGCTTGCAAAGAAAGATCTTTCCAAGTTGAATATTTTACAGCTTCCATTCGGGCCAGAACTTTAGTTGAGAGATTATGTCGACAAGTTCCACCAGAGTCTTCTCTGGCATTCCATGCGGATATCTAAGGAAATCATTTATGAATCTCTTTATAAAGTCTTGCGCTGATACTCCTTTTTTATGTTTGGTGGCCAAGAGTGTAGGCATTGAAACCTCCATATAATCTTCGTAAAATCCTGTCAAAAAGGCTTTCTCAATATCATTTCACGAATTGATGGTTCCCGGTTCCAATCTCCGGAACCATTCAAATGCTAGTCCCGTTAATGTACTAACAAATACTCGTGTAATGATTGGGTCATTTCTAGTTAAATGCCCTATTTGAGATTTGAAATAGTAAAGGTGCTGATTCGACGATCCTTTACCATTGAATGACTTGAGTTTCAATGGTTTGTAATTCTCTGGGAACGATATTCCACTGGATATGGTCTCACAACCCCCAGTTCTTGCAACTCGTTCTTATGTATGAGAGCATTCAATTGGTTCTCCATCCAAGCTCCGTTTGCATTTCCTTTTTGATTTTGAGTTCTTTCTTGATGATGAGAATGCGTAGAGCGATTGTCCTCATCTTCATGATAACCCTCATTATCTTCATCTTCATTTGTATGGGGAATGTGACCTTCTCCTTCTACATTTTTCTCTTTGTCAGTTTTTGGGTTATAAGGTGGAGATCCTGAAGAGGATCCTCCCGAGCTTTTTACCATTGTTCTTTCCAATTCCAGCAAAATATGTAGCATGTCTTTGATCTCGCTAATGGTATTTTGTTATTGTTGAATACTTCTATCTTGTTCATCCATCCTCCGCATGAATTCCTCCTGAGTACTATTATGTGTCATATATGCAGAGGTGGAGTCTTTAAGGAATGAATCAGACGTCTGCGATTCAGTCATGATTGATTTGGCATGTCTTCTTCGTCAGAAGAGACTCCAACCATTTGTCTATAGTCCATTGGGATTGCAACTCCCCTTCTAAGTCGAGTGTTTTGTAAGATACCTCGTTCATCATTGAACACACTCTTCAAGCCTAAAGAGTGTTCAGAATTAGAAGTATCCTTTTTAGAAACTTTCTTTGTCTTCTTTTTCTTCTTCCTCTCCCCGAAATTTATCATGTTAGATAATACTTCAGGATACTCAGGTTCGGAGAACTCTTGCTTATTACGTCTTCTTCTATTCAAAGGTTGAGATGAAGATAGTCGACTAAAAACTAATTGTCTAGCAGGAGCAGCAGCTACACAGTGATAGTGCGATAGTACTGCATTGATCAGTTGCACAATGACAATGAGATGCTCGGGATTCTTCTCTTTTTTTATTAAGAAGTTTTCTAAGATCTCTTGTATTAGAACTCTTTTGATTGAGGTGGTGGCATTACCTCCAAAAGATATTTTCGGAATAGGAGTCTCTATCCCCTTGAAGATCTCTAGAGCAAACTTCACCTTAACTGGAACAATAGGTGAAGGAACTTCTACCTTGGAAGTTGATTCTTCTTTAGAAACGCGCTTCCGAACATTGCGTTTTCCAGTTGGTACGCGATTTTGGGATTCGCCCCCACTTTTAAGAACGTGATCATAGAAATCATGTTTTCCTCTTGGGGCATGAGGATGGGATTCTCTTCTGGTAATAGGAACGTGATTGTAGACTCTACGTTTGTAATCATAAATAAATTTGTTGGGTGTACGCTGTTTCCTATAAGAAAAGCAGTAAATCTTTCTGCATCTTGATTCTTCTTTCTTTCTGGAACCGCACTTTCGTACTTTGGCCTCCATACTTGTATGGCAGGCCTTTGTGATGGTGGTTCGACAGTTTTCTGTTGCTGCATGGCCCTGCAGAGAGCACGAGTCTTACTTCTTTTCAGGTTCCTTCTCATTGTACGAGTGAGAGGAACCTTCTCCGCATCATCTTTCTAATAAGCGGACAATGGTCATTTCTCCTTATTATCATGGGGATCCTGATCTGTTTCTCTAAGGAGATCATGGGTCTTAGCAGGAGCTGACCCTGAGTCCATTACTAGTGAAGGAGAGGAGTCTCCATTTGTTAGAGACCTTACGGACTTTCCATAAGGAATTTGAGCTTCTGGAGCCGGAGGAAAAGAATTCTTCGTATTTCTCTTGGTAGACCTCGATAATAAGCGAGTCGACCATGCTGCCAACCGGAACATTGTCGGATTGAGCCACTACCATATCACCAGAGATAATAGGATTCCCTAGTAGAGTAGGATTCCCCAGTAGAGTCTCTAATCTTCTATTTGCCATGAAATTTGTGAATGTTTTTTTATTGAATTTATCAATAAGAGATTACAAGTTCAACGGTTTTCTATTTACAGAAAGTGAGAAAAAGTTAAATTCCTCTTTATTTAAGGCTGGGTTCTACGGTAGCTGTGGAGAATGATCTTGCTCTCCATTGACACTCCATACAAATTCTTTAGTTTGCAAAGGTTTTGAACTCCTGATAGCAATAGCAAGAGAACTGTCTATATCGTATTGATCTCCTGACCTCTACTTTGACCTTTTTTCTCCGTCTCTTTTTTTGTCTCAATTTGGGCTCTATAGGGATTTCGAGGCTCTTGAGCTGATGTAACCGTTCAGCGATTGGCCTCCACGATCTAAGTAGTGCTGATGTAACCGTTCAGCGGTTGGTCCCCACGATCTAAGTAGTGCAGTCGTAACCGTTCAATGGTTATCCTCCATGATCTGAGTATTAACTTTCCGCCCTTTGGTTTGGTGAATTTGTATTAAATCTTCCAAAAATCGTAACTGGCGTCTTCAATTCTTCATATCGTAGCTGAAATGCAGAATGCGAATCTCAAACTTTATATTCGCGGCTCTTTTGACTATGACTAGGATGTAGACCTTGAGCCTTGGGTTTGCGGTTATTCTGTTTATAACCCGAGTTTGAACTTTTAGATTTGAAGATTTATTTGGTTGTTACCGGACTGTGGATCTCATATCTTAGCTTCACGGATCTTTTCTAAAATAAAACTAAGACGCGAATCTCATATTTTAGACTCACGGCTTTTCAAATGTAGTTGTAATGTGAATCTCAGATTTTGGATTCATAGCTTTAGTGATATTCCAAGTAGAACGTAGATCTCAAATTTTATACTTGAGACTCATTCTGATTAAACACCCATGTTTTGGTTACTTTAAAAGATAAAACACGACCTTATAAGTGTCACATTCTATTCTTTTCTTTGCTTCAGAGACATGGATCTTTCTTTTAACGACAAATGATCTCGTTATCAGGAAATTTCGTCAACACCAGCTAAATAAGCTTTAAATTTGTCAATCATTGAACAAATTAGCACCATTGCACTGCTCACAATAGGCTGCATAAGCCCATCAAATATAACAGTTAAGGTTGTACAAGCGATTGGAGGCGGTGATTTTCGGATATTTCCGACCGACTCCGACGAAGAGGAGGAGGTAAGACTCCGACCGGTATTTTCACCGAAATCTGACCGAACTCCGACTGTCTCTGGATCGGTCGGATGCGGTTGGATTCCGACGGAGGCGGCCGAAGTTTAGTTTAATAAGGGAGAAGGAGGAAGAGGTAGGGGAGGGAGGGGGAAATGAGAGAGAGAGGGATGGTGAACGGAACCACAAAAATAGAGAGAGGAGGGAGAGAGTGAGGGGAAGGGGATGGGAAGGATGAATGGAGAGAGAGAGAGAGTGTGTGTGTGTGTGTGAGGAAGGAGATGGGGAGGATGAACGGGGAGAGAGAGAGTGAGAGAGAGAGAGAGAGAGAGAGAGAGAGAGAGAGAGAGTGAGAGAGGAAGGAGATGGGGAGGATGAACGGGGAGAGAGAGAGAGAGAGAGAGAGAGAGAGAGAGAGGAAGGGATGGGAAGGATGAACGGGGGAGAGAGAGAGGTAAACGGGGAGGGAGAGAGGGGGAGAGAGAGAGAGGAGGAAGAGAGTGAGGGGAAGGGGATGGGGAGAATGAACAGAGAGAGGGGGGAGGGAGGGAGTGAGAGAGAGCTGCCAGTCTTTTTGTTGAAGCTTGAGGAGGGAGAGAGACAGAGAGGTGAAGGGTCCATCGGAATCGAAATCCGACCGACTCCGACAGTACTCCGGCCATTTCCAATCGTTTTCAATTGCAGATGGAAATCTCCTATCGTTTTTCACTCATCTTCTCCGATCGAACTCCAACCGAATCCGATCGGAGACGGTTGGCTTGGTCGGAGCGGACATACCTGTTCACCCCTAATAACAGTGAGTCTGTAGATTACAATAGTCATTGGAGTAAGGCTCTAGAGTGTACAGGTCTGCATTCAGAAAGAATACAGAGTCGCCACCTATCATCATTCTCGTCTCAACCTGGGGGGAATCTAAAAAAGGGTTGGGTGGGGTGCTCTACCTACTAATTAGCCGAAAAAGCTTTAAGAAAATATATACATGTGCTCTTCACGTTCCAATGATTTCCCAACATTGCAAATAATTACGCATTATTACCTAAAAAAGACAAAGAAATTGTTTAAGCCAAAAGTAACTTAATATATTTATTTAATTAAGTATTTTTCCAAAAACATGAAGATCATGTTTGGTTTACGAGAAAGTAATGCAAAAAAAAAAAGGAAAAGGAAAAGAAGTTACTTTTCATTGTTTGCTTACAAGAAAATTGAAGAAAAAAATGTTAGAAGGATATTAAGATAAAATAAAGTTCAAAATTCTCTCTTTTTATGTCATAACTTGGAGGAAATGGACCAAAATGGTACTTGGTGTTATTACTATATGAAATCATAGTACGAGAGTAAGAGCTCTGATGAAAAAAATTTCAAAATTTTTATTGTTATATTTTATTATTTTTTATTTTTGTATATATTTTTAGTTTCTTCATGGACGGCACATGAAAGGGAGATAAGTCTCATTTCTTTTTTCGTTTCTTTTTTTTTTTTCTCTCTCTCTCTCTATTTCCGTTACTTTGTTTCATATTTAGCAAACCAAGCATAGCCTACTGTAACATCTAAAAAGTTGAAATCCAATTGACACCTTACGGTCCAGTCATAGTGCAACACTTTTTATCTCTTTTAATCTTACTTTACTCTTTAAAATAGACACATATTTATATAAAATAGATATATATTTATATATATAGAGAGGGCGAGAGAGACCTTTTCTCTGCTTTCTCAACGGCTACTTCAACTATCCGTTGGTTAATAATTTAATTAAAATTAATGAGCTGTTAGCCGTTACATTATAGAAATACAAAAGCAGACTAATTCCGACAAACGGAAACGTGTTGTAATTATTTGACTTGATCCGACATCTCCGACATTTCAAAAGGCAACACCTAATTCAACGCGCTAGACAATAACGAAGTTTTATTGCACACTTAGCCCATCTTCCCAAAGCTTTTAACTTAAAATAAGGCAACGATAGTGTAAATATGCAAATATCACAGATAATTGGGTAAATTTCTGCAAATGCCTCGCCATCTACGCGTAACGTAATCTCCACCGGCCACACTCCACCGCAAAACAAATCTTTATTGTAAACAAGTCCCAAAAACTCTAAGGCTCTGTTTGGTTTGAGGAAAAATGAAGGAAAAGAAAATAAAATAACAAAAAAAATATTTTCTATTGTTTGGTTTGAGAGAAAATTTAAAAAAAAGAAAATATTTTCTTACTAATTTAAAAAAAAAAAATCTAATTTTCATCTTCTCTTCTTGTATTTTCTCTTTCCTTTTCTTTTTCTTTTTCTTTCCTCTATTTTTTCTCAAACCAAACATAGCCTAAAGTCTTTTTCTTTTGTCTATTTTCTCTCAAACCAAACATAGCCTAAAGACGCGCAGCAGGTGTTGAAAATATGCAAATAAGTATCTTAACGAGTGCTTCTGCGCAAAATAGACGGTTGTCAGCTTCTGAGTTGGCACCCATTGAAACTTCCTCTTACTTTCTTCTCTCTCTACTCCTTAAATACCCCTTTCTCCTCTCTTTCTCCCCTACTGAAAACCCTAACCCTAGATTAAAAATCTCCCTTCCACGATTCTCTGAATCAACAAGTTCTCTCTGTTAAACATCCATGGCTCGTTACCAGATCCTCGTCATCGCATTGCTCGCACTGGCGGTGGCGTCACTCGCCCAATCCCCATCCCCTGCCCCCAAGCCCGCACCCAAGGCGGCGCCCAGACCCGCACCCAAATCGGCCCCCACCGCCTCTCCCACCGTCGCACCAGCCATGCCTCCATCAACCGTCGCACCAGTTTCCTCGCCCACCGCCACCCCGGTATCCTCACCACCCGCTCCCCCCACCGCCAACTCACCCTCGATCGCCAATCCCCCGTCGGTGGCGTTCCCGCCCTCCCCCGGTGCGAACTCAGCCGCCTCCTCCTTCGCCGTCAGCTTCGTCGCCGCCGCCGCCGCTGCTCTCACATTCGCGATCGCCATCTGAAAGATGATCTGGTCAATTGTTGACTAGATTTTCTTCATTCGGCGTTTTATTTATTTATTTATTTATTGTTTATTTTTTTGGTTGTAGATCTTGGTGGATTTGGATTGAGATTGTGGAGCTCATTGTAATATTCATATGCTAATCAATTATTTTCTTACATTTCATTTTTACCGTTTCTACCCTCGTTTGTTTTGGATTATTATACAACGTGTTGAATGATTAAATTGTGGAGGTTAGTTTTGGAAATGTGGGCCGAGCACCGGACACCGTTGTGGCCGGAGTGACTTCGGTGCCGGTCGGCTGTGTACAGATTTGGGTTCTTGTGAACGGGGGTGACCGTTAGGCGTGTAGCCCGGTGAATAGAGGGACAGCTGTGAGGTGGATGTTTTTGCTGGTTGGGGCACGTGTCATGATCATGGTGAATCAACAAGGCGGTACTTTTGCGATCACGTGGGTGGCATTTAGAGAGAACGCCAGGGAAATTCTATTTGAGCACACCACTTTGGTCAGTTGTAAAACATTAAAAGTTTGCCAATATTTTCTTATCAAGTCTTTTCTTCTCGGTGATTAATCTGTTAATAATTTTAAATACATGTAAAGACTATTCTCTGAAAACCGGTTTACTAATTCCTGACTGAAAAAAAGGTGGGTTCACTAAAAAAGTGGTATGCTCAAATAAGGATGTGTTTGTTTGTATAGAAGTAAAATAGAAGTATGAAAATTAAGGTTATTTTTACTATTTTAAGTATTTATTTGATGAATTAGTAAATAAAAAGTTACTTATTATTTGGTGACGTGGGCTTATGTGGCACTTTACTTTACATTTTTTTTTGGGTATTTACTGGTTTGTCCTTCAAATCTTTATATATTATGATTTTGCCCCCCAAACTTTCATATTTAGGATTTTGCCCCCTAGATCTCATAAGTTACAGCAATTTTGTCCTCCTCTCTAACACAGTTAAATATTTGACCATTTTACCCATCTTTTCCTCTTCTATTTTCTTCCTCTCTTCTTCTTCTCTCTTCCTTCTCTCTTCTCATTTTCTTCATTATTTCTCCTATCTTCTTTCTCCTCTCTTCTTTCAGTTTTTAACTGTGTTAGGGAAGAGAGGAGAAAAGAGGAGGAAGAGAGGAGAAAGAAGAGAGGAGAAATAATGAAGAAAATGAGAAGAGAGGAGGAAGAGAGAAGAAGAAGAGAGGAGGAAAATAGAAGAGGAAAGAAGGGTAAAATGGTCAAATATTTAACTGTGTTAGAGAGGGAGACAAAATTGTTGTAACTTATGAGATTTGGGGGGCAAAATCTTAAATATGAAGATTTGGGGGGCAAAATCATAATATATAAAGATTTGAGGGACAAACCAATAAATACCCCTTTTTTTTTCCTCACACTTTTTACTTTGAAGAGTTTTAGGAAGTAAGAGGATCAAGATACAAAAATATTTTTTTCTTTATTTGCTATCATTATCATTCAAAATTATACTTTCATATATAAAAATATAATAAAATATTATAAATCTAGTTTTATTTAATCAATTTAATAATATTTTCTTTACTTCTTAATGCATTTCCTTCTTTCAAATATTAGCAAACAAACAAAAGAAGAAGTCTCTTCTTTTATTTCTATTTTGAAAGCTACTTCTTATTTTATTTTTTTTCTCCACTTCTATCACTTCCAATTAACCAAACACACCCTAAATTTCCGAAAGGGGAAGTCTTGGGGTTAACTATGGGGGTTGCTTGTAGAGGGTGTTTAGGAGTTAAATAACGAGGGAAGCCGTTGCAGGGGTGACGGTGGCTTTGGAAGCTTATAGCAACTGTGGCTTTGGAAGTTTATGGAGAAGGGAATGGGGAGTTTCTAAAGGATCACACAAATTTTCCAAGTGAGGAAGTTTATGGAGAGGGGAATGGGGAGTTTCTAAAGGATCACACAAATTTTCCAAGTGAGCTCACTGCACAGTATATATATTTTTTTTTTTTGAGTTTTCAGTCTAGACAGTATTTAAGTGGGCTTATTAGGAAAAATGGTGTGCTCCTTTGGAAACTCCCAAGAAATCGTGATATTTCATTTTGGAAACTCCGAGGAAATTACCATGAGGACTAAAGCAAATTATACCATGATAACATGATTACGTGAAGTTCCCAGCCTTCATCTGGTTGCCTGCCGGTGAATCAAGAAATTTCATTTTTGCTTATATATGTTAGTGCAAATGGGAGATAAAATTCTTGATTCTCTATTTGCACAATCAAAATTATCACAAAAAAATTTCTTCCTTACATTTATTTTAATTTTAGAATCTTGAAAATCAGTTAGGAGGCAAAATTTGACTTATGAAACAGATTCAATTGTACAACTTGACATGTTTACAGTCAAAATAGAGGATAATTTCATCATTTAGTTTTTGCTCTAACTCATAATTATAATTCATGTCAATTTAAATTCTTGTTCTTACAGTATGTGCATAGTTTATGTCAAATATAATATTTCATTTCAATTTCATTGATAGTTGTTCTAATCAAAAATTCGTTTGATTTACAATTTATTGAATAGATCATAATTAGCTATCAAAAATCTATTGATTTGAGACATCATAAAAATATATTGATCAAATAAGTATATGATGGTAAGAGGTTTTCTATACTAATAATGTGAGATTTTCTATGTTATCTATGTTTCTTAATTATATAACATGCATATAAGATAACTTTCCTTGACGGTAGCACAAAATAATCACAATATCGATCATAGATTTTATTTTATTCTACCAAATACTTTATATATAAATCTTCATAATCTGTTATATTATGTGATTTAACAAATTTCCATTCTAAAAATAAATTAATAAAAAGAATACTTGAATTTCTGACAGCATATTGAAAAATTAATAGTAAAATTAATTTGTGATAACAAATTTATTTTATATAAATCTCATAACATACTTGAAATAATTTTTCTATAGAAAACTAACATTTTTCATAAAATAACTCATCTCGATTCATTTCATGATATCAATCAATTAGCAAACACAACGAAGTAATCTACACAAAAACATTAAAAAATGTTAAAATAGATTAACGGGTCTAAACTTTATATACGAATATGGATGCATATTAATGGGTCTATATGATGGTGGATGTTGTTTATAAGTTATTAGGATCGTTAGATCGTCGATGAGCTAACCTAGATCCATTATGATAATTTGAATCTAATAAGAAAAATAGATAGGTGTTGCTAATGGAGCCCATTACCGCAGCGGGTTTCGGTCTACCGAAACGGGTCCAAAACCAGCCCAAACCTGTTATGATATGATATATATATATATGGGGTTTGGTATTAGGGTTTTGTGGAAGCCGAAAAATTGAAACCAAAACCAAATTCCTTTGATGCGGCTACTGCTATTGAAATAATTAGTGCCTTGGTGAAATAATTGCTGAAGGGTTGCGGCTAAAAAATAAACAAATAGGTGTTGTTGTTATTTGTTTTTTTTGGCCGAAGGAATCAAAGGGGAGAGTTCGGTCGAAGACAGAAGGAAGGATTCAGGTGCTTCCTTTGTGGTTGCGGCAAAAGCAAATAATCGCTGCAACAAGAGATTAGGGTTTGATCTCAAAATCTTGTGTGATTTCTTTGTGATTTCTCTTGTGATTGAGAACTAGAAAGTTGTAATTCTTTTTTGATATAGTGGAAGTTTTTCGATCGTATCCCTGTGGACGTAGGCATATTGCCGAACCACGTTAAATCTGCGTGTTCTCTGTCTCTGCTATTTTTTCTCTTCGATTAACTATTTGATTCCGCTGGTTGTTGCATTAGTATTATTCCGCTATCTTTTGCTAACAATTGGTATCAGAGCCCTGGTTTGGGTCAAATTTCACTTAGATCGGTGTTGATTTTGAGTGGAAGTTATGGCGCAAGATAGGAAGGGAAAAATTGAAAATTTTGATGGGACAGATTTTCAGTGGTGGAAATTGCAGATGGAAAATTATTTATATCAAAAAAATTTACATCAACCATTGTTTGGAGAAAAGCCAGAAAAGATGACAGATGAGGAGTGGGAATTGTTGGACAGGAGGGCTTTGGCGCAGATTCGATTGTGCCTGACAAAACAGGTTGTGTTCAACGTCTCAAAAGAGAAAATCACTTCAGATTTGATGTCAGCACTGGCTAAATTTTATGAGAAGCCATATGTTTCAAATAGACTGTTTCTAATGAAAAAGTTGTTCAACTTGATGCCTTCTGATAGTTCAGTTGTTAATCATTTGAACAAATTTAACACATTATGGGCACAACTTGAATCCTTAGATTTTGTCTTTGCTGATGACATTAAAATTTTGATATTTATGTGTTCGTTACCGGATAGTTGAAATAATGTTGTTATGGCCATCAGCAATTCTTCCAATACTGCTATTAAATTTGATAATGTTGTGAGTACAATAATGAATGATGAATTGATGAAAAAGAATATGGGTGAGAGCACAGTTTCTACAAGTACTGCTCTGTCGGTTGATAATGACAAAAAAAGGAAAGGGGTAGAACTTTAAGCAGGGAGTCGAAGTAAAGAGCGAGATCAAAATCTAAGGGGAAGTTCAAGAAAAAATTAGTGTGTTGTAAATGTAAAACAGAGGGTCATATGAAGAAGAATTGTCCAAATAAAGACAAAGAAAGAGCAAATGTGGTAAATCCAAGTAAAGAGTATGATGACTTGTGCTTGTCTTCTCATACAGAATCGAGATCAGATCTGTGGTTTGTGGATTTAGGAGCTTCGTTCCATTGCACTGCTCACAAAGAATAGTTTGAGAATTATGTCCAAGGTGATTTTGGGCATGTGACTGTTAGTAATGGGCAGGACTGCAAGATTGTCGGTAAAGGGATAATTCAGTTAAAGTTGCACAATGGTGAAAAGTTGCTTTTATAAGAGGTCAAGCACATACCAGATTTGAAGAAGAATTTGATATCTGTTAGCAAGCTGGATAGCGAAGGTTATCAAATCTCATTTGAGAGGAAATAGTGGAAGAACAGCAAAGGAGCAATGGTAGTGGTCAAGGGTGAGAGAGTGGGAACTCTATATTTACTCTTAAGCTCGGTGGATCACGTTGTTTGTTTGGCCACCGTGAAGAATGAGAAGGCTACCTTATGGCATCAGAGGCTCGGTCACTTGAGCGAAAGCGGCATGAGAGTATTGCAATCCAGAGGTATGTTGACAGATATGAAAGATACTAATTTTAATTTATGTGAGAACTGTGTGTTTGGAAAACAGAAAAGAGTTGTTTTATAAAAGATGGAAAGGAGAAGAAAACCGAAAGATTGGAGTTGGTATATACAGATGTATGGGGGCCTTCTTCGGCAAAGTCTCTTGGAGGTAATTCTTATTTTATCACTTTCATAGATGATGCAAGCAGGAAAACATAGGTATTCGCACTTAAGCAGAAATCCGATATCTTCAAGATCTTTAAGGTATGGAAATCTCTTATTGAGAATGAAATATGTTTGAAGGTGAAATGTCTGTTGTCAGACAATGGTGGGGAATTTTACAATAGAGAATTCGATGACTATTACTCTACCCACGGGATCAGGAGAGTAAAGACTGTACCGAGAACACCGCAGCAAAATGGCGTGGCTGAGAGGATGAATAGAACCATTTTGGAGCGAGCTCGGAGTATGAGACTACATGCAGGTTTGCCTTTGCAACTTTAGGGAGTCGCTATAGATACAGCAGTCTATCTGATCAACAGGAGTCCAGCCAGTGCTTTAGATGGAGGAATTCCAGAGGAGGTGTGGTCTGGTAAGACAGTGAATTATTCATTTTTAAAAATATTCGGTTGTATAGCATATGCACATGTGGATCATGAGATGAGAAAGAAGCTTGATTCTAAATCTCAGAAGTGTGCATTCATTGGATACGGTGGCGACGAATATGGTTATCGCTTATGGGATTATGAGCATAACAAGGTAATTCGTAGCAGAAATATAGTATTTAATGAGGGCTGTATGTATAAAGACCGAATGGAAAGTAAGAGTGACAATGCAGTGGAGAAAGAGCACTTGGACTGGATGAGCCACAGGATGGGATGGATCCCTTGGATAAAAGAAAAGAAGAAATACCTACATCTGAAGGAGAAGAAATATCTACACCTGAGAATACACAAGTTTCAGATGAGACCGAGGAGGAAAGAGCCATTGACTGAAGTAGATGGTTGCAATACTTCATCAGAGAGTGTTCCCACTTTGAGGAGGAGCACGAGGATAAGGAAGCCAACCCAAAAACTTTGTCTTCCTTTATATCATGTTTTGTATACTGATGCAGGTGAACCAGAGAGTTACCAAGAGGCTATGCAGGATAAATTTCATCTTAAGTGGGAGCAAGCCATGCGTGATGAGATATTTTTTTTGGAGGAGAATCACACATGGGAATTGGTGAAGCGACCGAAAAAGATGAAAGGGATACAGGGTAAAATATGAGGCAGGAGGGATACAAAGGTTCAAAACTAGATTTGTGGTGAAGGGATACGGTCAGAGAAAAGGTACTGATTTCAATAAAATATTTGCACATGTTATCAAGATGACTTCTATCAGAGCAATATTAAGTGTTGTGGTTGTGAAAGGATTGTATTTAAAGCAGCTCGATGTGAAGACGGCTTTCCTTCATGGTGATTTGGAGGAGAAAATATACATGGAATAGCCTAAGGGGTATGAAGTTAAAGGAAAAGAGAATTGGATATGTCGACTGAAAATGAGCTTGTATGGGTTGAAACAAGCGCCACTTGAAGTTCGACAAGTTTATGTTGAATTCGGGTTTTGCCAGAAGCAATTCAGATCATTGTGTATATCTACAAAAGTTTAAGGATGGTAAATTTATTATATTTAGTTTGTATGTAGATGATATGCTTGTGGCAGATACATGCATGAAGAAAATTAATGATCTGAAAAGAAAGTTGGCAGGGAGATTCTCTATGAAGGACATGGGTGAGGCTAAACAATTTCTTGGGATGCAAATTACCCGAAATAAGAAAAGTAAGAAATTGTGGTTATCTCAGAAGGGGTACATCAAGAAGGTGTTGCGGAGATTCAACATGGAGAATGCAAAATCGGTAACTACAGCTCTTAGTGGTCAGTTCAAACTGTCAAAAGAGTAAAGTGCTAAGACAGATGAGGAGACGAGACACATGGAGAATGTGTCTTATTAATCGGCCGTTGGGAGTCTCATGTATGCAATGGTGAGTACAAGACCAGATATTGCATATGCAGTGGGAGTAGTGAGAAGATTCATGAAGAATCCTGGGAAGGAACATTGGCAAGCGGAAAAAAAGAAGTGGATTTTCAGGTATTTGAAAAGTACTTCAAAATATTGTTTATGTTTTGGGGTGATAACATTGATGTGCAAGGTTTTGTGGATTCGGACCATGCGGGTGATAGAGACAATGGCAGGAGCACTACTGGTTACGTCTTTACTGTAGGAGAGACAGTGGAAAGCTGGATTTCAAGATTACAATCAATTGTTACTTTATTTTCGACAGAAACTGAGTATGTTGCAGCTGCAGAAGCAAGTAAGGAGTTTATTTGGTTGCAGCGATTGATGAGTGAGTTGGGTTTTAATGGAGTAGATTGCAGGTTATTCAGTGACAGTCAAAATGCAATTCATCTTACTAAAAACTCAGCGTATCATTCACGGACTAAACATATTCACTTGAGATATCACTTCATTAAATCCCTGTTAGAGGATGGCCAATTGAAGTTGGAGAAGATTGAGGGCAGAAAGAATTCTGCAGATATGTTGACAAAACCAGTTGCTGGGGAAAAATTGAGCTATTGCTCAATTTTGGTGCATTTGTTTTGAATGCTGAAATTTGGACTTTAAACGATCGAGGTAAAAGCTTTGAACACTAGTATTATCATGTATAGAGATTACAATTTTTGCAATAGGTCTCCAAGTGGGAGATTGTTACTAATGGAGCATATTGCCGCAGCGGGTTTCGGTCTACCGAAACGGCTCCAAAATCAGTCCAAACCCGTTATGATATGATATATATATATATGGGGTACGGTGTTAGGGTTTTGTGGAAGCCGAAAAATTGGAGCCGAAATCAAATTCCTTTGATGCGGCTGCTGCTGTTGAAATAATTAGTGCCCTAGTGAAATAACTGTTGAAGGATTGCGGCTAAAAAAAAAAAAACAAATAGGTGTTGTTGTTATTTGTTTTTTTGGCCGAAGGAATCAAAGGGGAGAGTTCGGCCGAAGACAGAAGGAAGGATTCGGGTGCTTCCTTTGTGGTTGCGGCAGAAGCAAAGAATCACTACAATAAGAGGTTAGAGTTTGATCTCAAAATCTTGTGTGATTTCTTTGTGATTTCTCTTGTGGTTGAGAACTAGAAAGTTGTAATCTTTTTTTGATATAGTGGAAGTTTTTCGATCGTGTCCCCGTGGACGTAGGCATATTGCCGAACCATATTAAATCTGCGTGTTCTCTGTCTCTGCTATTTTTTCTCTTCGGTTAACTATTTGATTTTGCTGGTTTTTGCATTAGAATTATTCCGCTATTTTTTGCTAACAATGGGGTTCACCGATCTCAATAAATAGAGATTCAATAGGAGGAAAAAGATGAAAATTCTTCTGCGAAACTCTGGTGATAATAGCGGCGGCTTCAATGATGGCAGCAACACAGGCAGTGGTTTCAAGGAGGAGCTTCAATGAGTGAGAGGGACATATGAGAATTTTAGAGAATAGTTTTTAGGATTAGAATTTGGGGTTTAAAAATTTGAAAGGTTTTAATTTAATTTAGAAAATTAAATTTTTAGAATTAAAAAGAGAAGTTAAATTAGATATTTCATAGTTAAATTCATAGATAAGACAAAGAATTGGGAGGTTGAAAAAGATGAATAGTCAAAAGTAGGTTCAAATAGTAAGTTGATGGTTAATCTAATAATTTAAGTGTGTAACCTAGTAGTTTGGACTTGTGACTTACTTGGTTACATGAGTTGCAGGTCAAGGGATCAAATCTACACAAAATCACATTTCTTTAAATTTATTTTATTTAGTTCTGGATTACAAAAATAGTTTATTTTTTTTAAAAAATAAATTCTATAAACTAAATTTTATTAGTTTTAGATAATATTTTTTAAAATAATTCATATTTTTATTTACTATTTAAGAAAAAATTATTAAAAATAATATAATATTATTATAATAATAAATTATTATTAAATTATAAAAAATATGTTACGCGGATGCAGTCATTACAAAGGCATGCGCGCATGGTAAATATATGAAAAAATATATTAGGATTTCGCAAGGATTTGTTTATAAAGCCATCCCTAAATTTCAATATGAAGGGTTTATGCGGCCAATTCGAACCATTAATTATGGTGTACATATTAAAGAACGGTAGTCTAAAAAAATCATGCATTTTTATATATTTTGACTGCATATTGAATATGTACAAAATGAACTGTTTTCCAATAATAGAACAAATAAGCCTTCTAAATTATGTAATTTTTTATATGCCATTATTTTGAATATGGAGATCATAATTAAATGTTTGGATAATCCACGTACACGATATATATATATATATATATATATATATATATATATATATATATATATATATATATATATATATATATATATATATATATATATATATATATATATATATATATATATATATATATATATATATATATATATATATATATATATATATATATGTGTGTGTGTGTGTGTGTGTATGTGTGTGTGTGTGTGTGTGTGTGTGTGAGCAAATGGAAAATTCACCGATAATGAAGGGAGTTCTTTTACTGCCGCTTAGGTGACCCAATACAATTATTACTCGTTGTGCAACTTAAGGTAACAAATAAAAGAATTTTCTTAACCGTGCTTTGAGTGGCACCATGTGTAATAATTGTATTGAGCCACCTAAGGAGCGGTGAAACAACCCCTTTAAGTTAATATAAAATTAACGGTTTTCAATGAATAAAACATTTTGTATGCACTTGATGAAAGGGTAAATAAACTCCAAAATTTATGAAATTTAATCCAAAAGAAATTAAGGATGTAGAGATAGTAATTGTAAAAAAAAAATGAAGAAAAATCATTAGATTATTATAGTTTTGCCGCTAGCTCATGTAAATTTTCCTGAGCTGGCGGCTCACTTACAGTAACTCCATATATATATATATATATATATATATATGGATTACTGTAGGTGAGCCGCCAGCTCAGGAAAAGTTACGTGAGCTAGCGGCAAAATTATAATGATCTAATGATTTTTCTTCAATTTTTTTTACAATTACAATCTCTACCTTCTTAATTTCTTTCGGATAAAATTTCATAAGTTTTAGAGTTCATTTACCCTTTCATCAAGTGCATACAAAATATTTTATTTATTGAAAACCGTTAATTTTGTATTAACTTGATGGAGGTTCAAATCAAAACTAAATCCCAAGAAATTGGGTATGAGTGAACTCTAGGGGGTCGAGATCATAATCCAAAAGAAATTTTTTTAAAAAGACTATTAGAGATAGTGGAAATGAACTGCAGCTCAGGTAACTTGCATGAGCTGTCAGCTCATTTCCATTTTTCTCATATATATATATATATATATATATATATATATATATATATATATATATATATATATATATATATATATATATATATATATATCAATTCTGTAGGTTTTATTCATACTCAATTGTTGATACCATAGTTTTATTTTGACCATCTATCAAGGAGACACAAACGTAATGTTTTTAATGTGTGTATAGTTATTTCTTGATTAGAAAAACAAAAGTAGGAGTTTATTCCATCAAAATTTGTTTCAATTAGTTTTGTTAAACCTTATTCTTACAACTTTTGTAATATGAGTTTAGTTCTCTCATTTAAAAAAAAAAAATCAAAATATTGCATTTTAAATGTATAATAATTGGATTATCCAAGATTTTAGTCTCTCTCTCTTTTTTTTTTTTTTTTTTCCTTACGTTGATTTTGGATATTAGATAAAAGGAATCATAATGGTTTAGATGAATATTTTGGGAGCATACCTTACTTTTTTTTTTTTTTTTTTTTCATTCTAAGATTTTGAAAGGATTTCCTTAAAAATTAATTTTTATTAAACTGAATTTATATGGTTTCTATTTTTTGGATCATGTGCATTATGCACGTGTATTGTAACCAGTTATCTTATGATGATCAAGTCAAATTATCTACGATATAGTTTCAAACTTTTCAACTTAAAAATTGTAGTTGGACGAGAACTCAGAGACATACAGATCAAAACATTAAAATAAAGGAAATTTTTGTAAAATTAAGTTAATTAATTAGCAATAACTCTCCAAATACAGAAAAGGGGCACCTAACGGGGTAGGTGTATCTAGTTGTCGCCCTGCTGCCAAAGTGCCAATAATGCTAGATTTCCTTGTTAATTTATTCTTGCTTAATATATTAAAATAATATGAGAAATAATAAAAAAGAAATCGGACAACTCATATAAATCTGTACTGGAATTCATTTCTATTGTTACAATAATTTTTTTTCCAAATATTATTTTTGATTATCTCATCTTTCTAGAATTTACACACACTTAATTTCTAGGATTTTAATTTTAATTTGATCTTTTATCAAATAAATATAAAACTAATGGTCTTGTTAAATACATCTTGCATGCACTTGAAGAAAAAAAAAAAAAAACTCCAAAATCCATAGAACTTAATATTAAAACAAATTGAAATTTATTTTTTATCGCTAACAATTTTTATAAGTTTTTTATGTTGACAGCTAATTTACACTAATCACAAATAATACACATATATACCTTTTGAACAGCATCATTATACTTAACAGCCAAAAATTAATCTTGACTTTTGCCTGTATCATTAAGCATACTTATCGACACATATTTGACCTGATCCGATAATTTTTTTTTAAAAGGAAAGAGAAGCGAATGTAACGCGCTCACCAATTTCAAATCGACCCGTTCAACCCCCCACCGGTAACACCGCCCAATAATTTTTAACTAGGCCCTTTCTTCTTAAGTTTTAAACCGGGTATGAATGGTTATATATGAAAATAATCTTATATAGAAGTACCTTTCTGTAAATCTCTTAGAGATGGGACCCACTTTCCGAGCCCAAACTTTTAAGCGGTTACGGCTGTCGCAATATGCAAATATTGATAACTAACGTATTCGTTAACTTAACGGACGTTTCTAAACAGGCACAGCTCTTTTCCTAGTGAGCCCACTTAATGGTGTACTTTGGTTCGGACTTTCAGTTTGGACCGTGCTAAAGTGGGTTCGTTAGGAAAAATGGTTTGCTCCTTTGGAAACTCCCGTCGTTAACGAGAGTTTCTAAAGGAGCACACTTTCCTCGTGAGCCCACTTAAAAACGAAGGGAGTTTCTAAAAGAGCACACCACTTAAACAAGTGAGCCCACCTTTCTTAGTGAGCACACCGCTTATCCTAGTGAGTCATCTTTCTTACGGGGAGTAGACTTTTTTTTTTGAAAAGAGAATTTTTCATAATGAACACACCACACTTTTCTCTAATACTCTTTCTTCTCCACAGTGAGCACACCACATTTACAAAACTACCTCTTCACTACTCCATCTCTTCATCTTCTCCGTGCCTTAATCCCGACGTCGCTGCCCTCTTCATGCTTGAAGCCTCACAACCTCGCATCTATCTATCGTACAAGAAATAATACCGTTCATAATCTAATCCTAAATAAAAAATAATATCGTCTGGAATCTAACCCCGATGATATATGATGCTAGTTTGGATCTAACCCAGGACAAGAATGAGATAGAAATTAAAGATAAGAGTACTAATATCTACAAAATTCGATGGCAAGCAGTTCGAAATCTAACATCGGATGATATATGATATTCTCTTAAATCTAATTCCGGATTGAAATAAATTGTGATCGAGTATAACGATATTAATATTAAAAAATTTAATATTAAACTTATTATATTAACTAAATTTGCGAGGCGTGATAACTAGGAAAATTTTATAAATTCCCGTCGTTAACGCGTAATCGCCGTGCCTCTCAGTCCATCGGCTGTCACCCGTAACCTTTTGAGTTGGCACATCTCCAGCGTTATTTCCTATTAAAAATTTATAATATTTGATTAATAATAGAAGAACTTTCCTCCCATTTCGCTCTCTCGCAACTCTATATAAATTCCACTCGTCCTCTTCTCTCTCCTCACCAGAAAACATAATCCTTGATCAAAGAGTCTCTCTCTCATTCTCACACTTTCCATCTGTACCAACAATGGCTCGTCATCAGATCCTCGTCCTCACATTGCTCGCACTGGCGGTGGCGTCACTCGCTCAAGCCCCAGGCGCGGCCCCGAAACCCGCACCCAGAGCTGCGCCCAAACCCGCACCCAAATCGGCACCCCCCGCCGCACCCACCGTCGCGCCGGCCATGCCTCCGACTGCCGTCAGTCCTCCAGCGTCTGCGCCGAAATCAGCACCAGTTTCCTCACCCAACGCCAGCCCGGCATCCTCGCCTCCGTCTCCCCCCACCGCCGATTCCCCCTCCATCGCCAAGCCACCGTCAGTTGCGTCTCCGCCCAGCGAGAACTCCGCCTCCTCCTCGGCCGTCAGCTTCGTCGCCGTCGCCGCAGCGCTCGCTGTCGCGATCGCCATCTGAGGAATGATCTGGTCAAGTGTTGACTAGATCTCTATTTATTTTTAGTTTTTTTTTTTTTTTTGGTTTTTTGTTTAAATTTTATTTAGGTTTGAGATCTTGGAGGGGTGAGATTGACTTGGTGGTGGTGTTTATTGTAATATTCATATTCTAATCAAATTCTTTTTTGCATTATTTTCCATTTATGTTCTGAATTGCTTTGTTGTGTTAGATTTTTGCAAATTATAATTCATGGAGTGGATTGTTAACGCTAAAGTTTGAAAGATGGGGGCGGAGCACCGTTGTCTGGTGGTGACCGTAGGGCAGCTCGGTAGCCTAAGCTAGGTGAAGGCCATGTGCCCTTGTTTTGCGGTACAGCTGCAAGTTAAATGTGGGCTGTTACGGGGCACGTGTCGTCATCTGGGTGAGTGGCCCGAGGACTCCCATGTGCGTGCGATGCTTTGGGGATCACATCACATGGCGGAAGAGGATTGGAATCGGTCGGGAGATCGGATTCTCCCAAGGCTTTAAAAGACAAGAAAATAAAGAAAGAAAAAGAAACGGAAGAGGGAATATAGAAGTAAAGAAATAAAAAAATAAAAAAGAAATTTTCTTGTTTCTTTTGAAAGACAATTTTTAAAAAAATATAAGAAGAAAAAAAATATAAATAAATTAAAACTTAAAATTATAAAAAAAGAATTTTGTTTACAACTCTTTTTATTATGTACGCTAGAAGTTATAATTCTATACGCTAGAAGTTATAGTTCTGTATGCTAGAAGTATCTATAATGCTTTTTGGAAAAAAATTTTGAGTCTTAATGTTTTTTAATACTTTTCTCTAATTTTCCTCCCATCCAGGCTATTGGAAAGCAATTTTCTTTTCTATATTTTTACCCTACCCTTTCACATTCTCTCAAACCAAACATAGACCAAGGGAACAAAAGATCAAATTTCCTTTTCTATAGGTTTTTTTCATATCGGTTCCTTAATTGATCAAATTTCCTTTTCTATAGGTTTTTTTTCATATCGGTTCCTTAATTGTTCAATAATTAGAATGTTAGTGCCTTAATTCTTAATAGGGGTATTTACAGATTTGTCCCTTACATCTTTATAAATTATAATTTAATCATCCAAATCTTCATATTTAGGATTTAGTCCTCCAAGTTCTCTAACTTACTACAATTTAGTCCCCTTTCTAACTTCCGTTAGCCCAATTTATTTTTTGAGCAGATTTTTCCATTTTACCTCTCCTTAATTCCTTCTTCTATCTTTCTCCTCCCTCCTCCTTCCTTCTTTCTCTACTCTTCTGCTTTTCTCTTCCTCCTCTCTTCTCATTTTCTTCATTCTTCCTCCTCTCTTCTCCTTCTCTCTTCCTTTTCTCTTCTCCTTTTCTTCATTGGGTTCATTGGCTTCCCTTCTTCTTCTTCTCTTCTATTTATCTATTCTTCTCCCTTTTTTTTCATAAGAGTATTTAAGTCATTTCATTATTTAAAAAAAGTAAAAATTAAATTCTGCCGTTTATTTGGACGGAAAAACTAACGGAGGGACTAAATTGTAATAACTTAGAGAATTTGGGAGACTAAATCCTAAAAATAAAGATTTGGGAGACTAAATCAGAATTTATAAAGATGTAAGGGACAAACCTGTAAATACGCCTTCTTAATATTTTTATTTTAGTCGCTCAAACCTTTAAATTAATCAATTTTGTCCCTTCATTATGCTTTTCCATCCCCATAACTCTTCTAACCTCGGTTAGGGAAATTCTAAATGAGCACACCACTTGGCTTAGTGGCACCATTTGTTTAGTGTGCACACCATCTCTTTTAAAAAGAGAGTATTTCTTAGTGAGCACTCATTTCTTCCAATATTGCGCCCTATTTTTTTCCCCTCAAAACAACGTTCTCCCTAACCCCCATCACCCGTGTCCCCTTTTCTTCCCCAAGCCCATAGCCACCTTGTTCGCTCAGTCGCTCGCTCGGCCCCCTCTCGCCCGCCTCCCGACTTGGAACCATGCATGCAAAACTTGTAGAAATTTTTAAATTTGGTTATGTGCTAAAAGAGATAAATAGTGACTGTATTGGGGAAGAGAGAATAGGATGATAGGTAACTTTGTCTCAAAAAAGTGATAAACTGAAGTACTATATATGGATAGTGAATAACTGAAGTAGTGATGGGTTACAGTCTAACTATGGATAGTGAATAACTGAAGTACCCCTTTAATTGTAACTATCCAACAGTGTTCTTCCATTCTTCCATTTTCATTGAATTTGGTACAAAACAATTAAATTAGAGAGGAAAAAGGGAAGATGTACTGTTAGCAAAAAATAGCGGAATAATACTAATGCAACAACCAGCGGAATCAAATAGTTAACCGAAGAGAGAAAAAAAATAGCAGAGACAGAGAACACGCAGATTTAACGTGGTTCGGCAATATGCCTACGTCTACGGAGACACGATCGAAAAACTTCTACTATATCAAAAGAGAATTACAACTTTCTAGTTCTTAACCACAAGAGAATTGACAAAAAAATTACACAAGATTTTGAAATCAAATCCTAAGCTCTTGTTGCAGTGATTTAGCTCTTTGCTTCGACCGTCGAAAATCCAAAGGAAGAATCCTTTCACCTGAAATAAATTCAGCAGAGCCTCGCCACCTCCTTTGCCGCAACAAACGCAGCGAACAAGAGCACCTTATTTCACTTTTGGCAAAAAATTGCTACAGGCCGCACCACACAGCAGCAGGAGCAGCCACAACTTCGCCGAAATCAAACAGCACAATTATTTGTCTTGGCCAAAATTAATTTGAGCCAACCTTGTTTCAGCCGCCCAAACCCTTTTTTTTCTTCGGCTCAATATTTCGGCTAAATATTTCGGCTCTAATAAACCCTAGCACCATAACTCCATATTCATATTATATCATAACGGATTTGGACCGATTTTGGACCCGTTTCGGTAAACCGAAACCCGCTACGGCAATGGGCTCTATTAGCAACAATCTCCCACTTGGAAACCATTGCTAAAAATGTAATCTCTATACATGATAATCCCAATGTCCAAAGTTTTTACCTCGATCGTTTAAAGTCGCGATTTCAGCATTCAACACAAATGCACCAAAGTTGAGCAATAGCTCAACTTTTGTCCATCAACCGGCTTTGTCAACATATCTGCAGGATTCTTACTGCTCTCAATCTTCTCCAATTTCAATTGACCATCCTCTAATAAGGATCTAATAAAGTGATATCTCAAATGAATATGTTTAGTCCGTGAATGATACGTCGAGTTCTTAGCAAGATGAATTGCACTTTGACTGTCACTGAATAACCTGCAATCTAGTCCATCGAAACCCAACTCACTCATCAATCGCTGTAACCAAATAAACTCCTTACTTGCTTTTGTAGCTGCAACATATTCAGCTTCTGTCGAAAATAAAGTAACAATTGATTGTAATCTTGAAATCCAGCTTACCGCTGTCCCTCCACAGTAAAGACATAACCAGTAGTGCTCCTGCCATTATCTCTATCCCCACATGGTTCGAATCCACAAAACCTTGCACATCAATGTTATCACCCCCAAAACATAAACAATACTTTGAAGTACCTTTCAAATACCTGAAAATCCACTTCACCGCTTGCCAATTTTCCTTCCCAGGGTTCTTCATGAATCTACTCACTACTCCCACTGCATGTGCAATATCTGGTTTTGTACTCACCATTGCATCATGAGACTCCCAACGGCCGATGAATAAGGCATATTCTCCATGTGTCTCGTCTCCTCATCTGTCTTAGCACCTTACTCTTTTGACAATTTAAAGTGACCACCAAGTGCTGTGGTTACCGGTTTTGCATTATTCATATTAAATCTCTCCAATACCTTCTTGATGTACCCTTCCTGAGATAACAACAATTTCTTGTTTTTCTTATCTCGGGTTATTTGCATTCCAAGAAGTTGTTTAGCCTCACCCATGTCCTTCATAGAGAATCTCCCTACCAACTTTCTTTTCAGATCATTAATTTTCTTCATGCATGTACCTGTCACAAGCATATCATCTACATACAAAGTAAGTATAATAAAGTTACCATTCTTAAACTTTTGTAGATATACACAATGATCTGAATTGCTTCTAGCAAAACCCGAATCCAACATAAACTTATCGAATTTCAAGTACCATTGCCTCGGCGCTTGTTTTAACCCATACAAACTCCTTTTCAGTCGACATACTCAATTCTCCTTTTCTTTAACTTCATATCTCTCTGGCTGTTCCATCTATATTTTCTCCTCCAAATCACCATGAAGGAAAACAGTCTTCACATCAAGCTGCTCTAAATACAGTCCTTTCACAGGCACAATACTTAGTATTGCTCTGATAAAAGTCATCTTGATAACATGTGCAAATATTTCATTGAAATCAATACATTTTCTCTGACCGTATCCCTTCACCACAAGTCTAGCCTTGAATCTTTGTGTCCCTTCTGCCTCATGTTTTACTCTTTATACCTACTTGTTATGCAATACTTTCATCTTTTCCGGTCGCTTCACCAATTTCCATGTGTGGTTCTCCTCCAAAGAAGACATCTCATCACGCATGGCTTGCTCCCACTTAAGATGAAGTTCATCCTGCATAG
Source organism: Dracaena cambodiana (assembly GCA_036321105.1). NCBI lineage: Eukaryota > Viridiplantae > Streptophyta > Magnoliopsida > Asparagales > Asparagaceae > Dracaena > Dracaena cambodiana. The sequence goes on along the minus strand of JAYEPQ010000012.1, from coordinate 20,293,791 downwards.
CTTCTTGGTAACTCTCTGGTTCACCTGCATCAGTATACAAAACATGATATAATGGAAAATAAAGTTTTTGGGTTGGCTACTTTATCCTTGTGCTCCTCCTCAAAATGAGAACACTCTCTGATGAAGTACTGGAACCATCTACTTCAGTCAATGACTCTCTCTCCTGTTCGGTCTCATCTGAAACTTGTGTATTCTCAGATATAGCCATTTCTTCTCCTTCAGATGTAGGTATTTCTTCATTTCTTTTATCCATGGTATCTATCCCATCCTGTGGCTCATCCAGCTCCAAGTGCTCTTTTCCACTGCTTTCTCACTCTTACTTTCCATTCGGTCTTTATACATACAACCCTCATTAAATACTACATCTCTGCTACGAATTATCTTGTTATGCTCATAATCCCATAAGCGATAACCTTATTCGTCGCCACCGTATCCAATGAATGCACACTTCTGAGATTTAGAATCATGCTTCTTTCTCATCTCATGATCCACATGTGCATATGCTATACAACCGAACACTTTTAAGAATGAATAATTCACAGTCTTACCAGACCATATCTCCTCTGGAATTCCTCCATCTAAAATACTAGCTGGACTCCTGTTGATCAGATAGACTGCCGTATCTACAGCGGCTCCCCAAAGTTGCAAAGGCAAACCTGATGGTTCTATTCATCCTCTCAGCCACGCTATTCTGCTGCGGTGTCCTCGGTACAGTCTTCACTCTCCTGATCCCGTGGGTAGAGCAATAGTCATCAAATTTCCTATTGTAAAATTCCCCACCATTGTCTGACAACAGACATTTCACCTTCAAACCTGTTTCATTCTAAACAAGAGCTTTCCATACCTTGAAGATCTTGAAGACATCGGATTTCTGCTTAAGTGCGAACACCCATGTTTTCCTGTTTGCATCATCTATGAAAGTGACAAAATAAGAATTACCTCCAAGAGACTTCGCTGAAGAAGGACCCCATACATCTGTATGCACCAACTTCAATCTCTCGGTTTTCTTCTCCTTACCATCTTTCATAAAACTAACTCTTTTCTGCTTTCAAACACACAGTTCTCACAGAAATCAAAATTAGTATCTTTCATATCTGTCAATATACCTCTGGATTGCAATACCCTCATACCGCTTTCGCTCAAGTGACCGAGCCTCTGATGCTATAAGGTAGCCTTCTCATTCTTCACGGTGGCCAAAGAAACAACGTGATCCACGGAGCTTGAGAGTAAATATAGAGTTCCCACTCTCTCACCCTTGACCACTACCATTGCTCATTTACTGATCTTCCACTGTTTCTTCTCAAATGAGATTTGATAACCTTCACCATCCAACTTGCTAATAGATATCAAATTCTTCTTCAAATCCGGTATGTGCCTGACCTCTTGTAAAAGTAACTTTCAACCATTGTGCAACTTCAACTGAATTGTCCCTTTACCAACAATCTTACATTCCTGCCCATTACCAACAGTCACATGCCCAAATCACTTTGGACATAATTCTCAAACCATTCTCTGCAAGCAGTGCAATGGAACGAAGCCCCTGAATCGACAAACCACGGATCTGACCTTGATTCTGTATGAGCAGACAAGCACAAGTCATCATACTCTTTACTTGGATTCACCACATTCGCTCATTTCTTATCTTTGTTTGGACAATCCTTCTTCATATGACCCTCTGTCTTACATTTTCAACATGCTAACTTTTTCTTGAACTTCCCCTTAGACTTTGATCTTTTTCTTTGCTTTGACTCCCTACTTAAACTTCTACTCTTTTCCTTCCTTCTGTCATTATCAATCAACAGAGCAGTACTTATAGAAACTGTGTTCTCATTTATACTCTTTTTCATCAATTCATCATTCATGATTGTACTCACAACATTATTGAATTTAAGAGCAGTATTGGAAGAATTGCTGATGGCCATAACAACATTACTCCAACTATCCAGTAATGAACACATAAACATCAAAACTTTAATGTCATCAGCAAAGACAAAATCTAAGGATTCAAGTTATGCCCATAATGTGTTAAATTCGTTCAAATGATTAAAAACTGAACTATCAGAAGGCATTCTCAAGTTGAACAACTTTTTCATTAGAAACAGTCTATTTGAAGCAGACGGCTTCTCATAAAATTTAGCCAACGCTGATATCAAATCTGAAGTGGTCTTCTCCTTGGAGACGTTGAACACAATATGCTTTGTCAGGCACAATCGAATCTGCGCCAAAGCCCTCCTATCCAACAATTCCCACTCCTCATCTGTCATCTTTTCTGGCTTTTCTCCAAACAGTGGTTGATATAAATTCTTTTGATATAAATAATCTTCCATCTGCAACTTCCACCATTGTAATTCTGTCCCATCAAAATTTTCAATTTTTCCTTCCTATCTTCCGCCATAACTCCCACTATCAACACCTATCTGAGTGAAATCTGACCCTAACCAGGGCTCTGAGACCAGTTGTTAGCAAAAGATAGCGGAATAATACTAATGCAACAACCAGCGGAATCAAATAGTTAACCGAAGAGAGAAAAAAAATAGCAGAGACAGAGAACACGCAGATTTAACGTGGTTCGGCAATATGCCTACGTCCACGGGGACACGATCGAAAAACTTCCACTATATCAAAAGAGGATTACAACTTTCTAGTTCTCAACCACAAGAGAATTGGCAAAGAAATTACACAAGATTTTGAAAAAAAATCCTAATATCTTGTTACAGTGATTTACCTCTTTGTTTCGACCGTCGAAAATCCAAAGGAAGAATCCTTTCACCTGAAATAGATTCAGCAGAGCCTCGCCACCTCCTTTGCCGCAACAAACGCAGCGAACAAGGGCACCTTATTTCACTTTTGGCAAAAAATTACTACAGGCCGCACCACACAGCAGCAGGAGCAACCACAACCTCACCGAAATCAAGCAGCACAATTATTTGTCTTGGCCAAAATTAATTTGAGCCAACCTTGTTTCAGCCGCCCAAACCCTTTTTTTTCTTCGGCTCAATATTTCAGCTAAATATTTCGGCTCTAATAAACCCTAGCACCATAACCCCATATTTATATTATATCATAACGAATTTGGACCGGTTTTGGACCCGTTTCGGTAAACCGAAATCCGCTACGGCAATAGGCTCCATAAGCAACATGTAGAAGAAGAGAGAAGGGAGAAACACAGCCATTTTCTCCAAATTCCTTTGAAACCTCTAAGCTTTCTGCAACTCTTTCAAACCCACTATTATTTTGTCCAAATAAGTTGAGCCATCATTCAATAACTCGTTTTGATGGTCCAAACTCAACCTCGACCACCATAGCCTTCTCCTACATCTGCTGCAGTATGTTAAGAAACCTATTACTTTGGGTATGAACTATAAGAGGGTGATGATCTATTGGAAGTTTGGATGGAAGGTAATATATAGTATTTGGGTTTGGATTTGTTGATGAGATTTGATGGGCTAAGAGAAGGTGTAGACAGTGTAATTAGAAAAAGAATAGGGAGGATGGAAGATTGAAGAAGGGTTAGGATAGAGGGTTTGATAAAGGAGAGGATGAGTTTGTGGGAGAAGAACCGAAGAGTGGAGAAGAGAGAAGCCATGGAGGCATAAAAGTGACAGAGAATTGGTAAGTTTTCATCTTTTATAAACTTTAAACTTGGGATCGAAGAGAATATGCCAAATTGAAAGACTCTTGATAGTTTGGGAGAAAGAAAAGAGAAAAAAATTGGATTCACTCAATGATAAGAGATAATAACTTGGGTAAAGCGATTTAGAGAGAGCGTGTTGATTTGAATTATTATGGGGGGGAGGTGAGAGGGAGAGATGATTTAGTTTTTTGGACAGAACTTGAAGATAAGGACATAATTGGAAAAATTTGATATATTTAGTTAGACAGATATTCTATAGGTTCTTAACAGAACTTTACAGAATGGACTACAGTTGAGTAACTTAAGCATTTTGAGAGATTCATATTAAAATATGAAAAATTAAGTGACTGATATCTAAATGTGGAAAAATAAAAAGAATGATATAAATTAACCTTTTTCTTTTTTGGGTTTGGATTGTAATTATGGATCTTTTGTCTATGATAGTAATTTTAACTAATTTTCCTACTGATAGGTGACAATCTACCGTATGGAATTGCATAAATTTTTAATCTAACTTTATGAAATTTTTTATTTTACCATTGTTTTCTAATTCAATAAGTTATGTGCACTGGGTTACAATTATGAATGAGTTAATTATTAACTTTTGAGTTTGAAAGTTTACACCTTTATCTTACATGCTTAAATTTGGGCTATAAATATTTGTACTTGCACTCGCATTTCACCAAGCGGACCATTATCAAGTTTTCAGGCATTAACAACCCTAATGGTGGACATCGAAAGTTTTTTGGGGAAGGAAATAGGTGTTTTATGTTCTTAGTATTTTAACTTTTTTAATTTAGCAGTCATTTAAGAGAATTGGTATTCCAATCCAACTTACACATCTATGTGACTTTTTATCAAGAGCTTTCAAGGATATGCAGTCTTTTTAATGGGCACCCACTAAGTAAAATAAAAATTGTGGTTTTGCTAAGGGCATCCCATGGGTTTCAATAATATCCTTTATAATAAGTAAACCATATCCTCAACCTCCTACTCGTATTTATGTCCTCCGCATTTTAGCCTGTGCCTCTTGCCTCACACAACTGATAGCATGCGCGCCCCCACGGCCCTGCCCGGGCCCCTCACTGCGCTAGCCTCATGGCCTGCTCCCTTCACCACCCTACTTGACTTGCCCAAGAAAATTTAACTACTGATCAGTTTCTAATTGCTGAATGGTGTGAAAACCGCTTGGCTTTCAATGGGTAAATAACTTGAACACCATTAAGCTACTAGGAGCTAAACAATGTTCAACTGTTCACTTTATTCGGCTATTGGGAGCCGATCATAGTCGAAACTAATGAACCCATCAAAGGTTGAATTTTTTTTTTGAGATAATTGGAAATAAAATTATTCATTGAAATCACCACACATCTCCTTGCTTAATTAAGTCCTCCACTGGGATGGTTTCCTTAGTTATCTCCTTCATTATCTTGGATTTTTTTTAAACATCTTCCTTCAGAAATTTTCAAAATCCAATTCTATATTCAAAGATAAAACCTTCGAAAGATGAATTATTTTGGAATTTGGAAGATGAATTATTTTGGTGTGCTTACTAAGCAAAATTTTGGTACTTAGATTTTCTAGGAAAAATGAATTTATCCTCAAAGATTTTGTAGCTTCTTAAGGATTGAGGAGCAAGAGGCTGAGGACTGGGAATTTTTTAAATTCAAATAAATTTTAAAAAAATGTATGCCCATAGAAGTTCTGGTTGAGAAGAAGAGGACAAACTTGTCCAACAAAAAGAATAACAAAGTTGTAATATTTCTGAAGATATTTGGATGCCCTTAAAAATTATGAGTGTGCCTTTAAAACTTTCCTTATTATCCAATATGAAGTGTTTATTGAAGTCTCTCTCTTTCACCTAGGCTTTGGAACTTGGTGGATTTTTTGGTCCATAATATTTTATTTAAAGTATTTCTATTCACAAAAAGTTATTCAGAAAGAAACCATGATACATAAGGTTTGGGCCTCCATGAGTGTAGAATTTTTCAGATGTTAAACCCTTTGTAACTTGGCTTTCTTAATTTGTGTCTGGTAATTGAAGCCTTATACTGAAGGTTAATTGTAATGGCGCATCCCAAATATCTAAGTGCATGCCTAACTAAATAAAGTTTATTTTAATTATAAATTTGCCCTTATTTTTTGATAATTATACACTTTTTTCCCCTACTATCTAAGATTAGGGTTAGGATTACGGGTACAGGAGGAGGAGGGGGTGGCGGGTTAGTAGAGTAGGGAAGAAATCAGGATTTTTGATCATATATATGTGACAAATTATGTCAAAACTCATGAATAGCTAGTACAAGTAATTGAGGGTTAGGATTACGGGCACAGGAGGAGGAGGGGGTGGTAGGTTAGTAGAGCATGGAGGAAGTCAGGATTTTTGATTATATATATGTGATAAATTGTGTCAAAATTCATGAATGACTAGTATAAGTAATTAAGCATAAAACTTGGGATGTTAACTATAAAATGGAGAGGTTGGAAAGACCTTTGTAAGTGCATCAAGATATGCCAAAACTGAGTTAGGATGGTGATTATGTGGTTGTATTAGTAGAGGAACATGGAATTGAGCTAGGATGTCTTAGCCCCACCAGCGAGTCCACCAGTGAGCCAAATAGTGGCTCGTAAATTGAGCCAGCCAAAATGTAACCCTCACTATAACCATCGGTGGCTATGTTGGTAGTGAAAATTTCTAAGTAAAAATGAATTTTTCACACAGAACACGGAACTAGCTCCATAGCTCCGCGTTTTGGCTATTTAGCCTCGCGTTTGAGTAAAACGCGGAGCTAATCCATAACTCCGCGTTCTGATGATTTTAGCTCCGCGTTAACTCCGCGTGAGCAGATTTTCATTAGAATTCTAATTTGGACTTATCCAATACCCAAATTGAGTCCAATCAGAATTCAAATTCAAGAGATTTAAATCAAGACTAAGATATTTGATTAGAATCCTTGATGAACACAACTACTTTCCAATTCTATTCAATTGGAAACTCTCATATTGACTCGAGCCTATAAATACCCTCTTGAGGAAGCCTTTGGTGATCGATATTTTTTGGAGCTTTTGTGAAGTTCAAGTTACGCGTGAGAGGCTTGAACCCATCAAGACCAGCAGAGAAAATTTAGGACCGACCATCTTCTTCATCAAGATAAAAGACATCTACGTCAAGATTGTCAGAAGGAGCTACTCGATACATCCAATCGCTGTATAGAGCCCACTTTTTATTGTAAAAGAGAGCGATAAATTATAAATCCTCTCGTTTGTTTTCTTTTGTTCACTTTCATTGTAATTAAGTTATTTCAATGGAAGGAAGAAAGATTTTTGCGGAGAACAAACTGACGACCACAGTGGGAGACGTCTCTTTCACCGAAAAAGAAATTGTGGTGCAATTTGATGTGGAAAAGACGGATCCGACATTAATATGCTTGTCGTGGAGATCGACCAGTAGAAGTACGAGGAGTATCTCTTCTCTAAATCAGGTAATCTGACTGAAACACGGCGCTATCGCCGCGTGCGCTCCAATATCCGTAAATTGGGTAATCGGGAATCCACCGTTAAACGGGGACCCTTGGAGACCGTGGCCATGGAGCCGTCGTTTGGAAAGAAAATCCTAACAGAGGAGGACCTCTCTACTGCTGAAGAAAGTCTGAAAACTGGTTTGACCAGAACCCAACTCCGCAATCGAAATCGAATAGTAAGGCGAAAAGTCCTCAAAGCCCGCGTTAAACGCGGCGCTAATGAAATAGCAGAACGCGAGGCTACTGCACCTCGCGAACTGGCTTGAATTAATCGCAAGACCAGTCAATATCGCGTTAAACACAAAAATATGACTAAGCAAGCGTGTGATGGAGATTCTCCACGCGAGGCTAAAACTGAGCTTAGCGTAAATCGCGAAGCCAGTAAAACTTGCGTTAATCACAAAATTCCTGACCATCGCGTAAATCACGAGGATAAACTTCTGATGGAGCCAGCGTGTGATGGAGACTCTCCATGCGAGGCTAAAACTGAGCTTAGCATAAATTGCGAAGCCAGTAAAACTTGCGTTAATCGCAAGATTCCTAACCATCGCGTAAATTGCGAGGATAAACTTCTGATGGAGCCAGCGTGTGATGGAGATTCTCCATGCGAGACTAAAACTGAGCTTAGCGAAGCCAGTAAAACTTACGTTAATTGCAAGACTCCTTACTATCGCATAAATCGCGAAGATAATTATCAGACTTGCGTTAATCGTAAAAATCGCGTTAAACGCGAAGATATAACTTGCGTAAATCGCAAGAATAAACCAGCGTGAAAAAATTTTCCTCCATGCGAGGCTAAGATTTCAGAAGTTAAATTTCTGCAGAAATACCAAGCCAGCGTAAAACGTGAGGCCAGCGTAAAACGCGAAGCTAATGTCCAGCTCCGCGTAAAACAACCTGAATATAAAATTAGGGCTGATAATCGCATTATTGGACAAAAACTTGACATCAATGACTCTGAGAAACTTTGGTGGGCCCCTGGACCCTCTCAACAACTAAGTGGGCCCCACGATTATGTATCTAAAGTCACTGACCTCAGAGAGTACTTAACAAAGAAGAGAATATAAATCAAGTCCAACCAGACCCTATTTGTCACTGTGAGCAACTTATGACAACAGTATCTACTGTACTGAATAATTACTACTGCAATAAGAAAAGCTTGTCGGTATTTGACTGATTAATCGAGTCAGAGAAACTCCCCGCGAAGAAGATAGAAGTTGCTCTCCGCAAAATTAAAGAAAAAGAATGGAAAGCAGTAACCTCTAACATGGTTGGAAAGGGTAAGAAAATTATAGATAAAGAGGATGATTCAGAATCAAGTGATGAAAAACCTCATCATCTTACCCTACTTAAATTAGGTGATGTCGCCCCTCGAAATTACAAGAAACTTGTAAAAGGTTCTTGTGATGACGATAGTGACAACTCGACCATAGCCTCACCTCGCTCTTCTGTGTCGTCCTAACCACAAAAATTAGCATCACATATGATGGATAAATCTGACGACATTGATCAGAGATTGGAGGCCCAAGAACAGACGATCCGAGAGCAACAAAAAACGATCAAGGATCTCAAAATGATGCTCTTAAAGGTGGTCAAAAACACCCAAAAATAGTCGAGGATAAAGCTAAGACTTCTTCAGAATCACCGCCAAAGAAAGAAAGAAAAAAACTCCATTTAAGATGAACGAAGAAGATAAGGAAGAAAAGGCTTACTCGGCACATGAGGATGAAGATAAATATTCTTTCCATGACCCTCATGAAGAAAAAATCGAAAAAATACATAGCCAACTTGATACCCTAATGCACAAGAAGGAATTGAAATAATCGGAGGTTTCGAAACCATGCCCGCTTGAGTGGGATTGCGCACCATACCTCAAAAAATATAAACCGCTTAAGTTAGAGCCATATAATGGGAAAGAATCCCCCAGTTAACATATATATTACTTCTTGTCTCAAGCGGGACATTTGATGGGTAATGATCCAATAATGACCAAGGTATTCGCAAGTACCTTGCGAGGGCTTGCTTTTACAAGATTTATGCAGTTGCCCCTAGGTACTATCAATACCTGGTATGACGTTAAAAAGCACTTTCTTGCACGTTTCTTTGAGAATTACACCGAAATATCGGTTCATTCCCTCCTTGCAACAAAGCAAGGGGAGCAAGAAACAGTGAAAGATTTTATAGAAAGGTTCTGGGAGAAGTCCATACATTGCAAACATGGAATGGTCCAGGAAACTCTAGTAGAGACAACCTTAAAACTAACGTGCTCCTGAAGATGGGAGCCGTAGAATTTAAAACTTGGAAGGATTTGCTCAAATAAGGAGAGCAAGTAGAGGACTTGATTCGCTGGGTTGAAGAATCTCCTGGAACGAGAAATCTTGGAAATAACAGACCGCACCCACAAAACAATGATAAAAATAAGGAAAAGGCGGTAATGGCATCTGACGCCGCTCTAAAGCAAATAAATCCTCCAAATCCAAAGCCTCAAAACCAAAAGGCATAGGACAAAATAGGCACCGACAAGAAATGACCTATACTTTCAAAGCGGAGCAGACGCCCACACTATTCCACCTTCTCCTTAGGAAGGGAATGTTAAAGCTACCGAAAAATCGAAAGCCAGAAAATGCAGGGAAAACTAATGACCCGAATTACTGCTTATACCACCGGAACGTTGGACACTCTACTAAGGACTGTTACCCTCTTAAGAATATGATTCAGACATTGATAGAGGCCGGAGTCCTGACTCTAAAAGAAGAACAGAAAAAAGTTACAGCTAATATGGCGACCCTGGTTGTAGGAACCCATGAGTTCCCTGCAGGAGTAACTCCGGTACCATCAGGGAAACTTGTCATGAAGAATTATGACCCGCATGAGATGGCACAGAAAGGACTTACCCCTGTGACGACACAAAGAGGGGAAGTCATGTGGGTCCACCCTGATCTCTTACAGGATGAGAAATGGACCACGTCAAATAGCCAAAGAAGGAAGTGGACTAGTAATACTATTTCCGTAAAAATTAAAGAAGAATACATAATTGCATATGCATTGACGGACTCTGAAGAGGAGGCCGAAATTATGGCCACTCACCAAGATGAAGCAGGTCCCTCTGGCACTCGATCCGGCAAAGCTTATGTTAAAGACTATATAAGAGTAGACCCTAAGAATATATATGGGGAACCTGCAAAGCTGCAAAGCAGAAAGGGCTTCGTTTCCAGAAAAGTCCAAGAAAAGATGAAGAAATCAAAGATGCCCCATTTAAATTTGACATCATAGCTGAATTGGCTAATATCCCAGCTCGAGTTACGCTCTACAAGTTGTTACGATTATCAAAGTCAACTCGGAAAGTATTAAGAGAGGCCTTGGCAGATTCTAAATTTTTCCTAGCACAGATTGTCGAGTCAGCCGATGAGGAACGGAATTCCTGTCCCCGCTGTCATCAAGTGAGGAGGCAGGTCCTGCAAATAACCTTTTCCCCATAAGACATGCAGGTCAGGAATATAAAGCATAATAGACCTTTATATTTTACTGGATATGTCGGATCTATGAAAGTGGACTGCATTCAAATCGATCCGGGGTCTGCACTAAGTGTCATTCCAAGAAGATTAATGCAGTTACTGGAAATTTCGCCCCATCGCCTTACACTGACGAACACCACGATATATGAATTCAATGCTAATGATAACTGTCCCCTCGGGAAGATCTGACTCCGATGTCAGATAGGAGATTTAAGGACAAAAGTTACGTGCTACGTCATTGACGCAGACACGTCCTATAATATTTTGTTAGGGCGACCGTAGATTCATGCCTATATGATAGTCACATCGACTCTCCATCAATGTATGAAATACTGTGATGATTAAGGAGAAGTCCGAACGTTAATTGCAGATAGGCAACCATTTAAAGGGTTAGAAAATTACTTCACTGACTCCATGCTATATAAATCAGCCCATGAGGTCCCCTATGAGAACCACAAAGAATCTGAAGAACCCGGCGACAGTGAAAATGGGGCGGATACTGAATATGAATCCTCAGGAGAGGATGATGAGGGTGACTATGAGATAAACCCTCGTATGAATTTTAATATGAATTTCGATAATATTAATGTAACTAATGTAGCTGATGATGAGTGGGTTATTAATGAAAACGTGAAATTAGTTTACGAGCCTGCTGTCGCTACAGAGTCTGAACCCTCTTGTACTTCCACCAAGGCAGATGGCCTGTCCGAACTTGAAGTTCTAGCAACATATCACTTGCCAATTAGGTCATCCCTCCGCTCTCGGTCCGAAATAACAAAAGGACGAGATCACTTCTTTGAAGTACCTCCACGATAGGTATCTCAGAAGCCAATTGTCTTCAGTAAAGTGATTACGTCACCTAACCGAAGACAAACTAGTGGAAGTGATGAACAAACATCACCACAATTTCATCTATACGAGCAAAAATCCCGACAGATGATGGAAAAGATGGGTTATAATTTTACCCAGAAACCATGATTGAACTTTGGGAAAGGGCGACGAAATCTTGTACCCTCATTTAGACCAAGAGGGAAGAGTCCAGATTACTATCATAAAATATGAAGAGGGTTGGGGTATGTATCCACTCCTCCCTCACTGCCATATAAATACGAAGATAGCTCTTCGACCGAAGAGGATTTTTATCCATTAGATCATGATTCTGATCTAAGTACCGGTGCTTAGTTTCAATCTCTAACTTCAAATATGGTTTCAGCCGCACCAGAAAGCGAAGTGGAACCAATTGACGTTCAAGATGATTCCTGGGCTAAACATATGGATACTCTCTGGGATGTCCATTTTGAACAGCGTGACCCGCCCACAGAAGATAAGCTAGTACAAGTTAATATGGGAACGGAAGAGAATCCAAAGCCCATTTTCATAAGCAACATGCTAACTCCCTTAGAAAAAGAGAAACTCGTATCTCTTATCAAGGAATACATAAACGTGTTCGCATGGACTTATGAAGATATGCCCAGGCTCGATCCTCAGATTGCCATGCACCGATTGAATATTAGAGAAGACGCCAAGCCAGTCAAACAACAGCAAAGGCGCTTTCGACCGAAATTAATGGAGGCTATAGTTGCTGAGGTTAGCAAGCTCATGAAATCAGGATTTATTCATGAAGAACGATATCCTGACTGGATAGCCAATATAGTGCCAGTTCGTAAGAAGAACTGCAAGATACAGATATGTATCGATTTTCAAAATCTAAATGCCGCATGCTCTAAGGACGAATTTTCACTCCCAATTAATGATGTAATGATTGATAATAACTGCGGTTACGAGAGAATGTCCTTTATGAATGGCTTCTCGGGCTATAACCAGATTAAGATGTATCCAAATGATGAGAAGCACACGACTTTCAGAATGCCGTTGGGGTATATTGTTATACAGTAATGCCCTTTGGGTTAAAGAATGTTGGTGTCACTTATCAGTGCGCGATGAGCGTTATATTCAAAGAACATCTGCGTAAAACTCTGGAATGTTACGTAGATGACTTGGCAGTCAAGAGCAAAAATAAAGAAGACCACCTTCAGAATTTGAGAACAGTCTTTAATCTCATGCGAAGACATCACCTGAAGATGAATCCTACTAAATTTTTCATTGGGGTATTCAGTGGAAAGTTCCTCGGGTTCATAGTAACATCAGAAGGAATTTTCTTGATCCCGAAAAAGTAAAAGCGATCAAAGAAATGACACCCCCGGGATCTTAAAGAGTTGAGTGGGTTACAAGGAAAGTTGGTCTATATCCGTCACTTTATCTCTAATTTATCATGACGATGCCAACCGTTTTTCAGACTTATGAAAAAGGGGGTTTCCTTCATATGGGACGAAGCATGTCAACAAGTATTTGATGATATTAAAGAATATCTTACAAAACCTCCTGTCCTCATGGCACCTGTCCCTGGAAGACCATTTCTTATATATGTAAGGGTTATGGAGAACGCACTAGGAGCATTACTCGCTCAATATAATGAGCAGGGTCATGAACATGCTCTTTATTACCTAAATCGCACAATGATGGGAGCTGAGTATCGATATACCCCAATTGAGAAACAGTGTTTAGCCCTAGTGTTCGCTGTCCAAAAAATGCAACACTATTTTTCAGGGCAAACAATCCATGTCATATCCCGGGTCAACCCTCTAAAAATCCTTATGACAAAACCAGGATCTTTAAATAGTAGATTTGCAAAATGGGCATTGTTACTATCATCATATGACATCCACTTCGTTCCCCAAAAAGCCATGAAAGGACAAGCGATCGCTGACTTCCTCGCAGACCATCCAATTTGGACCAATTCTAAACCATCAGGGGATATCCCAAAACAGCCGTCAGAGGTCAACACGGTTAAGAAAGATCAACCATGACAGATATTCTTTGATGGTACTGCAAGACGATCTGCTGCAGGAGTGGGGGTGGTACTCATCTCCCTGCATAAACACATACTTTCTAATGGTTACTCGTTGACCGAGCCGTGCACAAATAATGTGGTGGAATATAATGTACTCATTATGACTTAAAAATGCTTTGCAACTGGGGGTGAATTATTTAGAGGCATATGGAGACTCTAAACTCATCATCAATCAGATGACGGTCGAATATGAAGTCAAATATAAAACCCTCATCCCCTACTATCAACTAGCCATTGAGTTGGAAAGCTATTTCGAGCGGTTTTATATCAACCATATACCTCAACATGAGAATGTCTATGCGAACGCTCCTGCAGCATTAGCCGCAACATTGGCAATCCTCCAGGATTAGCTAAAAGTATCACTATTGAAAGTAGAGAACTTCTCCATCCTGATATGATCTTCCAAGCCAAGGAAGTGTGCCAAGTGGGCCTAACTCTGGAACCCCGTGATTGGCGTTTCCCATTTGTAAATTGCGCCTTATATGGGATGCTGCCAGAAGATTCTAGAGAAGCCGTCTCAATAAAGAGGAAGGTCTAGAGATTTTATTATGACCCCACACTTCAGACTTTGTACAGAAAGTCAAGTGACGATCTCTTACTACGCTGCATTTCAAAAGCAGAGGCCAATGAGGTGCTGAAAGAGACGCATAATGGAATATGTGGAGCTTATCAACCCGGCCCGAAACTTGGGGATCGCATAAGAAGGCTAGGATACTACTGGCCAAAAATAATTACTGATGCAATGGCATACGCTAAACGGTGCCATGCATGTCAGGTACACGTTAATTTTATTCATCAACATCCAGAATACTTGCACACTACTGTTACCAGTTGGCCTTTTGAAGCATGGGGGATGGATATTGTGGGGTCAATAACTTTCCCATCATCCAGAGAATATCGGTTCGTACTTGCGATAACCGACTATTTTTCGAAATGGGCCGAAGCCGTACCTATGAGAGAGGTAAAGAAGGCAGATGTGATTAAGTTCATTAAACATCACGTCATTTACCGTTTTGGCATTCCTCGAAAAATCATTCATGATAACGGACCATAGTTCATCAGCCAGGGATTTTCACGATTTTGTGATAAGTTCAGAATCAAGGATATCGCTTCAACGCCATATAACCCCGCGGCTAATGGTTTGGCCGAAGCCTTCAATAAAACCATTATTAAACTCCTTCGGAAATTTGTCTCTTCCAACAAGCGGGACTGGGATGAAAAGTTAGGAGAGTGTCTGTGGGCTTATAGCACCACAGTTCGCACCCCTACTAAGGCTACCCCTTTCTCCTTGGTATATGGAAGCGATGCTGTCTTACCTCTGTAAGTCCAAATATCGTCATTAAGAGTGGCATTAGCCACAAAGATGATGACAGAGGAACGACATCAACAAAGACTGCAAGAACTAGAAGCGCTAGATGAGAAGCGTCTCCGGGCTCAACAATAAATTGAGTTGTATCAAGCCCGAGTCTCGCAAGCGTTCAATAAGAACGTCAAACAGAGAACCTTCAAGTAAGGAGACTTGGTTCTGGCTATTAAAAGGCCAATGGTTATGACCCACAAAACTAAGGGTAAATTTGAACCCAAGTAGGAAGGACCATTCATAGTGGAGACGGTATACTCTAGTGGAGCTTATCGCTTAATGAACCAGAATGTTGACAGAATGATGATGCCTATCAACGGCAAATTTTTAAAAACGTATTATACATAAAAAAACTATCGCATCTAGTTCTCACCCCTTAGAGTATAACCATCCATGTTCAAGTTACGCGTGTGAGTACTTGAACTTCTTTATCAAATTAAGGCATGTGCAATTAGGCGCCTCTGTCTAAATCAATGATCCTAATCCAATCATCCTGGTGTGTGCAATTAAATGCCTCCGCCAAACTATCAGCATGCTTTATTGAAGAGCTTTACCGAGGTCAACGATCCTGACCCGGTCATTCCGGTATCAACAATTTAAGTTACACAAATGAGCCTTGGACTGTGTTTACCAAAATTATGAACCACCTACATCATCATTTGTTGCGCAAGAAAAGTTTGTAGCCAACAGATAGAAGAATTCAAGAATTATTTTTATTCATGAATTGAAAGAATATGGATAAAGTTACAAAAGAATTAAAAAATTGCTAGGTTCCTTTATTACAATAAATAATCAATATATATATATATATATAAGAGAAGAAAAAAAAATAAGGAAGTTAAGGTTCTCCCAGAAGTTTCAACTTATTCGTCGTCTCATCAATGACTCGACGACGGTTTTCTTCTACCGAATGTTGAGCCTGCCGATGCAATTCATCGTCATTTATAGCAAGTTATTGAGACAGCTGTACGCCCAAAAATTGCATCTTTGATTCCATTGAAAAATTGATGAATTACAATGAGAATTCAGATTACAAAAATAAGATAGGAGTTACAAGAACGGGAATATTGGTGGATTCCCTTTTTTAGGTGGGTACGGGTGGCGGTGGGTCTTGTTGCTGCCTCCGTTGACTATCCAACTTGGAAGGGGATCTGTGAAGAAAACCCGCTCCTTCTGATCTCTCTCAACCCTCTGTGAAGAATCGCTCTGCCAGCTCCAAAAAAAGGTCCCTTTCTTTCGAGTCCAATCCTGTATTTTATAGACTGAGAGGACTTGAAATCCGGATCGATTCGCTCCTGAAAAATCGGAACACGGAATATCAGCAAAGGAAACAAAACAAAAATACGGAAAATAACCCGCGGGTTGGCACTTGCGGGATCGCTCCCGCGGGAGCTCCCGCGGGATGCACCCCGCGGGATCTCTCCCGCGGGAGCTCCCGCGGGTTGCAACCCGCGGGATCTCTCCCGCGGGTGGCAACCCGCGGGATCTCTCCGGCAGGTGGCAACCCGCGGGAGCTCCCGCGGGTTGCAACCCGCGGGAGGCCCCGCGGGAGATCCTGCAGGTTGCAACCCGCGGGAGATCCCGCGGGAAGCAACCCGCGGGATGTCCCGCGGGTTGCATCCCGCGGGATCCTCCCGCGGGTTGCAACCCGCGGGATTCTCCTGCGGGTAGCAACCCGTGGGAGCTCTCCCGGGTTGCACTCTCGGGTTCTCCCATCGTGGTTTTCATATAATTTTATTTTTTTTTAATTTTATTTAATTATTTTTAGTGTCTACAACAGCCGCTGACGAGCTTCTTCAATAGAATGACTCCTCATCATGCCCTCTTGTTTGAGTTGTCCCTGCTGAAGGATCAACTCTTCTCGTCTCTTAACAGACTCCCATAGCTGAGACTCGCTGGCTTCTAAAATAACTTGAGCTTTAGCGATAGTCTCCCGGGCTCTAAGGATGGCTGCCTAACTCCTTTCGATCTCGAAGTCCACCATTTCTAGCCCTTTGAAGATTGATTCTTGACTGGCTCGTAGTTCTGCTAACTCTCGAGACCAGTCGTCTTTTTGACACTTCAACTCCTCTTGACGAGCCGTTAGCTCTACTCGAAGCCGCGCCAATTCGATTTCGGTGATCGCTTCCACATCCACCTGGCGAACCGTGTTTAGCGTTTGCACTGCTCTTCTTAAACTTCTAGGCGGGCTCGGTAAGGAGCTGCTCGATCACGCTCTCCAATCCTTTCAATATTGTCCAATAACTGGTCAACATTTGGGCATCCAAAATCATCCCTATGCACCTCCTTAGCAGCCACATAAAATCGTTAACACTGTGATTGAAGAATTCTTCAAGAGGATCAACAGTGTCCAAGTTAAGCGCAGGTAGTGCTAAGGAAGATGTGATTGGAGGAGCTGTAGTTTCCACAGGAGTAGAAGAGGAGGAAGCTTGTCCTTGCACCAGATCCATAATATGTGGGGCTAGTAAAACCAGTAAGGAACTGGCTGAACTAGGAACCTGATTAGAAGTGTTGCTGGTACCAGTCATTCGAGCATCCTCACCAATGGGAGTAGATTCCGATGGAGTGCCTCCACCTAAAGCCCCTCCTGTAGCAGAAGTTGCTTCAAAAGAGAACTTCAAATCGTCGTCATCACCAGTTGGTAAACGAGCTGGAGCAGGAGGAGCAACTGGGGTCTTGACAGCCATAATTGTAGATGGCGTGAATACTGCTGCCTGGGGAGCTAAAGGCACGCCAATGACGACCAGGAAGGTATCTTCGGAGCAAACGGCCGGTGTCGGTGACGGTAGGCTTGGAGACGGGGGAGCTTCTCTTGCCATAGCCGCGCCGGCCTCTGTCCTATCATCACTCTCAAGCTCATCAACTACGGGAGTCGAAGTAGGAACAGAGTGAGGGGCTGGCGTGAAGTAATCTGCGCCAAACTCCTCCATAGAACTACCCAGTCCGCCCACCGAGCTAGTGATGCCTGAGTAGTCGACCAGCTCCTCGGACTCCACTCTGGTAGTCGAATGCATAGGCGAATGAAGCTAACTACCTGAATCTCAAAAGCAGACAAAAGTGTCACACATATATAAAAGAATAAAAAGTTAAAATATAAAATTAAAGACCATAATCATACCAGTAGATACAAGTCCTGTAGTTTGACTTGAGGGAGGAGCTGCGGCTGTCTCTAGAAGCACACCCGTTTCGCTACCTCGAGATTGCGTCATAGTGTGTTCAACAGATTCTACAGCCGGCAGGATCAGGGCCTCAGTAGCACTTGAAGCTTTTGTTGGCTTGCTTTCCTCTGCCGGTGCTGTTGGTAGAGTTGAAGTAAGAAGGTCTGTGGCAAACTGGACCGTTGCTTCTTCTGCAATCACCAGGGTCTCCCCGGCCAGCTTCTTCTTCTTACGAGCTGGCTCACCTCTTGTGGTCCCACGATGCTTTACAGTTGGACTTCGAGGGTGAGGGCTATCATCCATAGCAGGTTGAGGAGCACCTCCGGCCCCAGTATTATCATGGCCACCAGCGTCTTCGTCACCATCAGAATCGCCTGCATCTGATGGATCGGATGCCGGGTCAAGGAATTCATCCATTCCTTTCACTCTAACTCTCTTCACCCATTTTCAGCGAGAGTAGAAGGCCTCTATCTCCTTACAAGAACTGTGGTTGATGCAGAAATTTGGTACATTAGCGTTGGCAATGCTGTACCATGTACAAAAGCTTAATGTCATGCTTGAGTCTGGTAATTTCTTGGGCAGCGTGAATTCGGCTCCGGTGCCTCCAGCAACAAAGTGAAACCAGCCTCGCTCTCCCTCATACAGGTTGCCCTCGTACGCCAGTCCCCTATTCGAATTTCCTACATAGAGCTGCGAATATCCAAATTGACGAGCAAAACCGCTTGGAATATACGTCTCTATGTAGCATATGGTGTTTTGATGATACACCAGGTGCCCGGGACGAATATTGAGGTGCCACCAGAATGTTCCCGAGGATAAGTTGGTAAAATTATCCGCGCCCAAAATATCCTTGAATTTTGATCCATATTCTCCACCGGGAAAATCTGGGAGTATCGGAAGATCTCATAATTTTGGTAGTGACGGAGCGTCTTGCGGATGATCGACATATAGTTACTTTTCTAAGTGGAACATTCATACTTCTCCACGAAGAATGGTTTGTCAATTGGACAGTAATCCGCGACGCTCATTAGAGACGGGCAATGCATAACCAGCCACGCCATCAAATATGTATAGGGCATCTCCACCCTAAGGTTCGGTGTCTTTACCATAGCAGTCTCCTTAACTGCTTTTCCCTTTACAGATTTTTCTTTATTCTTCTCTACCGGAACAAAGCTGTTGCAGAGGGCTCGAAATCCACTTTGGAGGTTGCTAACCATTGCTGGCAAAAGCCTGAACGGTCGTCCGTAAGCCAAAAGAACGACAGGATAAACAACGTTCTTTGCAATGGCTTCTTTGGGCAGTGAAGGGACGACACACCTCTTCAACCATAGCATCAAGAACCCAGCGAGTAAACCCCTATCAGATATGGGGAACTGGGCTTGGTAGTGGAAGATTTGGAAAACCGTGTCAGGATTGAATCCCCCCTCATTAGACTCGGTGGTGTAAGTAGTGGCTTCCAAATCTGAGATGCGCTATTTAATCTCTTCAACGCTGACGTGTTTACGTCTGTGAACCATAGGTAGACTCTCCTTTAAATTTACAAAGAGATAATCTGCTCACTTTTTGTGGCCGATTCCTTGGTTTCTTACTCCAGCAAGGTCGGTGCAGATGTGATAATAACACATCATCTCTCAATAAGTTTGATAGATGTGCTCGTCCTTCGCCTTTAGCATATTAGCTCCTCGGCGGTAGATATGTATTCTTCATAAGCGACTTCGCCCATTGATAACCCAGACACTTTATACATCTCATGGAGAGTAAGTCCCAGCTCACCCACCGGTGTAAAGAAAGTGCCGATTTCAGGGTTGTACATCTCCAAAAGGTTGAAGAGATAGTACAAACTCTGAGGCAACTCGAATTGGACGTTCCTGATGGCCTTGTATAGACCAATCTCCTTCAGGGTTTGCTCATGGGTGTCCAGCACATTCTTAACGAGCCGAAACCACCACATGTTACCCGATGAGTGAATCCATCCGGGCATCCTGAAGTCCTTTGCGGGGGTATTGACCACCCTTGGCCATGAATTCACTCAGGAAGGTCTTGCCCGAGTAGGGACCTCTCCAACTGGGTGCTTCTTGGTAACTTTACCAGGAAGGAGTCTAGTGACACACCTAGTGGGACTATCTTGGTAAGCCCCACCTGCGCCGAATTTACCGGTCGCAACTCCATCATAATTCCTAGTTAGTTCCCAATCTAACTCACGTCAGGAAGATAACCTCTGAAGGTACACCAGAGAGTAGCTGCGTTCCATGTCAGGAAGGAACATCAGCAAATCGCCAGTCTGGTAGTGCCATTTGCTCTCTTCCTCAAATATGATCTCATCCGAGTGCTCCATGGCGTCACCAAAGAGGAACGCTGGCTTCTCCAGTGCTTCTCGGTTCATTGCTTCGAAGGGAGTATCAGTGATGATCTCCCTTGCAGTTATGGGGCTATATCTGATCAACTTCTCTCTGCGCTCCCTTAAACTTGGCTTGTATGCAAGGAGATCGGTGGTGAAGCGAAACTGGATTGCTAGGTCTGCACCCCTAGCAAATCCAAAGTGGTGCCTATGGGAGAGAGGATCCACTAAATAGCCAACTGCAAAAAAAAGAATCAGAGTTAGAAAAGATGTTAAGAAAAATTCAAATTTTTTTTTCTAAGTATGAAAATGCGGAGCTAAAAATAACTTCGCGCGAGATCAATCAATAGCTTTGCGTTTTAGTAAAACGCAAAGCTAAGAAGCTAAAACATGAAGTTAGATATGTAACTTCGTGTAGCAAACGCGAAAGTCAGAAGAAACTTCGCGTAATGCGTTAAAAAACAAAACGCGAAGTTATAACGTGATAGTTTCGCGTAAAAGAAGATCAGAGATCTCTTCTCCTCCAAACCATTTGGCCGGAGTATGACGATGATTTCGTCGGTGAAGACGATGATTGGCCGGTCAAAACCGAGCCAAATCACCCTCAAAACGTTCTAAAAGCCCTAACATCAGAGATTCTTACGTCCAATAGGGGCGGCATAGGCCATGCCACCGCTGTGGCCACTGCCGCAGCCGCTGCTTGTGCCGGCCGCCGACGGTGAGGAAGAGCGCGCCGCTATACTCTTCTTAGGTGCCATTGATCTTGAAGAAATTTGTGGAAAATCGACAAGAAATCGCTTGGGTGAGGGTTTCAGTTGCCTGGTCGCCTGAGCTCTAAGTTCTTGAAAATTCTTTGAAAGAGTGAGGAATGAGGAAGGAGAAGACTCTATTTAAATGAAAAAATCCGCCCCTTGGTATTCGGCACGAGAATCAGAGCGGTTTCCGAGCAAAATGCGAGGATATCTAGCTTCGCGTATTACACTTGTTCAACTCAAAACGCGAAGATAACTTGGTGTTTATTAGCTCTGCGTTCAAGTTTGAAAATCCAAAGTATTTCAAAATTTGCTAAATTCTAAACCATTTTGAAAACTTTGGAGGGGGTTCTGTTGGTAGTAAAAATTTCTAAGTAAAAAGGAATTTTTCGAACAGAATGCGGAGCTAGCTCCACGTTTGGCTATTCAGCCTCATGTTTGAGTAAAACGCGCAGCTAATCCATAGCTCCGCGTTCTAATAATTTTAGCTCCGCGTTAACTCTGCGTGAGCAGATTTTCATTAGAATTCTAATTTGGGTTTATCCAATACCCAAATTGAGCAATTCAAGAGATTTAAATCAAGACTAAGATATTTGATTAGAATTATTGTTGAACACAACTACTTTCCAATTCTATTTAATTGGAAACTCTCATATTGACTTGAGGCTATTTATACCCTCTTCGAGGCTATAAATACCCTCTTGAGAAAACCTTTGGTGATCGATCTTATTTGGAGTTTTTGTGAAGTTCAAGTTATGCGTGAGAGCCTTGAACCCATCAAGACCAGCAGAGAAGATCTAGGACCGACCATCTTCTTCATCAAGAAAGAAGACTTCCACGTCAAGATCGTTAAAAGAAGCTACTCGGTAGATCCCATTGCTGCATAGAGCCCACTTTTTATTGTAAAAGAGAGCGATAAATTATAAATCCTCTCGTTTGTTTTCTTTTGTTCACTTTCATTATAATTAAGTTATTTCAATGGAAGGAAATAAGAATTTTGCGGAGAACAGGCTCATATTCACTGAGTTGATCTAAGAGCACCCATCAGTAAAACCACCAATGACCCCGTTGGTGATTCCATCGGTGGCTCTAGGCAACAACAGTGCAATCAACTTTCTATATTTAGTTTTTATGGATTTTTAGAGTTGTTTGGTTTCAAATTGCTATTTGGATCAGATGACTAGTCTTCGATGCCTTGGATTAAAAGGAAGAGATAAAGTTTATTTGGAAAAGTGATTTATCTATAAATAATCAATAGAACTAAGATTTGTAGTGTACTTCTCATTAAGAAGAAAAAGAGGAGATTTTTATTGTTTTTGGAGAAGCCTTTTTTGGTGGTTTTGGAGATCTATGACCATCAACATCTTCACCTTACAGATCAGTATGGTGCTTATGTAATTATCATTACTTGTTTATATTTTCATAATTTTCTATACTTATAGACCTGCTTGAGAGAGGATAAAAGTATTATGTTTCAGATAATTGAATATATTGCTATGTCTATAGTTGTTGGCTGAGAAGTCAGATCTTACATTATTAATTCACTGTTTCAGTCGTAGTTGTCTAACGACTATAGTTAAATAATTGTAATCAACTTTTAATTATAGTGCAGTTTTCTGTAATTTTCTCATTTTTAATTTCCAGATTAAAAATTTTTGTGCTAAAGCAATTTGATGATTTGCGATTTATTTTGTATTGCATAATTAAGTAATTGCTTTTAATAATTGGTGCTTGATATTGTTCGCCATAAAAATTGCAGGCTCTTTATATCGAAGTCTTTTCAATAAAAGATTACAATCCAACGGTTTCTCGTTTACAGAAGATGAGGAAGATAGATTTCCTCTTTGTTTAAGGCTGGGTTTTGATGTAGCTATGGAGGACGATCCTGCTCTCCATTAACACTCCATACAATCTTTCTCAGTTGGCTTAAGGAAAAAAGAAAAGCTCTCGACTCTTGATCACAAGGGGTAACTCTTAGGAGACGATATCCGTCTGTGTCCATCCGTGTCCTCCTGTCTTTCTTTCACTCCCCCGTCTTTTATAGGAGTTTTAGAGTAACGTCCCGCTATATTTGCTCGACCGTTAGCTCCCACTACTCGAGAAGTGCCGTCATATTTGTTAGGCGGTTGCTCACATGATCAAAGTAATGCCGCTGCATTCATTTGGCAGTTAGCCTCACGATCTGAGGTGGCAATTCTTCTGTTCGAGTCGGGTGATTTTGTATTAAACCCCAACCCGAAAGCTATAGGTAGTATCGCGAATCTCAATTTTAGATTCGCGAGCCTGTTCTGTCGTCACTGGGTCGCGAACTTCAATCTTCAGGTTTGCGGATCTGCTGAGTTGCGGACTTCTAACTTTGAATCCGCGGATCTGCTTTGCTTTCCAGAATTTTTCACCGACAAAACCCCTCTAAAGTTTCCAAAACTCTCATGATTCCTTGAGGAGTTTTGGAATACTTTGGATATAATATTCTGTATTAGAATCTCCATTGCATTTGCAGAAATCTGTGACTCTGTATTAATGCCACTGCTGCTTCTGAAGGAAAATGTGACTCTGTGTTAGTGCCTCATTTTGCAACTCTTGGAACATATGACTCTGTGTTAGGGTCACAAACTTTTGCTTTGGAAGGGACACGTCTTTGTATTATGGGCGCGAGCCTTCATTTTGGAGTAGAAAATGACTCTGTGTTAGGGTCACGAACTGTCTTTTCGGAAGGGACACGTCTGTATATTAGGGGCGCGAGCCTTCATTTTGGAGTAGAAAACGACTCTGTATTAGGGTTGCAAACTTTCACTTTGGAAGGGACACGCCTTTGTATTAGGGGTGCGAGCCTTCATTTTGGAGTGGAAAACGACTCTGTGTTAGGGTCGCGAACTTTCACTTTTTTTTTAGAAGAGACCGACTCTATGTTAGGGTCGCAAACTTTAATTTTTGAGGGATCACGACTCTGTATTAGGGATCGCGAACTTTCATTTTTGTGGTTGCGGAAAGATTCTGTGATCTCTGTATTAGGGATCAAGAGCAGAGCTTGGTATGAGTTCCACTTTCGGAAGGGATACGTCTCTGTATTAGGGGCGCGAGCCTTCATTTGGAGTAGAAAATGACTCTCTGTTAGGGTCGCGAACTGTCTTTTCGGAAGGGACACGTCTCTGTATTAGGGGCGCGAACTTTCATTTTGGAGAAGAAAACGACTCTGTGTTAGGGACGGGAACTGTCTTTTCGGAAGGGACACATCTCTGTATTAGGGGTGCGAGCCTTCATTTTGGATTAGAAAACAACTCTGTGTTAGGGTCGCGAGCTTTCACCTTTTTTTTAAGAAGAGAATGACTCTGTGTTAGGGTCGCAAACTTTAATTTCTGAGGGATCGCGACTCTGTATTAGAGATTGCGAACTTTCACTTTTGTGGTTGCGGAAAGATTCTGTGATCTCTGTATTAGCGATCAAGATCAAAGCTTGGTATGAGTTCCACCTTCGGAAGGGACACGTCTCTGTATTAGGGGAGCGAGCCTTCATTTTGGAGTAGAAAACGACTCTGTGTTAGGGTCGCAAACTATAATTTCTGAGGGATCGTGACTCTGTATTAGGGATCGTGAACTTTCACTTTTGTGGTTGCGGAAAGGCCGGAAGACGGTTTCTTTCTACGGCGTAAGAATTGAGACGTTCTCTGAGCCACATTAAATGAAAAAGTACCCACGAGATTCGGGCCAGATATCACATCTTTCTAAAGATCTCGGCCATCAAATCATCTGCTATATAACCTCCACTTTATGAGAGAGACTACTCTTATCTCAAGAAATTTGGAATCCGAGTTCTTCGTTAGAGCTTCTCAGACTTCTCATTTTCAATCTTCTATAGCTTTTGATTCTCTGTGCGAAGGATTTTCTCAATCTGCAAAAGATGCCGAAGAAAGTTTCTTCCTCCGATGCTGCTGCCGGTGGTCATCAAGATTCTCAAGCAACTTCTAGTTCAATAGTGGTTCGGCAGGAACCCTTGATTGGAGGTAATAAAAAAAACTTTCGAAAGGCAGTCCCTTTCTCATCATTTTTTTTCCTTATCTTGAATCTGAATGTCTCTTGTAGTTGATTATGTCTTGAATCCTTGGCCTAAGGATCATTATTTTGGATACTCGGATGGCTATGATGGGAAGAAAGAGTTCAGATTTGGTCATGTCTTTCCATATTGTACAACATCAGATAGCCAAGAGAGAGAAGGTAAAATTCTCCATCCTTCTCGCTCAACGTTACGAGAACTGATAACTAATGCACCTTTCGAAGGAGATGATCGGTCTCCGCTATGCAAACCCGCCTTTTTGTTTGGGGACCATGTTTCAGTGCCCGATAGCGGCTTGGAAGATGGAGATTATAAGTGGCTTCGTCAAGTTGAAGGTCGCTACTTGTTTCTCCCCAATACAGAGAGGTCTTATCCGTTCTTATTCTTTCAATCCCTTTTCGTGCCCAGACGAATGGACTGGCACATAAACAGGTCGCAAGATAGCATCTTATTGGGGGGTTTCAATCTCAAGGTGTTTTTCCTCGTAGTACTGGAAAACACTTTAGTGGATTGCTTCCGGCACTGCTTAAACATGACCTCCCCAGAGGCGAGGTTCCCATAATCGAACAGACTTTCCTACACCGATTCACCAATGCACAAGGGGAGTTTCTTATTCAGGATTTTCGTCCTCCTGGATGGGTTCACTGCTCTTCAAAAGGAGAGTGGGCAGTCTTGACTGACTTTTTCCTGAAGACTTTCAGAGATCAGCTTCATTATGCAGGGCTACATCGTGCTATCAGGATGGTTCAGTACAACATTCCCGCTAGCAGATTCCATTTTTTGCTTTATTGGAACTGTACAATCCTGATACTTGCACAATCTTTTGCCCTCGAGGTGAACTGGGTTTCGCCCTTCACGAGATGTATGAAGTTTCGGGTTTGCCTATGGGAGACATCCCATATGAAGAGTACGTCCCTACTGGTGAAGAACTCCACATGCTGAAAATCCGGGACCCTTTGATCTATATTACTTACTGGGAGTTGCTATGCCATTATCATATTTGCACCCATACATCCGGCACCCGCAGTTTGAAGCCAAAGAAGTGGCTGCAATATCTTCTGCCTAATTTTTCTAGGAGTAATCCGAACTTTACTCACCTTCCTCCAGTTTCTGAAAGGAAGTTGAGAGAAGAATCGCCAGTTTCGGGACAGATGCTTATGTCGCTGAATCTGACGAGGACGTTTTCAAGCCTGGAACGTCATTTGAAAGTTTTCACTATCAGGCCCTCCAGCCTTTGTTTGATCTTGCCTTCTTGGCGGGCTATTTGATGGTATGACTGAAGAAGTGTGTTATTCCTTCGCAGGAAAACATACCCATTAGGACCGTATACCCAGCCGTCCTACTAGTATTTGGTAGGTGGCTCAGTTTGTTGCCCGCGATGGTTTGCAGCATCCAAAGCGGACTAAGAAGATTATCTGATAAATTCTTCAATGTGAAGAAGGAGCAAAGGAAGAAAGGAGATCCGGTCATTAAGACTCCTAATCCACGTGTAGAACTCCCTTATACTTATTTGATGGCTTTGCTGGTTCTACATTGCCCCACATTGATGAGTCTTGTTGATTCGCAGATAGACTTAAGTGCTCCCAAAGTACAGCACTATGAGAGGTCACAATGGAAAGGGGGTTACATGGCCGCGATCCGCGAGACCCTTCATCATTTCTCGACTTCTGAGTTGTTCAGATGTTTTCCGTACTTCCCAAATGCCGGGTATGGGGAGGAATTCATGGATACTGCTGGTGCTGATAAATTTACTATTATTTCCTCGGGATGCTTCTGGTGGCTAATAAATATCCGCCTAGGACATCTGGTTCTTTGTTTGGGGAACCATTGATGCATAGAGCCTTACTACCGGAGTCGTTTCGCTCGACAGTTTGGGTATGATCAGCTTTATATTGGTAATCCCAATAGAGAGATAAGTTTTGTTGGGAATGCTCTTGAGGGAACTCGAGCTTGGTTTTACTTCGTCGCAGGTGGAACTCAGGCCAGATTTGATCTTCTGCTCAAGACCCCAAATTCGAGTATGAGCTTCAGTTTCTGTAAGTGGTTTACGGATACTAATTCCGCTCTCCAGAATTTCAACATAAATCATATTAGTCTGAGGGAGATTAGAGCTTGGTATGTTCAGAAGAAAAAGGCTGGCAGCTCCAAAGTAGTAGGGATGGAAGATTTCGGGGGAGCCAGTACATCCAATGAATCAGAACCAATAACTCAACAGAGGGAAGAGGACAATGATGAACTAGTTCAAGCTGCCTCTCTTGATGCTTCTCCTCTCCCGACATCGAAGAAGACTTCTCCTTAACCGCAGTTTCCTCCCAAGAAATCTTCACATAAGCGGAAGAGATTAAGGCGCCTCAGTGACTTGCCTACCATTCCGCAGAGGATTGATTCGTAGGGCACCCCATCTGGGACTGGTACTGCAACACCCATTCTGGTTTCTGAGTCCCTCGTTGAGGAACCCGAGGAGGATGAAGATGACTCATTTTTAACTCTCCGTTCCCTTAAGAGGTGTCGGAGTCAAGGACCTATTCTCTGTAGTGATCCTACTCCCGTTACTCAAGAGGGTTCTGCCCCCCTTATTTGTTAGGCCACTGTTGAAGTTGGTGTTTCTTTGGCCATACAAGAGGGCCCTTCAGCTTCTGCCATTGCAGACGACGAAGTACAAATCATAGGGGAGACTCGCGCATCAGATTCCCCAAAAGCAGCACCTCCTTCAGGAAGTCAGGATGATTGGGGAGATGACTATAATGTCGACAGTGATGATTTTCGATCTTCAACCCCTCCATTAGACTATGGTAAGTATGTCTATTTGAGCGAGGACGTTCGAACCGAAGTATACGGGCCTGAAGTGTTTGGTCCTGAGGTGTACGGACTTGGGGAATACAGTGTCCTACCTTTAGGTCTGCATCTTCTTCCTTTAGCAATTACGTTATTATCAAATGATATTGTATCATTTAACTATTAACTTTCTTCTTTTGATAGCTCCAGTTTCGACTCCTGATTTAGAACGCATGGGTGCGAAGGTAACTTCGTCAGATGACACTATCGCGGGAGCTGACACTGATGAGGCGACTGCAGTTATTACTTCTACGGAAGTAATGATTCCCGAGACTACTATGTCTACAGTTTTGGCCGCAGCTGCTCGGACCGATGTTTTGGTTCAAGATGCTATAGTTTTTAGCTCTGTTGAAGTCTCCAGAAGTCCCATTCCTCCTGATACTAGTCTGGTTGCGGATCAATCCGCCTCTGCCTCAACCAGTATTACTCCCTCTTATGCGGAGATTGATATGCTCGAGATTGATTTATTGAAGGATACAGTGGAGACCTTCCTTCACTTTCTTGACCACTGTATTGATAAAATACTGAAGGGGGCTTCTTTTGCTTCACTCGCCAATGTTCTCAACATTTATTTAACTGGTATTGTCAGCATTGGTGGAGAGGATAAAGCTGCTCCCTTTAGGCTTATGATAACTCAGTTTCGAAAGCATGCTGAATTCCTATCAAAAGTAAGAAGTGCTAATAAATCTGAGACAATGGAAATTATTTTCTAGAAGCTGAAAGAGGAACAACTTAATTTCCAGAAGGAGACTCAGGAGAAGGAAAATGCTTGCAAAGCCTCCTTAGAAAAGGGTCGATCAGACCGCGAGTCTCTAGTTCTTCAAGTGGAAGCCGCTGCAAGGACCATGACCAAGCTATTATTAGGACTCAAGAGACCATCGCCAAGGCCCAAGCTTTCTTGGCCAAAATCACCAAGGAGCACGATGAATCAATGAGGAACCTTGCCAACTTATCGCCCCAACAGGACAATACAACCAGAGATCTCTAGGCGATACACGTTGAATTGGATACGCTGGAGGCTGCTGCAGCGCAGAATGTTATTGCAAGTGACAAGGAATTGCGTCGTCAAACTACTGTTCAAGCTTATGAGACCCTTCAACAAGATATTGATGATGCAGAGGAGAAAATAAAAGCCCTCTTGAATTATTGAACTGTAAAAGTTTGTATACATCTGTTTTAGCTCTCTGATCTTTTTTTTTGTAATAGTTCCCTTGTCGTTTATAAAGAATCTGATTTTGGCCTTCCAAGGTACAGTTTTGCAGTTATTCTTCAAAAATTTGTAACGAACCTGCCATCTTTTGCCTGAAGTTTGTGAACCACCGTAAAATTCTAGTATCTGTATATCTGTTATGCGACTTTCTTAAGTCACGTGAAGTCTAGGGGTTTGCGGATTAATACAATCCATATTTAACCCACGACCCTGGTTCCGGAATTTTGGTTCGCAATGTTTCGTTTGGAAGTTTGCGGAATAGACCGTAGACTCTTTCAGAATTTGTAGAGACTTCTGTGAGCCATGGGATGAAGTCGTCGGGCGTGGAATTCCAAGCATTGTATGTCTCTATTAATGACGAGATCTCCGGGCTGCGATATCTAAACGTCCCATGCAACAGTAATAAATTCTGTTGAGATTTGAACTGAAAATTTTAGCCAAAAATTCGGCCTTATCTTTTCCAAACCGAGGATTACAGTCACCAGACCGTCTATATAAGACACTTGATTCCTTCAATGGATGATCATTCAGCCGTGAGAAAATTTCTTTCTGACTCTCTTCCCTTCCTTTCTTTTGTAGCCGATCTATCAGTGCAGCCATATTTTCTTCTCCTTCAACCGAAGCGATGGGTAGGAGTTGGCATGTTACAAGACCTCCAGACTGCATCAATCCAGCGGGGTGTTCCACCGAAAAGGTTCTTCTGACCGTAGTCATTTTTCTTAATTAAGGTAAACCTCTTCTTCTGATTCATATCCTACTCTTCTTTCTTTTTCTTCCCCTTTTTTAATAGGGATTTAACTCGGCTACAAAAGATAACCGTAGTCATTCTCCTTAACAATGTCCCAGACCCGATGGGCTTGTAATTGCTTCCAATACCTCAAGGGTCTTGGAAGGTCTCATGAATTTTTCATGAGAGAAAGGATTTCGGGTCTGTGGCATTGTTTTTTTTCTTTCCTAGTACTCCACAAGGCTGGGGTACTAATGACCAGGACCTTGAATTTGTGCAACCCATCATGTTGTATATCTTGGGTGTGCACTTGGTATGCCAGTTTTGAACTAATCAAGTCACTGGCATCATCACTGGGGGAACCAAGCAGGAGGTCTCTGATTGTGGTCGGAAAGAAGAAACAAGATTGTGCCTTTAAGCCGTCCTTAAAAAGGAGGCTACAAGAGCAAATTGAAAGTGGAGGCCATGGAGCAAACTTTTTGATCCGAACCATGCCCAAAGAGAAGGCTACAAAAGCAAGTTTGTCATTCCAGAAGAAGAGCCTGCAGGAGCAAACTTTTTGATCTGAACCATACTGAAAGAGACGGTTATAGAAGCAAGTTTCCTCTCTTTTTTTTTACATCAGTAATTTGTATGCACTCTTGTTGACTGTACAACACTAGAGAATTCTCTGTAATTTTATTCTGATGATGAATAAAGAAGTTCTTTTCTTTTTACGTAACTAAGAGTATCTGATGGATGATTCTGATGTTGATTACCAGAGGTAACTGTTAACTTGATAATCATAAAATCGATCAAAATTTTCCAAGTACCCAAAATTACTGCGAATGAAAGAACTTTTTTGTTGACAAATTTGACTCACCAGCGGTATTTTTTAACTTGGCGATTTAGAAAGAGGGAAAAATGTGATTCGCCAGAGGTATTTTTTAACTTGGCAATTTAGAAAGAGGGAAAAATGTGATTCGCCAGAGGTATTTTTTTTAACTTGGCAAATTTGGTAAAAAAAAAATCTGGTTTGCCAAAGGTAATATTTAACTTGACAAATTTGGTAAAAAGAAAATCTGGTTCGCCAGAGGTAATATTTAACTTGGCAAATTTGACAGAAAGAAATTTGATTCGCCAGAGGTATTTTTAACTTGGCAATTTAGAAAGAGGGGAAAATGTGATTCGCAACCTAAAGATTTTTAGTCCGGAATCAAGAATCTTCATTAATGAACTTCTGATTACAGACAAACTTTGGTTCATGGTTTGTGTCGAACTACCCAGGTCAAATTACGACAGGTGTTCCGCAATTTTGCTAAGAATAATATTTCTTCAGGAACTTGCCGTTGATCAGCATCATGATCTTGTCACCGTTCGGCTTTGTCAACCGATACGCACCGTTGGTATAGACCGTATCAATGACAAAGGGTCCCTCCCACTTCGGCTGGAACTTCTCTCTAGTCTTCTGGCTAGTTATGATCGGCCTTCTGACTGACAGGAGTAGATCGCCTTTTTTGAAAGTTCTTCGCTTAGCTTTTTTGTTAAAAGTTTTGGAGATCCGCGCCTGGTATAGCTCGACATTCTGTTGAGCTTCCAAGCGCTTATTATCCAAAGCTTCTAATTCTTGGAGCCTTTGTTGATGTCTTTCTTCTTGCTTCATTCTAGTTATTAATGCAACTCGTAATGACGGGATTTGGATTTCCAAAGGCAAGACTGGTTCTGACCCATATACCAAAGAGAAGGGAGTGGCATTAGTGGGAGGTTCGGACTGTGGTGCGATACGCCCACAGGCATTCTCCGAGCTTCTCGTCCCAGTCTCTTTGATTGGATGACACAAACTTTTTAAGAAGTTTTACAATGGTCTTATTGAAGGCTTCTGCTAGACCATTAGTTGCAGGGTAATATGGTGATGAAGCCCTCGATCCTGTACTTGTTGCAGAATCTAGAATACACTTGGCTCACAAACTGGGGTCCGTTGTCATGAATTATTCTTCTGGGCACCCCGAAGCGATAAAGCACATGGTACTTGATGAATTTGATAACATCTGACGACTTTACTTTGGTTAGGGAAATGGCCTCAGTCCATTTCGAAAAGTAATCCGTTATAGCTAAAATGAACCGGTGTCCTCATGTTGATGATGGAGAAATTGGCCCTACGATATCCATGCCCCATTGCTCAAATGGCCACGACGTAGCCGTTGGGTGGAGATACTCCGGAGTTTGATATATAAAGTCTGTATGTATTTGGCAGGTCCTACACTTCTTGGCGTAATCAACCGCTTCTGTCATCATCTTAGGCCAGTAATAATCCATCCTTCGGATTCTATCCCAAAGTTTCGGTCCTGGCTGGTGTGCTCTGCAGATGCCAGTATGGCTTCTTCGAGTACCTTTTGAGCTTCGCGATTGGAGAGACAGCGAAGTAAAATTCTGTCGTAAGATTTCCTATTCAATGTCTGGAGTTCTGCGTTGTAGTAGAACCGGACAGCCCTTCTCTGAATTGCCCTAACTTCTTTTGGACCTTCGGGTAATATACCATAAAGGACATAGTCTATATAAGGAAAACACCAATCCCTCAGTTCTAGGCTTGATTCGAAAGCGTCAGCTTCGTCTTCCTGTGGTTTCTTCATTTCTTCTTTGAGCTCGTCCTTTGGACAAAATAATTCTTTGCTTCCTACCGTAGTTTGCCTTCTAACATGCTTGGGCAAGGCTAATGTAGCAGCCAAGGAAGCTAGCGAATCTGCATAACTATTTTGGTGGCACTTTATGTGGCTGATATAGAAACCATCGAAACCATAGGCGATCTTGATCACCGCACGATAATACGGCAGGAGGTTTTCATATTTGACCTCGTACTCCCCTTTTACTTGATTCACAACAAGTTGAGAGTCCCCATATGCCTCCAAATGTTTGACCCCTAGTTGTTTGGCTATTTTTAAGCCAATTAGGAGGGTGTTATATTCCGTGACATTGTTGGAGCACAAGCTTGTTAATGAGTAAGCTCGAGGAATGATGTGGTTGTGGGGAGAGACGAAAATAACTCCTTCCCCCGCTGTCATTCTTCCCTCGGATCCCATCCGGGAGGCACCGTCAAAGAAAAGCTGCCATACACCCTTCGAGACTGTATTTGACTTGAAAGACTTTCGTGAGTCATCCTTTTCTGGAATCAAGTCCCATTTTTCTAACTCTTCCGGAATTTGTTCGTATAACTTCAAGAATGTCGGGATTGGATGTTTGGCTAAGAAGTCGGCCACAGCCTGTCCTTTAATAGACTTATGTGGGACAAAATGCATATCATACTGTGATAGCAAAATAGCCCAATTGGATAGTCTTGAACTTAATGACCCGGATTTAGTCATTAGTATTCTCAGGGGGTTAACTCTCGATACAACGTGGATGGTTTGTCCTGCTAAGTAGTGCCACATTTTCTGTATTGCGAATACCAAAGCTAGATATTCTTTTTCCATAGGATTATACCAGTGTTCTGCCCCGATCATCATTCTGCTGAGGTAGTAAATAGCTTGTTCATGGCCTGACTCATTCTTCTGCGCTAGCAAAGCGCCCAAGGAATGGTCCATAGCCCTTATATATAGCAAGAAAGGCATTCCCGAGACTGGGAATACAAGCACTGGTGGCTTCGTGAGATATTGTTTGATTTCTTCAAAAGCCTTTTGGCATGCGTCATCCCAGATAAATAACACTCATTTCCTCATTAATCTGGTGAAGGGCTGACATTTACCAGACAAATTTGATATAAACCTACGAATGTACGCCAGCTTGCCTTGCAACCCCCTTAACTCTTTGAGGTTACGGGGGGGCGGCATATCTTGACTAGCCTTAACCTTATCTGGATCAAGATGTATTCCTTCTGACGTTACGACAAAACCGAGGAATTTTCCACTGGAAACCCCAGGAAAGACTTAGTTGGATTCATCTTGAGCTGGTGCTTCCTCATGACTTAATTCGTGTAAGGATGATCGGATAGCTGCTTGGAAGGAAGTCAATGAATATATCTCATTTACACAGTCGCTGAATGCATCTGTGCTAGTGCTTGAGGGCTCAGAATCAACACCAGAAAAATAAGCAAATTCTAAATTTTTATTTATCATCCATTCACCATCAGAGTGAAGGACATTATTTATATCAAGGCCTTCGAGGCTTATCACAATGGGCTCACCGCCCCAAATTACATCCTCGGATTCCGAATCTTTAGATCCTGATTCTGTATCAGCCTCCTCGCCGCTATCAGAGTCATCTAGAACAGGCTGATCTGAAACACCGAACGCATATTGATACAGCAATGCGTCAGTAAAGTAATTTTCAACTCCTTTAAAGGGTTGCTTTTCAGTGATCAGCGTTCTTATGTTCCCGTCTTTGTCCACATATTTCATGCATTGGTGTAACGTGGAGGGCACAATGAGATTGCTTTGGATCCAAGGTCTCCCCAATAGCAGATTGTATGATGTGTCCGCGTCTATCACATAACACGTGACTTCCGTTTTCAGGTCGCCGATTTGGCACTTGAGATTTATCTTACCTAACGGTCTACTACTGTTAGCATTGAATCCGAAGATAGTGGTATTAGTTCCCGCTAATCTATTTATCGGCACTCCAAGATATCGTAGCATCCTTCGTGGCATGATGCTCAAAGCCGAGCCTGGATCAACTTGAATGCGATCAATCTCTGTAGACCCTATGTATCCCTTGTAATACAAAGGGTGGTGATGCTTGTTGCTCTTGACTTGCATATCTTCTGGAGAGAAAGTGATGTAGGGAACGGTCTTATCAGAGACTTGGTGATAAGTTGTGCAAAGAGATTCTTCCTCAATCATCTCTGGTATCTGTGCCAAGAATACTTCTGCATCTTGCAGAGCTTCTCTTAAAACTTCTCTAGTAGATTTAGAGAGTTTCAGGAGCTCGTACAAGGTTATCCTTGCGGGAATATTGGCCAACTGTGTTAGAATGTCAAACTGGAATGACTTCCGCGAGTCCTCCGCAGGCTCTTTTCCCTTCTTCTTTAGACCTTTATCAAACTTAAGCTCTTTTTGTTTGACTTTCTCTGGAGGTGGTCGAGAATCTGTTGTCTGGCTGTAGTTCTTCAAGTAATCTTTTCCTGAACGGGTTCCCGCGGGAGGAGGATCCACGTCAGCCACCAAAGAATTTCTGATTTTCTCTTCCGAATCGGTCGAAGCAGGAATGACTCCGTCATCTTCGGGAATCACAGAGACGACATTGGAGGTAAAGGTTTTCCCTCTTCGCCTCTTTCCAGATGAACTGGAAGTCCATTGTTCATCACTTAGGAGATCTGGATGCACCCATAGTATCTTCCCCCTATCAGTTTCAAAGGGGAACAGTCCTTTCTTTTGCTGTTGGTGCGGATCAAAATTTACGACCTGCATCGTGCCTTTAGGGATGGGTTGCACTCCATCTTAAATTGTTGACTCTATCCAGTTGGGCGCTTTGCCGAACTTGACAGTTACCATATTCGTGGTCACCTTCTTCTGATGCTTTTGGAGCTTGATGACATTAGCGTCCACTAAGGCTTTAATTTTATCCTTAAGGATGTAGCAGTTTTGGGTAGGGTGGTTAATGATCCTATGGTAGACACAATAGTTAGGATCATTAATTTTCCCTGCTTCTTCTAGACGTTTAGACTCCGGCAGTTTTAGCATTTTCTTACTCATGAGGAGGTTGAAGATAGTCTTTGTGTGCTCATCCTTAAAGGAGTATTGCTTTTAAGCATTCGTGTCTGAGGAGGGAGCTTCGGGGAAGTTTTTGCGGGTTGTGGCGTATCAGTGACCATAGTCTCCTTTCCCTTATATCCTCGGGGTCGGGACTTATAGTTGTTATCGCCACTTCACTTCTGTTTCTCCTCGCCTCCTTCTTCTTCAAGTCTTTGCGCAATTTTTTCAGCTTCTTCAGCTTGCAAGGCGAGATCCTTCCAAGTTGAGGACTTCACTGCTCCCATTCTAGCTAGAACCTTAGTCGATAAATTATGTCGACAGGTTTCTACCAATGTCTTTTCTGGCATCCCATGCGGACATCTGAGAGAATCGTTTCGAAATCTTTTGATGAAGTCTCGGGCTGACTCTCCTTTTCTTTGTTTAGTGGCTAGAAGCGCCGACATTGACACTTCCATATCATCTTCATAGAATTTGGTGAGAAAGGCTTTCTCCATGTCGCTCCATGAATTGATGGTTCCTAGTTCTACTCTCCGGAACCATTCAAAAACTAGTCCCGTTAAGGTACTAATGAATACCCTCGTAATAATGGGGTCATTTCCGGCTAAATGCCCAATCTGCGATTTAAAATAGTAGAGCTGCTGGTTCGACGATCCTTTACCATCGAAAGACTTGAGCTTCAATGGTTTATAACTTTTTGGAAATGGCACACTTTCCCATTCCATGGGATACGGCCTTACCACGCCGAGCTCTTGTAAGTCGCTCTTATGCATGAGGGCATTCAGTTGATTTTGGAAGCTCTCCATCTAAATAGCATTCGCGTTCCCTTCTTGATGCACGGAACGGTTGCTGTCATCCTCATGATGTTCATTATTGTGAAGACCTTCTTCTTCTGTTTTCTTTCTTGTATTCTTCAATCTAGTCTTCTCCAATTCTATCAGAACATGTGTTCTGCTGTTACTGGATATGCTTATCTTGTTCATCCATTCTCCTCATGAACTCTTCTGAGACATTGTTTTGAGTCATATATGCAGAGGCAGAATCTTCTAGGAACGAGTCGGATGTCTGTGATTCAGCCATAACATATTTGACTATATCTTCTTCATCAGAAGAGATTCCCTCCATCTGTCTATAATTCATGGGGACTGCCATCTCACTTTTGAGTCGAGTGTTTCAGAAAACTCCTCGTTCTTCATTGAATAGATCCTTCGAACTCGAAGAGAGCTCTGGGTCAGAAGCTTCTCCTTCGGAGACTTTTTTCGCCTTCTTTTTCTTCTTCTTTTCTCCGACGCTTGTCATGTTGGATGACACTGCAGGATATTCTGGCTCAGAAAACTCAAGCCCATTTCGTCGCCTCCTCTTTACCAGTTGGGATGAAGATGTTGATGGAGCCGATAATCGATGAAACACCGAGGATCTGGTATGGGCTGAATAATGACAGTGGGACAGTACTGCATTGATCAGTCATTCACAGTGGCAG
Source organism: Dracaena cambodiana (assembly GCA_036321105.1). Lineage (NCBI taxonomy): Eukaryota > Viridiplantae > Streptophyta > Magnoliopsida > Asparagales > Asparagaceae > Dracaena > Dracaena cambodiana. The sequence goes on along the minus strand of JAYEPQ010000012.1, from coordinate 20,256,640 downwards.
CGAGATACGTAGGATTCTTCCCTTTTTCTGTTTAGAAGTTCCCTAAGATCTCTTGCACTGGAATTCTTTGTGACGGCGTCATTCGTGAGAGATAGCTTCGGGAACGGCATAGTCTCAGCCTTGCAAATAGGCATGCATTTTATGCGAATTTGAGGTTCGCAGGTTCCGCAAGTTTCTTCAATCACGTGATTAGACGTTCTCCCTGGAACACGATGGACGCGGATGTATGCTCCGCGTTTGTGATCATGGATAACTTTGATGGACTTACTCCGCTTCCCGTAGGAAACGCGAGTAAATCCTTTCGCGTCTCGACCAACCTTGCCTTTTGGCTTCCATATTTGTGTGGTAGGTTTTTGCCGGGATGAGTTGGCGGTTTCCTTTCGTTGCGTGATCCTGTGGAGGGCACAAACTTTGCTTCTTCTTAGGTTTCTACTCGTTGTACGAGTGAGAGGAATCTCCTTCTCCGCTTCATAGTCTCGCAGAGTGGGCAGTGGTCGTTTCCCCTTGTTGAAGCGGGGACTTTGGTCCACTTTACTTGAGAGATCAAGAGTCTTAGTCGAAACTGGCCTTGAGCCCAATGTTGAAGAAGAGGATTTTAGACCAATTTGGTCCGACAACTCGCTTGGCTGAGTTATTGCCATTAAAGCCTCCTTGGGGATTGACCCCTTGGAGATTTTATGGTATCCCCTTAGAGAAGTAGGGCTCTTGGAGCATGAAGAAAGGAATTCTTCGTACCTTTCCTGGTCAACGTGAATGGTGAGCGAGTCGACCATACTACCAACTGGAATGTTGTCAGATTGAGCTACCACCAGATCACCGGAGGGGATGGTTGTCTCCAGCAGAGTCGCCAATCTTCTTTTCGCCATAAAAATTGCAGGCTTTTTATATCGAAGTCTTTTCAATAAAAAATTACAATCCAATGGTTTTCCGTTTACAGAAAATGAGGAAGATAGATTTCCTCTTTGTTTAAGGCTGGGTTTTGATGTAGCTATGGAGGACGATCCTGCTCTCCGTTGACACTCCGTACAATCTCTCTCAGTTGGTTAAAGGAAAAAGAAAGGCTCTCGACTCTTGATCACAAGGGGTAACTCTTAGGAGAAGATATCCGTCTGTGTCCATTCGTGTCCTCCTGTCTCTCTTTTGCTCCCCCGCCTTTTATAGGAGTTTTAGAGTAACGTCCCGCCATATTTGCTCGACTGTTAGCTCCCACTACTCCAGAAGTGCCGTCATATTCGTTAGGCGGTTGCTCCCATGATTGAAGTAATGCAGCTGCATTTGTTTGGTAATTAGCCCCACGATCTAAGATGACAATTCTTCTGTTCGGGTCGGGTGATTTTGTATTAAACCCCTACCCGAAAACTATGGGTAGTGTCGCGAATCTCAATTTTAGATTCGCGAACCTGTTCTGTCGTCACTAGATCGTGAACCTCAATCTTCAGGTTCACGGATCTGCTAAGTTGCGGACTTCTAACTTTGAATCCGCTGATTTGCTTTGCTTTCCAGAATTTTCACCAATAGATATCTATTATATAACATATATTTCCATAGTAGCTTACCTTTTTCAATTGTTATCAGTGCAAGCGTACTCTATTTTGAGTAAAATCTAGTTATTTTGATGGAGATATCTAGAGAAAGACAATCGATTAATAGATCACCATTGTTGGAAGTACATAGCTATTCAAACTGGAAAGCTAAAATGAGAGTATTCATAGTGTCCTTAGGTATCAAGACATGATCATCTGTTAGTAATGGTTAGAAACTCCCAGTAGGTGAAGATAGGACATTAAACTTAAAAGGGATTGGATGTCCATTGTGTTGGGCCAAAATACTGTCTGTATACAAATCAAATAATAACTCCAAGCATACCAAGTGAGAAAAATGAATCAAGCACCAAGAGAGCAAATAAGAGAACACACTGAATTTACATCGAAAACTTTTCAATATGAAGGGAAAAAACCACGGGGCAACTCCGAGATAAATCCACTATAATAAAATAGGGTTTACAATACTCAGTTTTATGCCCAAAACTTGAGTTCAAGCAAATTGAAAATCCACAATATCAACTGTCTGAGAAAAATATAATCTCACCACAAACTCCAGGTTTTGATAAAATCCAAACTACAACGAGATTCCTAATCTGAATACTCCAACTCCCAATTGATGAAGCATTTAAAAAAATTTCTTAGAGAAAATCCTAATTTGCTTCTGTGGGAATAGCCACATCTAAAGATTGAAAGGAAAAATCAGAAAAACTCTCTCCTTTTTTTCTTCTTCTTTGCTTTTTCTTTCTCTACGGTTTTTCTTCTCTTGGCTTACAATTGAAAGAAAGAGGGTTAAAAGACAGCAACCCCTCTTTCCTCTATTTATATAAATTTTATTACCCTAGTTTGATTTGTTTTATGAAACTCAAACTATAGAATCCTAATTTAATTTGTTTTAGGAAAATCAAACCATGGACCTCTTGTGGGCTGGACACCCACAACAATCTCCCTCTCCAGCCCGCTGAGGAAGAAGACTGACCTCTAATATATTAGTTAGAATCCATGTTAGCCAAACTAGCACAAAGCTCAAGCTTCTCTCTGATCACAACTTTTATTATCATATCCGCTGGATTCTTTTCAGTATGAATCTTTTCAATAGTATCAACTATTTTGCCACTGTTTGTCTTAGCCAATAGTATCTCACATCAATGTGTTTCGTCCGCGAATGGTAAGTAGCATTTATTCTCAAGTCTATTATGCTTTGACTGTCACAATGAACTACAAACCCATCTTGCTTCAAACCCAAATCTTGGAGAAACTGTTTCATCCAAAACATTTCTTTTCCTGCTCAGCTACTGCAATATACTTAGCCTCTGTTGTAGATAAGACAACACACTTTTGCAATTTGGACTACCAAGATGCAGCTCCACCAACAAAAATAAATAAGGACATTGAAGCAGATTTTCTCCCATCTAGGTCATTCGCCATATCTGCATCATAACCCTTCAAAATTGGTTCTGAACCTCCGAAAATCAAACACATCTTGGAGCTGCCTTTCTAGTATCAGAAGATCCATTTTACTGCCATCTAGTGTTCCTTATCAGGATTAATAAGAAACCTGCTGACTGCCCCAACTGCATGAGTTATGTCTGGTCGTATACAAACCATAGCATACATCAAACTCTCGATCGCAGATGAGTAAGGAATAGCTATACCATGCTTTCCTTTTGCTCCTTTGTTGAAGGACAAGTTTTCTTACTGAGTTTGAAGTGATCATTAAGTGGTATCCCAATAGGTTTAGCATTCTTCATGTTAAACTTCTCCATCACTCACTCTACTACTTCTCTTGTGATAACCACAACTTCTTAGTTTTCCTATCACGACGAATATGCATCCCCAAAATCTATTGTACTGGACCAAGATCCTTTATGTGGAAGAACTTAGACAAATATGCCTTTAATCTATGAATCGGCTAAATATCTTGCCACACTATCAATATGTCATCTATATATAGCAGAAGGATAGTGAAGTTACTGTGTGGAATTCTCTGACATATACACAATGATCTGCCTTTGTCCATATATAACCATGACCCACCATAAAAGAGTCAAATTTCTTTTACCATTGCTTTGGAGCCTACTTCAATCCATACAAATTCCTTTCCAACTTGCAAAACATGTGTTGTTTTGATTTGACATCAAAACCTTCTAGCTAAACTATGTAAATTTCTTCCTTCAAATCACCATAGAAAAAGGTAGTTTTCACATCTAATTGCTCAAACTCAAGATTCAAACTGGCTACTAAACCTAAAACCACTCGAATGGAAGTCATCTTGACAACTGGAGAAAATATATCATTAAAGTCAGTGCCTTTCTTCTGACTAAAACCTTTCAAAGCCAATCGAGTTTTATACTTGACTATCTTTTCACCATCTTTCTTCAGTTTGAACATCAATTTGTTTTTCAATGCCTTTTTGTCTTTAGGAAGCTCCACTAACACAAATTTTATTCTTCTGCAAAGAATTCATCTCATCCAGCATAGCCTTCACCCAGCTCTGCTTGTCCTTATGAGACTACACTTCCTGAAATCTTTCTGGCCTATCTCATCAGTTAACAAAATGTAATCTGATTTAGGATACTTGGTTGATGGACAATGCTCTCTGGTAGACATTTAAACCTGAGGTACTGATGGAGTAGATTGCTCCCCCTGTTCAATATCCTCTGCATTGTCTTCCTCAACTAATACTGGCTCATTAGCATGTCTGTAATGTGCATCTCTCCCTCCTGAGTGGCACCATCTGGAAACAAAGAGATAGGTGTAAGGTCAGGAACACCTTTAGCAGCACGTTTTATATTATCAGATTTCTCAAAATCTGTTATGTTCTAGTTTTCATAAAAAACCACATCTTTACTTCTGATGATCTTCTTTTTTTCTGGATTCCATAGCTTGAAGTCAAATTCCACATCCCCATAGCCAATAAAAATGCAAGGATTGGCTTTATCATCAAGCTTCAACCGTTATGCTATAGGGGTACCAAGAACTATTTTCTCATGTCTAACGTCATTCTCTGAGCAGTAGTCTTCAAATGTGTTAGACATGTATTCCACTCCGTTGTCAGTCTAGAGACACTTCAAACCTTGTCGGTTTCTAGTTCCAACATGGCATGAAACTTCTTGAAGTATTGAAAAACCTAGTCTTTTGATCTAAAACAAAAAATCCACAACTTTCTTGAAGTATCATCAATAAAAATAAGAAAATACTTATTTCCACCTAAAGACTCCATCTCAATGGGATCACATGCATCAGAATAAACCAAATCCAACGCATTAGACTGTCTACTAAAGGACTTTTGAAAAGAAACTCTATGTTGTTTACTAAGTAAATAAAAATCACAAGGATTGAGTGACGTACCTTTGGCGAGAGGAATGAGGGATTTCCTTGCCAAATTCTGTAATCCCTTCTCACTCATGTGAGCCAGTCACTTGTGCCATAAGTCTAGTGCAAAATTATTTTCTACTGCATTTACTGTTTCATTATACACCTTTACATGTGTCTTGTAAAGTGTGTGATAAATCTTTCCTCTAGCAAAAACCATTGATCCCTTCGCAAGTTTCTATCCTCCATTGCCAAAATAGCTTTCACACCCAGCTACATCAAAGGCATGCTTAGATAGCAAATTTAGGTGTATGTCTGGCATATGTCACACATTCTTCAATATCAAGATGCATCCAATATCTGTTCATAGACAAATATCACCAATTTTTACTGTCGGCATGACTATTATTACCTATCTTCACTTTACCAAAGTTACCCACCTTGTACAAAGTAAAGAGCTCCCTTTCCGGAGGATATGGTAGGAAACCGCTGAGTCAACCACCTACTCAACAAACAAATCTACAACCTGACAACACTGCTCATCTTCAGCAAAAAAAATTGCCACTGTCACATGCTCATCTGAAGTACTATTGTGGTATTCTGATCAGTTTTCTATTTCTTCTCCTCTTTCTGTTTTTTTTCCAAACCTTACAGTATTTCCTCAAATAACATTTCTTATCACAAAAGTAACACAGTATCTGTTCTTTTCCTTTTGACTGACTTCTGAATCTTCCATGCCCTTTAGAATCTCTGCTCTTACTTCTTCCTCTGTTCTTTGTAACGAGAGCCTGTGCATTATCTTTATCCATATCCTTTCTTCTTGTCTCTTTATTGAACAAACTATTTTAACCATACTGAACTGCAACACACTATCTAGAGCAGAGTTACTAAGTAACACTATCAAAGTCTCCTAACTGTCAGGCAAAGAACTCAGAAGTAATAACACTTGAAACTTATCATCTATCACTATCTTTATCGTAATCAACTAATTCACTAAGTCTTGAAAGTCACTTAAATGCTCAGCAACAGACCCTCTATTAGCTTCAAATTCACAAGCTTTCTGATTGCAAAAGCTTTATTTTGAGCTGTCTTCTTTTCATAGAGATGCTCCAATTTCTTTCATAGATTTTGAGTATTTGTCGTTTGGGATACATGATGGAACACACTGAGATCAATCTATTTTCTGATATATCTAACAGCCTTTCAATTTTTCTTCTCTCACTGCTTGTTGGATTCATCTTTTGGCTTAGCACTATCACCCTCAATGGGATTATGCAAATCCTTATAATAAAGAATATCCTCCATTATCGGTTTACAAATTGAGTAATTGGACACTGTAAGTTTAATCATAGTGTCTGAACCACTCTCCATTTAATTCATACAAGACAATTAATCCCACACAAATTGTGCCCTAATACCAGTTGTGGGGGAGAAATATCAGGCCCCCTTGGAGCATGATGGGTTTCAAACACAAAACCAAAATCAATCTGGCTTGAAAGTTTAAGCTGATAGGTAGAGAACCCAATTCTGTATTTAAACTCATAGACTTTCTTTATCCTATCCGATGTGGAACTATACTCACATATAAACTCCCACCAATCTTTCCCTTTATTGTGAGTATACTGCAATCATCTACGGTAACCATCATTCGTATGTTCTAGTAATTTTGGTCTAAACCATCCATGTGGTGCATCGTGGAAAACCAGACCCAATGTTACTTGCGCCATCCGACCACTTTGGATTTCTCACAGGCTTTAGTCCTCCTTGGGCCATAACCTGGACCCTTGACCCAACGACAATTTGGCCCAAATCTTGACTCTGATACAAGTTGTTGGGAAAAAATGTCGGACCCTTCAGGAGCATAATGGGCTTAAAGACAAAACTAAGAACTAATCTGACCCAAAATCTTAAGCCGATAGATAGAGACCCCAACTCTGTATTTAAACGCATAGTCTTTCTTTGTCCTATCCAATATAGGAGTATACTCACATATAAATACCTAATAATCTCCTCCTTCATTGTGAGTATACCACAATCATGCATAGGAACCACCATTCGTAGGATCTCACAATTTTAGTCTAAATCCATCCACATGGAGCATCATGGAAAATCAGACTCAAAGTTACTTGCACAATCCGACCACTTCGAGTTTCACACCGGCTTTACTCCCCCTTAGGCTATAACCTGGACTTTTGACCCGACATAATTTGGTACGAATCTGAGCTCTGATACTAGTTGTTGGGAAAAAACGTCAGCCCCCCTGAGGAACATGATGGCATCTAAACAAAAAGTTGAGAACCGATCTGACCTAAAAGCTTAAGCTAAAGGTAGAGACCTCGACTCAGTATTTAAACCCATAAACTTTATTTGTCATATCCGATGTTGGACTATACTCACAGATAAACTCCTAACACATTGAAAAAAACTGCTCAATGGAACTTCAAAATCGGGTATGGGATCTTCAATATGATGAATACAACCAAGTGGGGGAATAAGTAAATGCGGGAGTACAAAAGAAATGGGAGACATATTTGAAAACCACACATAAGAGAATAATAGCTGTCAAAGTGCTTAAGATTTAAAAGTTGACAAAATACTTAGAGAATCTAACTACGAAAGATGATGAGTCTTTTGATGGCTTTTATGGTAAATTGAATGACATAGTTACCATATCATTCAATCTAGGAGAGAAGATATTTGACTCTAATGTTGCAAGAAAAAATCTTAGATCTATTTTAGAAAGATTTAAACTGAAAATCACAGTTATAGAAGAAAGTAAGGATATAGATACACTAAAACTAAATAAATTGATAGGAAATATGCAAATTTATGAGAAAAATCACCACAAGAAGAAGTCAAAGGGCCTTGTATTGAATAACAAAATTAAAAATATTGATATAGTCACTGATTTTGAAATTAACCATGAGATAGTTTCAAACTTCGTCAAACATTATAAGAATTTATTTTTAAAAAAATTGACTAATGATTTAACCATCTTTGACGAGAAAAGTTTGTTTTTAAAAATAAAACTCAAGTCAACAAAATAGAAATTAAAAGTGACAAAGATAATCCCAATGGAAAACTAATTAGAGTTTAGTATTATGAATATTCTAGGTATGACCATTATGTTAATGAACGTGCCAATCAAAAAGATAAGGGTAAAGCTATGCAGTTATGTGAGAAGATTCAGAAAATTTCAATGATGATGGATCTGATGATAATTCAAATAATTCTATTGCTTTTACTACTTTCAATTGACTATATTAACTCTTCTTGTGAGTCTGTTTCACAAAACACAGATACTGATGATGAAACTTACGAATAAATGTTAATAAAGATCTAGAAAGCATACAACAAACTATTTGAAAGTATCACTTACCATGAAGAAAATGTTTGTAAAACTAACAAAGAAGATCAAAAAGCTGTCCAAGGATCAAGAAAAAGTAGAATCCAAGTTGACATAAAAAATAATGAGATTGAGAAATTTTAGGTGTATAACTTGAATTCCATATCCACAATCGCATTTTTAGATGAAGATAGAAAAAGCTGATGAGTAAGAGAGATTTAGTTTAAAGAGAAATAAAGATATTTTTGATTCCAACACAAAATTGGAAACCAATATAAGTAATTTTAAGTCTGATTGGATAAATCTAATTTGTATCTCTAAAGTATGATTTTAGGGAAGTATACACTTGATGAGATTCTTGAAGCACAAATGATGGGAAACAAACATCAAGGATTTGGATATGTCCAACATGAGCCAAAAATTAAGCCCATAGTTGCTCAATCTACTTCTACTATCTAGAAGGTAACTAAAATGATAAAACCAAGGGTAAGTTTACCTACTCCACTAAAGGGTACTACTGACATGTATGGTTATACTATACTTATAATATTTACTTATATAATATTAGAGATAAGTTTGTACCTATATGTTACCGCTATGGGAGATTAAGACACGTAAGACCATATTGTTTTGATCTTAAGAATCCAAATGTGCTTAGTAAAAAAAATAAGTTGATTGAAATCTGGATAGAAAAGTCAAGGCTTAGATGCAATATTATCTTGTTTGCCTTGAGTGATAGCAAAATTGATTTATGGTACTTAGATAATGCGTGCTCTAGGCACATGACATTCAACAAAGTCTATTTACTTCTCTTGTTAAATGTAATGAAAAAAAGTAATATTTGTTGATGGTGTCACTGCAAAAATTTATGACAAAGGCATTATATTGTTGTTACTACAAGAATCTAGGGTTTTTAGCAATGGTCAATAACCATCTTTTATACAAAAACTGTTGTAAAAGCTATACAGACTAATTGGGAGATAGTCTTTTAGGAAAATTGGGTTATTAATTTTAGGAATTAAGATCATAAGTATAGTTTTCGACTACTTCAGAAGAATCCCAATAGATAAAAAAATCTTGGATTGTTACAATCACATATCCTTTAACAATTTTCCAACAATATTTGTAAAAGTAACCTAAGACCCTTCGAGCCCTAGAGCCTTACTAGCATCAATAGACTGTAGCACTACTTCTATTTCTTCCACCTTGACTGGCTTGCAAAGCTCTTCATTATCTCCACATATAATACCTCAAAATCAAATCATAGACCAACTAATAAGCATCCATAATTGGAGCATTCCTCGCCCATATGAATTTAAAGTATGCCAAGAACTCCTCTAGAATATCATCTCTACCTGTGCAAAGCTTCCAATCCATCTCCAGAACACCTGCTATTAGACTTTTGGATCACCGAATCATGACAGTATGGTGAAAGAATTAGAAATTAGAGTCCCCCTCCTTCAATTAGGTAAAACGTGACTTCTTTCTCCAACATAAACTCCTAAAGTAAGAATCTTCCTAACTCATCATTAACCTCGTTTAGAGACTCTTCCACCATTACAATGAGGCCAGAATCCACATCCCTGGTTTATACAAACTCAACTCTAGGTATTGAAGTAGATTGCAACTACAAAATATGTCTCCATTCTCTTTCTTATTTTATCAATGTAAAGCCTCCTTCCTCATCTTATCTTCCAAGCTAAAATATGAGTTGGTGAACCTGTTATAGGAGCACCACAACTATCACTAATGATGTTAAAAAAATGGGGTATATGCTCCATATCCGCTCAAATTGGAGCAAGTTTGGCCCTTTAAAGTCATCCCCTCCTTATTGACTAACAGAGGACAATGATATGAAGTAACTAGACCCAAGTGACATACAACTGCTTTTCGGAACATATCAAGCAAACTTGCCATACACATAGCTTGATCCAGCCTCTCCTAGATTCTCGAAAGACCTTATTGTTTATTACATCATATATACTTGGCTCCAATAAATCCAAGATCATATAACCCTCACTACAAACCTACTATCTTTATTCTCTCCTACTGCAACGGTAACATTGTAGTTTCCAATCACTATAACCAACATATCCACCTGATAAATATCATATTTTGCATATTTATATTTCTCATTATATTTATTTTTATATATAATTAGTGTTATTCGGGTATTTTTAGTTGTTTTTATAGGTTAGGTACTATTGCAGTAAGAATTACATAAAACTAGCTGAAGACCCATAAAAACCGAATCCAAAAGGACTTGAAAAGAAAGATCCAAGGAATCACATAATTCAGAGCAACAAAGTTAGACTGCAGTCCTGAAAATAAGAAGACTATAAAGATTAAGTGCCAGAAAGCTAAACGCCTAATTATAGGGCTTTTGCCGCTAATTACTGGCATATGTCGTGGATTGATGGCAAAAGTAATGATTTGCCATGTCATCTTTTTGGTACTAATTTACATGCAAATCAGGTGTTGAACACCAAGATTAGCAGTCAATGCAAGTATTTGACAGCAAAAGTAATGAGTTAGCTACTAATATTTTTCCAGAGGGGTTCGTATAATTTTAGGACTCTATAGGATTACCTAGATTTTGCTTTTTAGAATTCAAGGTCTATATATTTTCTGTACTCCTTGAAAATTGATATGCATTTTTATACTTTTTTTATTATTTTAATAAAATTGGAGATTGAGAACTGGAGAGGGACGATCGCATACTTGAACTCATGAACGGAGCTTGAGTTTTCCGTTATTAATTAATTTCTTTGTAGATAATATTTTTATTGCTTTCATAGATAAGATTTGTTTGCTTTCTTATATTAGAGTTTAATTATTTTATTAGGTTAATTAGTTTTGCTTTTATGAATAAAAAAATGTCTTAATAAAAACCATGCATAACTAATTTTCATTAGGCTTAGGATATAGATGAAGTTAAATTAATAATTCTAGCATGATTTCTCCACTTCTTTCTAAAAAATCAATATTATGGTTTTTCTATAGAAAATATAAAGATATAAATTCGTAAATCATTGTTTGATAGATTATTTTTAAGGTGATTTTGATAATCTATGTATAGATTAGGATGGAATTTGTTCTCTTTATTTTGTCTATATAATTATCAATTTGATGTAATTTGGAAATAAAAATATTACATTTTGATGATTTATAAGTGCACGCCACTTGATAGGTTATGCTTAGGGACATTAGATTAAAAAATCACTTTTCAAATATGTTACTTGATCGTGCAGGTTAAAAAGATAGAAAGAAGAAAGAATTTCATTATTAAATTATTAGTTTAATAAATTCGCACATCTTAGCTAGCCCTCAGTATAATAAACAAAGCTCATTTCAATTTCAATTTTCATAGTTAACTTACTATAATTAAAGAGTTAGTAAGATCGCGAAACACTCGAGATTCTTATGGGAATGACTTATTAGTACTACAATTGATACTGTACGCTTGTAGTAGTTTAATACATACCACTGCCTACACACATTCAAATATATTCCATAACTTCTTTCAGTTTTTATTCATATTACTAGCATACACTGTAGCAAGCACCTAGAGACTACTCTCCTACGTGGGAACCAACCCAACAATATACTTCCGGTTGACAACAACAAACTCAATGTTACCCAAGCTACTCTTCAAGGAAACAAGGATCTGACGAAAATGCTGCCTTCTTATATTTAAGTACATATAATACCAAAATAAGTAGTTTAACTAAAAGCTATAATTAGTGCTACTTGACCTTTTCTTATCTTGTCCAAAAGCAGGGTCATACCTGTTACTTCTTTTTCCTCACCTACATTACATGGAACATCATATCCATCTCTAAACCAAACCAAACCCAAAATTCACTATAATTTTATCTTTAAACTCAACCTCTAGTCGATTCTTGATCCAAAATCTCTCAAGATAATCCTAACTAAAAACTCAAAGTACTCCATAATCTTTTCTCTTTATCTAACCCTAGGTCCATCCCAAAGCAATACTCCTCAAATTTGCATAATCCCAGCTCTATTTGAATATTGCTTGATTTCTTCAACCAATAGAGGTCAAAGAGAAGAAGAAAGATGTTAAAATATGTCCCATATGAAAAGAGTAATATGGACATTATTTGGATTTAACAAGATAAGGTGGTTATTGGATTTGAAAAGATATGCACAGTTGAGAGATAATAAAGAAAGTTGTATTCCTATTTACTTACTGTTATGGGGAGTCAGATAAGTGTTATATATTAAATGTAGGAATTGTCCTCTCTCTACCCACGCTTTTCAATTCGATCAAATTATCCCATTGAGTCTGGTAAAGTAAAGAAAAGGGGCTAAGTGAGAGAAATAATTTTTACAGGCTTTTCTTCAAGAAGGAGATTTCATAATGGCTGATTCCGGTATATTTTTTTTATTAAATCTTTTATTTTTCTGCATAACAGATAAGCATGTGATTTTTTTATAATAGTTGAAGATCCTATTTCAACAAAATAATATTTTTACATGTGGTATCAGAGCATGGTTGAAACTATCATAATTTTTTTAATATAGAGATCAATTTCCTATGATATTTTTCAGATTTAATGAAATCTTGATGAAATCATGTCGTAGTCGGAGTCCCTGTCTGATAATCGTGATTACTTCTTAATTTTTGATTTAAAAAAATATATTCGGATGAGCCTCAATAAATTATTTTGAGTCTTGACATTCGCTGGTAATTCTCTTTGTTTTATTGGGACACTATTTTGTTTAGATGATTACTTTTTGGTCAGCATTTGTTGGGCCGTCTGATTTAATGCATGAGCTACTTTTTTTTCTTTATGATGATATTCTTTTTATTCTGGGATATTATTTATCTGTTTTGAATTGTAGACCGATTTTTGCTTTATTATTTATCAATCAATATTTGTATTATGGTTAGCATATTGTCACCAATGTGATATTGCTGAGAAAACTTATAAATATTCAATTGAATTATGACTTTGCAAAATTATTATGGAATGATTATTAGATTATTATGATTTGATCCAAAGGTGCACCAACTTTCAAGTAATCATTAAGTTATTAGTATATTGCATTAGTTTATCCAAAGATTGAATGTAGTATTACTAATGAAAATGATTTTCTCAAAGCATTAAGATTGTAATGATTTTATTGCCGTGTCAGTTCCTATTACGCTTCATTCGCTAGCTTCTTCTGTTCCAATCTTTAGTCGATTTAATTTCTTTGACTGGAAGGAATAGATCCAGTTTCACCTTGGTGTTCTGGATTTTGACTTAGCACTGCGAATTGACAAACCAGCTTCTATTACTGATAGAAGCAGTTCGGAGCAGCGATCTTTGTTTAAGTCATGAGAAAGATCGAATAGATTAAGCATCATGTTTATGCGAATGTGTATTGTGAATAATATTAAGTCAACGCTTTCTCAAATTGAAAATGCAAAGGAATATTTCAAGGCTGTGGAAGATTGGTTTCATTCAGCGGACAATCCCTTGGAGGGAGATTAATGGCTGAACTTACCACCATGAAATTTGATGGTAGCAGTGGAATGAATGAGCATGTCCTTGAAATGACCAATCTAGTTATCAGACTCAAATCCCTGTGTATGAATGTTGATGAAAGTTTTCTTGTTCAGTTCATTCTGAATCCCTTAACTATAACACTATTAAGGAAAAGTGGAATGCGAATGAATTGGCGAGTATGTTAATTCAAGAAGAGACAAGGCTTAAGCAACAAGGACAATATTCAATTAATGTTATGAGTCATGGAGTTAGAAGTAAAGGAAAGAAACCAAAGAAGAGTTTTAAGAAAAATTCATTAAGGATTACAGGATCCTCTCATGACATTGGAGCTCGCAAGAAGGAACATATGGACCAAAATACTATTTCTGTCATCACTCTGGGCATTTACAGAAAAATTGCCCAAAATGAAGAGCTTGGTTCGAGAAGAAAGGCATACCTTTCGATCCAGAATATAAAGAAAAATGAGCATTTTGTAGTCTTGGGAAATGAAACTCAAGTACCAGTTGTTGGTATTGAAACTTTACGTTTGCTTTTAGAGTCAGGCCACTGTTTGGACCTATTTGATACTCTTTATGTTCCTACTATTTTTAGAAATTTAATTTATATGTCAAGACTTGATTATGATGGTTATGCTTTATATTTTGAACATAAAGGTTTTCGTTTGTTGAGAAATAACTCATTTGTTGGTTCTAGTGTTTTATCGGAAGGGTTATATAGATTTAATCTTAACAAATTTTTTGCTGAATCACTTCTCACCTTACATCATGATGTTGGAACTAAACATAGCAAAGTTAATAAAAATTCTTCTTTCTTGTGGCATAAAAAACTGGGTCATATATTCAGAAAAAGAATGGAAAGGTTGGTAAAAGATAGGATTATTTCGAATCTTGATTTTACTGTTTTTGATGTATGTGTGGATTGCATTAAAGGAAAGCAAGCCAAATATACAAAGAAAGGCACCACAAGAAGTGAAAAACTTTTGGAGATTGTCCATTCTGACATTTGTGGACCTTTCGAATCACTGTCTTTTGGTGGAGAAAAGTATTTTATCACTTTGATCGATGATTTTTCACATTACGGTTATGTCTATTTGTTGTATGAAAAGTCTCAAGCAATAAATGCTTCAAAGGTATATACTGCTGAAGTTGAGCGACAATTAGATAGAAAAGTGAAAATAATTCGATCAGATAGAGGTGGTGAGTATTACGGAAGGTACGATGGAATAAGACAATGTACATGACTGTTTGCTAAATTTCTAGAAGAGCATGGTATTTGTGCATAATATACAATGCCTGGTACGCCTCAGAATGGTGTGGCTGAAAGGCGTAATCGTACTCTTATGGAAATAGTTAGGAGTATGTTAAGTAACTCCTTGGTACCCATTTCATTGTGGATGGAAGTCCTTAAGACAACTGCTTATTTGCTTAACTGGGTTCCTACTAAGGCAGTTCAAAAGACTCCTTTTGAATTGTGGACGGGAAGGAAACCGAGTTTGTGACACTTTCATATTTGGGGTTATCCACCTGAGGCTAGGATCTATAATCCACATGAAAAGAAATTGGATTTTAGAACTGTAAGCAGGTATTTTATTGGTTACCCAAAGAAGTCCAAAGGGTATAGATTTTATTGAACTAATCACAGTATGAGAATTGTTGAAACCGAAAGTGCCAGATTTCTTGAGAATGGTGAAATTAGTGGGAGTGATGTATCACGTGATGTGATCATCGAAGAAGTTCAGGTGCCTATCCCGATACCCGGAACTTCAACAGAAACTGTTATTTCTCCAGTTGTCGTATAATATGATAATATTGAACAACAATATAATGATTAGTCACTCTATAATGAGAATGTCACTAATGAATCAACTTCAGAACAGTCACAAGGAAAGCATTAAGGAGATCTCAAAGAGAAAGAAGATCAGCTATTTCAGATGATTATTTGATATATTTGTAAGAATCTGATTATGATTTAGGGATAAGTAAAGATCCAGTTTCATTTTCCCAAGCCATTGAAAGTAGTGATTCTGAAAAGTGGATCAATGCCATGAGTAATGAGTTGAAATCAATGGAACAAAATAAATTTTGGGACGTCGTTGATTTGCCTTAAGGTTTTAAGACAGTTGGGTGTAAGTGGGTCTTTAAGACCAAACGCGATTATAATGATAATATTGAACGACATAAAACTAGACTTGTTATAAAAGGTTTCATTCAAAAGGGAGGTGTTGATTATAAGGAGACGTTCTCTCCTGTATCTAAGAAGGACTCTCTTAGGATCATAATGGCTCTGGTGGCTCATTTTGATTTGGAGTTACACCAAATGGATGTGAAAGTTGCTTTTCTGAATGGGAATTTAGATGAAGAGATTTATATGGATTAACCCGAAGGTTTCTTGATTAAAGGAAAGGAGCATATGGTATGCAAATTAAAGAAGTCAATTTATTGATTTAAACAAGTTTCCAGACAATGGTATCTTAAGTTTAATGATACCATACATCCTTTGGATTTAAGAAAAATACCGTTGTTTTGGCGTATATATCTAAAGGTCAGTGGGAGTAAATTTATTTTCTCGATTCTATATGTTGATGACATATTGTTTGACAGTAATGATATTCGTTTATTGAATGAAACCAAGAGATTTCTTTCTATGAACTTTGAAATGAAAGATATGGGTGAGGCAACTTACGTGATAGGAATATAAATATTTCGTGATAGACCACGTGGATTGTTAGGGTTGTCTCAGAAGGGATGTATCGATAAAATTCTTGAAAGATTTCATATGGCTGAATGTGCAACCACTCCTGCTCCTATTTGTAAATGAGACAAGTTCAGTGAAAAGGATTGTCCACAGAATGCATTAGAAAAGAAATGAATGGAAAATATTCCTTATGCATTTATTGTTGGAAGCTTGATGTATGCCCAAATTTGTATAAGACCGGAATTAGTTTTGCAGTTGGAATGCTTGGGAGATACCAAAGTAATCCCGGAGTGAAGCATTGGAAAGCTGCAAGAAGGTAGTAAGATATCTGAAGGGAACAAGATACTATATGCTCACGTATCGAAAATCTGATCAGTTGGAGGCAGTTGGCTACTCTGACTCTGACTTTACTGGTTGTGTTGATAGTCGAAAGTCAAGTTTTGGTTACTTGTTCCTATTAACTGGAGGAGCAATATCATGAAAAAGTGCTAAACAGACTATCATAGTAACATCTACTATGGAAGCTGAGTTTGTGGCATGCTTTGAGGCTACAGTTCATGCTTTATGGTTGCGGAATTTTATCTCGGGACTTGAAATTGTTGACAGCATTGCTAGGCCGCTGAGAATGTATTGTGATAATTCTGCAGTAGTTTTTTCTCCAAGAACGACAAATACTTTAATGGCGCTAAGCATATGGAGCTCAAGTATTTAGCCATTAAGGAGGAAGTTAAAAAACAAACAGTGTTTATAGAACATGTTAAAACTAAGCTCATGATTGCAGATCTTTTGACTAAAGGATTATCACAAAAAACATTTAAGGAACATGTTGATCGCATGGGTTTTTGTTGCAATCTCTGAGTGATGTTTGTGGATCTTTATATTTTTGTCTTATAACATTTATAGAGATATCACTAATTGTCTTCCTGACATTTTTCCTGCTTACCATCAACTACGTAATTATGAAGATGGATTATTGATGACAGGAATCGTCTTTGATAAAGACATTATAGGAACATTATGGTTACTTCCTATTATGGATTATAATTAAATAATTTACTAGCATTGTCGTGCATGGAAGGGAAGATGTCGCTTTATTGATATTTACCGCTATGACTCATGTTGGTAAGTTATTTAATTATGATATTATTGTAATCTTACAAAAGTGCAAATAAGCTAATGTTATGCGCATATATATTTACCTTGTCAATCCAAATAAGTGTTATTCATATAGGCAAAGTGGGAAAATCCTAAAATATGTCCCTCATGAAAGGGTAATATGGATATTATTTGGATTTAACAAGATAAGGTGGTTATTGGATTTGAAAAGATATGCACGGTTGAGAGATAATAGAAGAAGTTGTATTCCTGTCTACCTACTGTTATGGGGAGTAGGATAAGTGTTATATATTAAACGTAGGAATTGTTCTCTCTCTTCTCACGCTTTTCAATTTGACCAGATTATCCCATTGAGCCTGGTGAAGTAAAGAAAATAGGCTAAGTGAGAGAAATAATTTCTACAGGCTTTTCTTCAAAAAGGAGATTTCATAATGGCTGATTCCGGTATATTTTTTTTAATTAAATTTTTTTATTTTTCTGCATAAAAGTTAAGCATATGATTTTTTTTTTTTTTTTTTTATGATAGTTGAAGATCCTATTTCAATAAAATAATATTTTTACAAAAGATACTAAAACTAGGCTATGATTGAGTGAAGAAAGAAGAAAATAGGTATGGGAATAAGGAAGGGTATACATTAACAAGCACGATTATTCTTTAACAAAAAAGAAAAAAAGACCAACCAGCTATCAAAAAAATTTTCTAGTATAAAAAATGTCAGATGGCTGGGTGCCAAAACCATAAAGCCAATTTTGTTTTGTTAAAAAAATCGTTGCAGAAGACCCTCTATATGGCTGATATATAGTTTATATTTCTTGATACATGGACAATTTTACCCTCTCATTCTTCTTTTCACATGGGGGGTCAGTGATGTTATTATATTTTAAAACCATGAGTTGTGATTAAATGCTAGGGTTATTTCATCTGTTCACTTTGAGGTGTTTTATAGTTCCAATACAAACACAATTGTTAGTAATATGAGAAACAATTGTGGAGAGTTTCCAAAGGAGCACACCGTTTTTCCAAGCAAGCCCACTTCATAGTTCTTTTTTGCTCGGGCTTTCAGTTGGAAAAATGGTGTGCTCCTTTGGAAACTCCCCAATTGTGCTGTGCTCCTTAGTAATATGTTGCAATTAATCACATTTATTCTATGTTTTCTCAGATTTTCTCTTTTTGTTCATCTTATAGCAAGTATTTTGAAGATTGAGTTTGCTGGAGGAGTCTTAAATGGTATTTGTTTGCTGAATTGGCTGAAATGCCCAAAACTTAGTAGTCCAAATTTTTTATGTGTTCAAGTAGAATTTGGTGTTCAGATTTAATAGTTGATGATGGGCACAGCATACGTCCACTGAATACTTCAACATACTATGTGTTACTAAATAATCTCTTCATATACTCGAGGTTTAAGTTAATATGTCGAACTGCACAGTTGAATTGATGATTTGAGATACAGCTTCCATTGGCTTTGTGAAAATGTATAAACTGCAGTCCAACAGACAGGAAAAAAAAAAAAAGTGCGACTGACTGGCGCTTGTACGTACTTGGGCATATAATTTAGATATTTATTTATCATACAGTACGGTTATAAAACTTTGCTACCTCGTTGTATATTGTTAAATCTGCGTGATTTGTATGATCAATTTCCCCTCCCTCCGAGCTAGGCTCCTAAGCTGTACAGGCTCTCTCTTGGAAATAGTTGTCTTGATTATCGATGGTGCATCTGGCAATAGGTGGAGGATGGACTTCTGTATCCCTTTCTAGTAGTGATAGGGCATTTCATGCGGTCCTTTGGCAGACGCGTGCGTGTATAGTTCATGGGTGCTTCAATCATATTTCTAAGAGTTGTAGGCAAACCGTCATGATATTCCATATCTGAGCCCTTAGAACCTCTAAATACCATGAATATCGTAGCTATGTTGCTTTCTCTGGGTACATTCATGACTCTTGTATTCAGAACATATAACTTAATTGCAGATAAGTAGGATCGAATTGATCCCCCGTCCACATTCTTATATGTTCTTTGCTGTTGCTTATAATTGATGATGAGTGGTTGTTTCTTTTATTAATTTTCCCATCCTCTTATCTTTTTTCTTTTGGGTTTAGGATCCACTAGAAGAAATAACATTCAAACTCTTGGCTAATTTTTTCTTGTACCTTTCTCTCGTCAGCTTTGACGTGCAGTGGAGAGGACCATCGCCGGCACCTACAGGGTGAAGGTCCCTGCCATTGCAACAAAAATTGTTGCAGGCCTGAGGAAGCCTCTGGAGCAACTGACAAGAGGCAATACTGTAACCCGTGTTGGCATACAAGTTGATACAACTCCTCTGATCACTGGAGCGAGAGACAGGTACCTACATCCTCTATGACCGCCAGAGTCTGAATTTGAGGGTAATTCTAAATGCGCACCACTTTCCTCTCTTAGCGAGCCCAGTTTCTTAATGAGCCCTATATAACTTAAAAACTAGATGGCTTTTTCTTAATAAGCACTATCCATCTTCCCAACCTATCCATATCCTCACCAACCGTTTTTCTTAGTGAACACCACTCTCTATTTTTCTCTTCCCCGCTCCTCTTCTTCTCGGGCCCAGTTGAAAGCTCCTCCAAATCCCTAGCTATACCGGCTCCAAATCAGCGTGATTTACTCTCACAACTTTTTTTTTATTTTTAAGTTGCGCGGGAGCAAAACATTTATAAATGGATTAGAAATGGGTTTTAGAGGGATAATGCTCTCTAAGAAGAATCCATGTCCTATTGGTCAAAAAAAATAAAAGAGCAAACTTGAAATTTTCGAAAAACTTATCCCATGGTGGAGGAAACTGGTGCTCGTTTTAGAATTTCACTGAATTTGAAGATCTTTGGCTCCCATAGCTTAGTACCAATTCCGAGGGGAAACCGGTCAAGTCACTGTTACCATGTCATGAAAACAGATCTCTATATATCTGCCGTTCCGTGCCCGTGCTGTCCCATACCGGCTCGTTTTATTAAAAAAATTAATTATTAAGTAAATTTAAGAGACTACTTAGCTTCATTTAATTAGATTCAATAAGAAATAATAACAGTAAATTTTTTTTATTATATTTAATCTTATTACATTGATATAATTGCTCTATAAATCTCTTTAAAAGTTATACTAAACCCGAAGAGAAGAGAGAGGACCCTGCCATCACCCTCAACTTGTTCTTAGTATTTTTTCTAGGAGATTTAAGAGTTAAAAATTACAAAAAAAAAATTTAGAAAATACATGAAAATTCCAACAAATGTAGATACTTTTAATCATGATTCATCTTCTTCTGGTGAGATCTCTGCTACTATTTCATTAGTCAATCCTTATTCCCTTTCTTCTGCGTCATACCAATCCTTCAAGCAGATACACATCTCCAATGTGTCTGGCGCTATTAAGGTTTTCCACTCCATGAGTACTCTACCACCTGTGCTAAAAGTAGACTCTGATGCTACAGTAGATACCGAAAGAGTTAGTAGATCACGGACAATATTGGAAAGTACGGGATATATTTTTTCCTGTGATTTCCACCTGACCAAAATATCAAAAGCTTCATAACTTTCAGGGGATCTGTCATCTTCATAGTTAGCTCTTTCTAAACAATAATGTAATTCATTAAAATATGTACTAGATTACCTTACCTTTTCTGTGAAATACATACGATATTATTGGATTATGGATTTCCCTAGTAGATGATTCTTTTGTAAATTGTGTTGGCATACCATACATATCTTCATATGTTTTATACATAATATCTAAATAAATTTTAATATCATTAACTAAATCCCTTACATTATCTTCATAAGACATATTTTTATAAAATAAATCTATTAAAATTTCAAGTCCATCTAACTTGCAACGGGGATCCACAACAGTTGTAAAATATAATAAGTATGAAAAATCTTTAAAATATTTATTAAATTTAGTTTCCATAGGTTGAACAATATTTTCAAGTATTGGGTGATTTCTACATTCATTAAAAATCGAACTAATTTCGGTTAGATAATATAGTAAAATATGTGTAGTTGGGTAATAAGTGTCTAACAGTGCAATTCAAATGGTGCCATTCATTATTATCTGAACTATACATTGGTAACTCCATTTCATTAAAAATATTTATTACATTTTTATACTGAATAGCTATGTTTAACATTTTATATGTAGAATTCTATCTTATTCTAATATCTATAGGTATAATTTTAGGTGATATTTTCATATTCTTACATATTTGTTTAAATGATTGTCTTCTTGGCCCATTATTTTTAATAAATAGTAATGTATACCTAAATTTCATTATTGAATCACTTACTATTTTTAATTCATCTTGAACGCATAAATTAAATATGTGACAAATATACCTAACGTGGAATAATTTTCCATCTAAAATTGGTTTTGTAATATTTTTAAGAATTTCTATTGCGGTCGTATTTTCAGAAGTATTATCGAAAGAAATGGAAAATAATTTTCATTCTATTCCAAATGCTGAAAAAACACTTAGTAGGAATTGTCATAAATTATGTGTATTGTGAGGAAATTCAAATATCCTAAACCATATTATTCTTTTTTATATACACAAATCTTGATCTATATAGTGAGCTGTTATGCATAAATAATTACACATATTTAGAGCTTCCCAACAATCTGCAGTTATAGCAACTCTAAAAATTAAAGAAGTAAAAATAGCTATTAAAGTGTCCATATTCTCTTTATATAGTTTTAACATGTCGGATTTAGATGTAGAATGTGGGACTTTATTAAATTCGTCAGTAAATGTACTTTTACAATATCTTTTAAATTTTTCATTTTTCGAAAAAGAAAAAGGTTGTTCGTCATGTATTATAAATCTTGCTAAATTTTCTCTTGCTTTGATAGGATCATATTTACGAATTCCTAACGATCCACCATATGTGATTATTTGTATTTGATGTGGTTCATTTGGTAGGTGAGTTTTGTCTAGGTTTCTTTTAAGATGACCCATTCCGCTACCTAAAGAAAACGAATAAATTTTTTCACAATATTTACACTTAGCTTTTCTAACACCATTTTCCATTATTTTCTTAAAATGTTTCCATATGTCGGATCTACTAGTCCTAGCAGAGGTGGTTGTTTGTGTTTCGAGTCTGATTGTTTCGGTTGGTTCTTTCTCAGATAAAAAAATGGTACTTGAGGAGCTTGTTTTAAGGGTTGGTATAGATTTTGATATTCTTCATTAGTTAAAAAGGGAGAAAAAGAACCCGTAGTTTGAGAGCAAGAAGCGTCGGATGAGTGTGCATCCATTTTTAAAAAATCTCGAAAAAACAAATAAAAATTCTCAAAAAAACCAAACAAAAAACTTCAAATTATAAATACCTGTTGACCGGTGAACTATTTGAGAGATAGAGTAGAAATATCTAACTAGCGAGAGGAAGCTGGAAGCCGAAAAAGCAAAGAAAACCTTTCTTCAGAGAGAAAATTTGCTTGAATCTTAATTGGGAGACTTGCTTACTTTAGACTTCTTTATCACTTGATTGAAACTTACTTAAAAGAGTTGAGAATTTGAGATTTGAGAAGAGTTTTGAAAGAATGAATTTTGTTGTATAAGTATGAAGAATGGAAATAGAGGAGATAATGAGATATTTATAGAGAAAGAAACGTTTTAATTTGCAAAAAAAATTACAAAAAACCCTCCAACGGCTATTTTGACCGTTGGGGGAAAAATCTGCAAAATAAAATTGCAAGTGTTGGAAGTGAAAATTTCTAAGTTAAAAGGATTTTCCACAACAGAACGCGGAGCTAACTCAATAGTTACACGGAGAGACCAGTCACTATCGCGTTAAATGCGAAGTTACAACTTGCCTTAAAAGCAAGGAAAAGCCAGCGTGTGATATTCCGCGCAAGGCTACTGCTGAACTTAGCGAGAAACGTGAAGCCAGCAAGATTTGCG
Organism: Dracaena cambodiana; assembly: GCA_036321105.1. Classification (NCBI taxonomy): domain Eukaryota; kingdom Viridiplantae; phylum Streptophyta; class Magnoliopsida; order Asparagales; family Asparagaceae; genus Dracaena; species Dracaena cambodiana. Next base: position 20,233,187 of record JAYEPQ010000012.1, on the reverse strand, counting down.
CTAGTCGCAAAATATCAGACACTCGCGAGGAACGCGAGTATAAAAATTCTTTAAAACCAGCGCGTGATTTTCCACGCAGGGTTGATACTAAGCCAAGCGAGAAACGCGAGGCTAGTAGTACTTGTGAGAAACGCAAGACTTCTCACACTCGCGAGAGACGCGAGTATAAAAATTCTTTACAACCAGCGTGTGATTCTCCACGCGAGCTTAATACTGAGCCAAGCGAGAAATGCGAGGCCAGTAATACTTGCAATAAACGCAAGATTTCCGATACTCACGAGGAACGCGAGGATGATTGGCAAATAGTTATCAGTCGTAAAAATCATGCCTGGCGCGAAGCTATAATTTGCATTAATCGCAAAGATAAGCCAACGTGCAAAAATTTCCCTTCACGCGAGGCTATTATTCCAGAAGCTAAACTTCTGAAAACACGCCAAGCCAGCTAACGTGACAAAACGCGGAGCTATTTTTCAGCCCTGCGAGATAAAACGCGAAGCTATTTCTAAGCTCCGCATAGATCAACCCAACTGCAGAATCAGGGCTGATCCTCGCGTCAGTGGACCAGAACTGGACTTCAGTGATCCGAAGAAGCTTCAGTGGATTCCTAGACCATCTCAAAAGTTGGATAGGTCCCACGACTCCATGGCTAAAGGCGTTGATCTCAGGGAGTATCTGTCCAAGAAGAGGGGTATAGAACAACTTCAAGCTGAACATGTCTGTCACTGCCAGCAGCTCATGACAGCGGTGTCCGCTGTAATGGACAACTATGGCTGCAGCAAGAGCAGGGTATCTGTGTTCGACCGATTAACCGAATCGGACAAGAACCTTACTAAGAAAACAAGAACTACTTCCCTAAAAGAATAGAGAGCTGTGACCTCCAATATGATGGGGAAAGGGAAGAAGATTGTAGAGACGGATGATGATTCGGAATCGAGCGATGAAGAACCTCTTCATGTCACTCGACTTAAATCAGGAGCCGTCCCGCCTCGAAATTATAAGAGGCTTGTGAGGGGTTCTTACGACAAGGACAATAATAATTCAGCTATAGCTTCGCCTCCATCCTCTACGTCATCTCGGCTACAGAAGTCAGCATCGCACATGGCAGATAAATCTGATGATATCAATCAGAGATTTGAAGCTCAAGAAAGAATGATTCAAGAGCAACAAAAGACGATTGAAGATCTTAAGGTGATGCTCTCAAGGTTTGTTGAGAATAATGCCAAAAAGGGCAAGGAAGCTCTGAATGAAGAAGAACAGGAGGAGAAAGCCCACTCGATGCACGAGAACGAGGATAGATTCTCTTTTCATGTTCCACATGGAGAGAAAATAGAAAAATTACAAAGTCAACTCGAAGCGCTGATGCGTAAAAAGGAGTTGAAAGAGGCAGGGGTCTCAAGGCCATATCCGCCTGAATGGGATGTGATACCATACCCTCAGAAGTATAAGCCGCTCAAATTAGAGCCATATGACGGGAAGGGATCGCCCAGTCAACACATATATTACTTCTTATCACAAGCGGGACATTTGATGGGTAATGACCCGATTATGACCAAGGTATTCGCAAGTACTTTGCGAGGGCCTGCTTTTACTTGGTTCATGCAGGTGCCCCTAGGTACTATTAATACCTGGTTAGATGTTGAGAAATTATTTCTCTCACGTTTCTTCGAGGATGATACCGAGATTACGGTTCATTCCCTCCTTGCAACTAAACAAGGGGAATAAGAGACGGTAAAAGATTTTATAGAAAGGTTCCAGAAGAAGTCCGTACATTGCAAATACGGAATGGTCCAGGAAACTCTAGTCGAGACTTGTCGACACAATCTTAAGACCAATGTGCTCCTAAAAATGGGGGCCGTAGAGTCTAAGACATGGAGGGATTTGCTCAAACAGGAAGAGCAAGCTGAGGACTTGATTCGTCGAGTTGAAGAATCTCGTGGATCAAGAAGTACTGGGGGTAATAAGCCATATGCCCAAAATAGCAGCAATAAGAATAAAGGAAAAGCGGTGATGGCATCAGAAACTGCTCCTAAGAAGACAAACCCTCCACCAAAGCCGAAGCCCCAAAATCAGTAGGGTACAAGGCAAAATAGACCTCAGCAGGAGAAGAATTATACTTTCAAGGCAGAACAGACGCCTATCCTCTTTCACCTGCTCCAGAGGAAGGGAATGCTAAAACTTCCGGAGAGTAGAAAACCGGAGGACGCTGGTAAGACCAACGACTCCAATTATTGTCTCTATCACCGGAATGTTGGGCACCCTACTAGGGATTGTTACCCCCCTAAGAACAGAATCCAAGCACTAATAGAAGCTGGAGTTCTGACGCTTAAGGAAGAGCAGAAGAAGGTCACTGCCAATATGGCAACCATAGTGGTTGGAACCCATGAGTTTTCTGCAGGTGTGACCCCAATCCCAAAGGGTAAGATGGTTACGAAGAACCTTGATCCTCACAACAAAGCCCAAGAAGGACTCGTCCCCGTGACAACCCAAAAGGGGGAAGTTATGTGGGTTCACCCAGATTTGCTAGAGGATGAGCAGTGGACTACTGCAGGGGGTCAAGGGAAGAAGCGGACTGTTAATGCCATTTCCGCAGAAATAAAGGAAGAATATATAGCTTCAGGAGCCTTCACAGATTCTGAAGAAGAGCCTGAACTACTCATCAAGATGGGGCAGGCCCTACCGGTACTCGGTCTGGGAAGACATATCTCAAGGACTACACCAGCGTAGATCCGAAAGACATATATGCGGAACTTGCAAAACCCGCAAAGTAAAAAGGACTTCGTTTTCAGAAGAATCCTACTAGAAATGAGACTACCTTCAAGTTTGATATAATTGCCCAGCTGGCTAACATTCCAGCACGGGTAACGCTTTATGAACTGTTGAGACTATCAAAATCGACACGTGAAGCGTTAAGAGAGGCCTTGGCAGACTCTGAGTCATTCTTGGCTCAGATAGTCGAGCCGGCCGATGAAGAACAGGACTTTTGCCCCTGCTGTCACCAAGTGAGGAGGCAGGTCCCACAAATTATCTTCTCTCCAGAAGATATGTAGGTGAGGAATATAAAGCATAACAGACCTTTATAATTCACCGGATATGTCGGATCTACAAAGGTGGACCGAATTCAGATTGATCCGGGTTCTGCACTAAGTGTCGTACCCAGAAGGTTGATGCAGCTATTAGGGATTTTCCTCCATCGTCTAACACCAACCAATACAACAATATACGGTTTAATGCCAATAATAGCCGTCCCCTCGGAAAAATCCGACTCCGATGTCAAATCGGGGATTTGAGGACGGAGGCTACATGCTACGTTATTGATGCAGATACCTCCTACAATATTTTGTTGGGACGACCTTGGATTCATGCTTACATGATAGTCCCGTCGATTCTCCACCAATGCATGAAGTATTGCGATGAAGAAGGAGAAGTCCGGACACTGAACGTAGACATGCAGCCATTCAAAGGGTTGGAGAATTACTTTACGGATGCTGCACTTTATAAACCAGCCCATGAAGTCTCCAATGATGATCACAGCAAGCTTCAAGAGCCCGATGACAGTGGCAATGAATCAGATACGGAGTATGAGTTTCCTGAAGAAGACGATGGGGGTGACTATGAAATCAACCCTCACTTAGATTTTAGTCTGAATCTTGATAATAATATGGCCGATGTAATAGAGAGTGAATGGGTTATTAATGAAAACGTAAAGTTAGTCTATGAGCAGGCTATAGTCACTGACTCTGAACCCTCTTGTACTTCTACTGAAGTAGATGACCTGACCGAACTTGAAGTTCTGGCGGCATATCATTTGCCACTTGGGTCATCCCTACTCTCTAGGTCTAAAGTAGTTAAGGGAAAAGGTCACTACTTCGAAGTGCCTCCTCGACGAGGATTCCAAAAGCCGATTATGTTCGGCAGGGTAATTATGTCACCCCGGCGAAGACAAAGCAGTGAAAGTGATGAACAAACATCATCCCAATTTCACCTGTATGGAAAAAAATCCCGGCAAATGATGGAGAAGATGGGTTATAATTTTACCCAGAAACCGGGATTAAACTTTGGGAAAGGACGACGGAATCTTATACCCTCGATCAGACCGAGAGGAAAGAGCCCTGATTACTATCAGAAGACTCGCAGGGGGTTGGGCTATATATCTACTCCTCCCTCGTCACCATCCGGACAAGAAGAGAGTTCTTCAGCCAAGGAAGATACATCTTCACCCAATCATGACTCAGATCTAAGTACCGGCGCCTGGTTTCAGTCCTTGACAGCCAATATGGTTTCAGCTGCACCAGAAAGCGACGAGGAACCAATTGATGTTCAGGATGATTCTTGGGCTAAGCATATGGACACTCTCTGGAATGTCCGCTTTGAACAGCGTGACCCGCCCACCGAAGACAAAATAGTTCAAGTTAACATGGGATCGGAAGAAAACCCGAAACCCATCTTCATAAGCGACACGCTAACCCCATTAGAAAAGGAGGGACTTATATCTCTTATTAAAGAGTATATAGACGTGTTCGCATGGAATTATGAAGACATGTCTGGGATTGACCCTCAAATTGCCACGCACCGGTTAAATATAAAAGAAGATGTCAAATCTGTTAAACAACAACATAGGCATTTTCGACCGGAATTGATGGAGGCAATAGTTGCTGAGGTCAATAAACTTATAAAGTCCAGATTTATCCGTGAAGAACAGCACCCTGATTGGGTGGCTAACATAGTGCCGGTTCGTAAAAAGAACGGCAAAATCCGGATATGCATTGATTTTCGAGATCTGAACGCTGCATGTCCTAAGGATGAATTTCCACTTCCCATCACCGACGTGATGATTGACAATACTTGTGGTTACGAGAGGATGTCCTTCATGGATGGCTTCTCAGGTTATAACCAGATCAAGATGCACCCAGATGATAAAAAGCATACAGCTTTCAGAACACCGCTGAGGGTATACTGTTACACGGTGATGCCGTTCGGATTGAAGAACGCCGGCGCAACCTACCAACGTGCGATGAGCACTATATTCAAAGAACACCTACACAAGATAGTAGAGTGCTATGTGGATGACTTGGCGGTCAAAAGTAAAAGTAAAGAGGACCATCTTTAGGACTTAAGAACGGTCTTCGATCTCATGAGGAAACATCATTTAAAGATGAATCCCACCAATTCATTTATGGGAGTGTCGAGTGGGGAATTCCTTGGGTTCATAATAACTTCAAAAGGATTTTTCTTCGACCATGAAAAGGTAAAAGCAATTAATGAAATGCCGCCTCCCCGCAATCTTAAAGAGTTGAGGGGGTTACAAGGAAAACTCGCCTATATTCGGCGCTTCATCTCCAACTTATCTGGACGATGCCAGCCATTCTCTCGACTTATGAAGAAGGGGATTTCTTTTGTATGGGATGAGGCATGTCAACAGGCGTTTGACGACCTTAAAAAATATCTCACCAAACCTCCCGTTCTTATGGCACCGGTCCCTGGACAACCCTTCTTTATATATGTAAGGGCCATGGATAATACTTTAGGAGCATTACTTGCTCAATATAATGAGCACGGCCATGAGCATGCCCTTTATTAATTAAGCAGGACAATGATCGGGGCCGAACAGCGGTATACCCCGATTGAAAAGGAATGTTTAGCCATAGTGTTCGCTGTTCAGAAAATGTGACACTATCTTTCTGGGCAAACAATTCATGTCATATCACGGGTTAATCCCCTAAAAATTCTGATGACGAAACCGGGATCCTTAAATGGCCAATTAGCAAAATGGGCCCTGCTACTGTCACCTTATGACATACACTTTGTTCCTCAAAAAGCAATGAAGGGATAGGCAATTGCCGATTTCTTAGCAGACCATCCAATCTAGTCTAATTCCAGACAGACGTCAGAGGTTAACACAGTTAGCAAGGAACAACCATGGTAAATGTTCTTTGATGGTGCTGCCAGACGATCTGCTGCTGGAGTGGGAGTTGTGCTGATATCCCTACATAAACATATATTACCTAACGGTTACTCATTAACAGAACCGTGCACGAATAATGTGGCGGAATACAATGCACTCATTGTCGGCTTAAAAATGGCTCTGCAACTGGGGGTGAATTATTTAGAGGCATATGGAGACTCTAAACTCATTGTCAATCAGATGACAGGAGAGTATGAAGTCAGACATGAAGTCCTCATCCCCTATCACCAGCTAGCCATTGAACTAGCTGGATATTTTGAACAATTTTACATCTCTCATATATCTCGAAATGAGAACATTTATGCAGATGCTCTTGCCGCATTAGCCACGACATTGGCGATCCCGCCAGGTGAAGCAAAAAGCATCACCATTTGTAGCAGAGAGCTCCTCCATCCAGATACTGTTTTTCAGAATAAAGAAGTATGCCAAGCAGGCTTAACTTTGGAGCCCCGTGATTGGCTATTTCCGTTTGTGGATTATGCTTTACATGGGATATTACCAGATGATCCAAAGGAAGCCACCTCGATAAAGAGGAAGGCCCAGAGATTTTATTACGACCACAAGCTTCGGGCTTTATATAGAAAGTCGAGAGATGGTCTGCTGCTACGCTGCATATCAAAAGCAGAAGCGGATGAAGTGCTGAGAGAAACATACGATGGAGTATGTGGAGCTCATCAGCCCGGTCCAAAACTTGGAGACCGCATAAGAAGGTAGGGATACTACTGGCCGAGCATGATTACGGAAGCAATGGCATACGCTAAACGGTTCCATGCATGCCAAATACATGCCAATTTTATTCATCAACCCCCAGAATACTTGCACAATACTGTTGCTAGTTGGCCATTTGAGGCATGGGGAATGGATATTGTGGGGCCTATAACTCCCCCGTCATCCAGAGGACATCGGTTTATTCTTGCAATAACCGATTATTTTTCAAAATGGGCCGAAGTCGTGCCCATGAAAGAGGTGAAAACGACAGATGTGATCAAGTTCATCAAGCATCATGTCATTTACCGTTTTGGCGTCCCCCGACGGATCATTCATGATAATGGTCCGCAATTCATCAGTCAGGAATTCTCCAGATTCTGCAATAAGTTCAGAATCAAAGATATTGCTTCAACACCATATAACCCCGCAGCAAATGGGTTGGCTGAAGCGTTCAACAAGACGATTATTAAACTACTTCGGAAGTTCATCTCTTCCAATAAACGAGATTGGGATGAGAAGCTAGGAGAGTGCCTGTGGGCATATCGCACCACTGTTCGCACCCTTACAAAAGCTACCCCATTCTCTTTGGTCTATGGAAGCGAGGCCGTCTTGCCTCTCGAAATCCAGATACCTTCATTAAGAGTGGCCTTAGCCACAAGGATGGCGACAGAAGAGCGCCATCAACAGAGATTACAAGAACTAGAGGCATTAGATGAAAAGCGTCTCAGGGCTCAGCAACGAATTGAGTTGTATCAAGCCCGAATCTCACAAACGTTCAATAAGAACGTTAAACCAAGGACCATTAAACAAGGAGACTTGGTTCTGGCTGTTAAAAGGCCAATGGTGCTAACCCACAAGACTAAGGGTAAATTTGAACCTAAGTGGGAAGGACCGTTCATTGTGAAGACTGTATACTCCAGTGGAGCCTATTGCCTAATGAATCTGAATGGCGACAGGATGATAATGCCGATCAATGGCAAATTTCTAAAGAAATACTATGCTTAATATCCCTGGAAGTACGCACCTCCAATCTTCTTCTTAGGCATGCGCAATTGAGCGCCTCTGACCTAAATCTGGTGTGCCTAGTTCAAATTACGAACGCCTCCAGTCTTCTTCTTAGGCATGCACAATTGAGCGCCTCTGACCTAAATTTGATAGATCCTAACCCGACCATCGTGGTGTGCCCAGTTCAAGTTACGCGAGAGAGCCTTGGACCGCCTCCACTTGTTCAAGTTACGCAATTGAGCACTTGGACTTCTTCTTAGGCATGCGCAATTGAGCGCCTCTGACCTAAATCTGGTGTGCCCAGTTCAAATTACGAACCGCCTCCGGTCTTCTTCTTAGGCATGCGCAATTGAGCGCCTCTGACCTAAATTTGATGGATCCTAACCGGACCATCGTGGTGTGCCCAGTTCAAGATACACGAGAGAGCCTTGGACCGCCTCCACTTGATCAAATTACGCAATTGAGCGCTTGGACTTCTTCTTAGGCATGCGCAATTGAGCGCCTCTGACCTAAATCTGGTGTGCCCAGTTCAAATTACGAACCGCCTCCAGCTTCTTCTTAGGCATGTGCAATTGAGCGCCTCTGACCTAAATTTGATGGATCCTAACCCGACCATCGTGGTGTGCCCAGTTCAAGTTACGCGAGAGAGCCTTGGACCGCCTCCACTTGTTCAAGTTACGCAATTGAGCGCTTGGACTTCTTCTTAGGCATGCGCAACTGAGCGCCTCTGACCTAAATCTGGTGTGCCCAGTTCAAATCACGAACCGCCTCCAGTCTTCTTCTTAGGCATGAGCAATTGAGCGCCTCTGACCTAAATTTGATGGATCCTAACCCGACCTTCATGGTGTGCCCAGTTCAAGTTACGCGAGAGAGCTTGGACCGCCTCCACTTGTTCAAGTTACACAATTGAGCGCTTGGACTTCTTCTTAGGCATGCGCAATTGAGCGCCTCTGACCTAAATCTGGTGTGCCCAGTTCAAATTACGAACCACCTCCGGTCTTCTTCTTAGGCATGCGCAATTGAGCGCCTCTGACCTAAATTTGATGGATCCTAACCCGACCGTCGTGGTGTGCCCAGTTCAAGTTACGCGAGAGAGCCTTAGACCGCCTGCAATTGTTCAAGTTACGCAATTGAGCGCTTGGACTTCTTCTTAGGCATGCACAATTGAGCGCCTCTGACCTAAATCTGGTGTGCCCAGTTCAAATTATGAACCGCCTCCAGTCTTCTTCTTAGGCATGCGCAATTGAGCGCCTCTGACCTAAATTTGATGGATCCTAACCCGACCATCGTGGTGTGCCCAGTTCAAGTTACGCGAGAGAGCCTTGGACCGCCTCCACTTGTTCAAGTTACGCTATTGAGCGCTTGGACTTCTTCTTAGGCATGCGCAATTGAGCGCCTCTAACCTAAATCTGGTGTGCCCAATTCAAATTACGAACCGCCTCCAGTCTTCTTCTTAGGCATGCGCAATTGAGCGCCTCTGACCTAAATTTGATGGATCCTAACCCGACCATCGTGGTGTGCCCAGTTCACGTTACGCGAGAGAGCCTTGGACCGCCTCCACTTGTTCAAGTTACGCAATTGAGCGCTTGGACTTCTTCTTAGGCATGCGCAATTGAGCGCCTCTGACCTAAATGTGGTGTGCCCAGTTCGAATTATGAACCGCCTCCACTTGTTAAGGCATGCGCAATTGAGCGCCTCTGACCTAAATTTGATAAATTACCCAGCGCCGACTAGGCAATGGGAAGAGAACTAGTTTCTCGCCAACCCTTTCATGCTGGGGGTAAAAGCATGAATTGCCCAATGCCGCTAAGGCAAAGGGAATAGGAAAAGTTTGGTATTTAAGTCCAAACAAAATTCTCGACAACTCATCATGTTGAGGGGAATAACATGGCTAGCCCAACTCAAACGGTAGTTGGTACAGACTAATCAAATTCATTGATAGCTGGAGGTTTGCTAAAAATCCCATAAACCCTGTTATGTTAAGCTCTTACGTCTTACAGTATGACTTGGAATACTTTGCCTAAAACAGATAAAACTACTTTTGATGACAAATTATTTGTTGTGCAAGCAGATTTCCTAGCCAACAAATGAAAGAATCAAAAAGGAGTTATCTTTATTCATCATTCATGTGGAATGGATTTACAAAAGAAGTCAGAGAATCAGTAAAGTTCTCTCTTTTATTACAAGTTCTTATTACAAAAAGAATGAAGAATAAAAGAATAGAAGAAAACTATGAATCTCCTAGGAGCTTCAACTTATTTGTCGCCTCGTCGACCACTTGACGACGAGTTGCTTTCACGGAGTGTTGGGCCTGCTGAAGTAAGTGATAATCATTCATTGCAAGTTGCTGAGTTAGATGCTGACGAGACTCTTCCATAGCACGGCTTCTTATTATCTCCTCCTGCTCAACCTGTTCCCGTTGAAGGATCAGCGCTTCCCGCTTCTTAATGGCTTCCCCTAATTGAAGCTCATTGGTTACTAAGACCGCCCGAGCTTTAGCAATGCTTTCCTGGGCTCTAAGGATGGAGGCCTGACTCCTCCCAATCTCGGAGTCCGCCGTCTCCAAACCTTTAGTGATGGACTCCCGACTAGCCTAGAGCTCTGCCAATTCCCGAGACTATCCTTCTTCTTGATGCATTAACTCCTCTCGACGCGCCGCTAGCTCCACCCGAAGCCGCGCTAACTCTATTGCGGTAATCGCTTCCACGTCCGCTTGGCGAACTGTGTTCAGCGTACGCACTTGCTCTTCCAAGTCTGCAAGGCGGGCCCGGTAAGGAGCTGCTCGGTCTTGTCCCCTGACTCTTTCAATATTATCCAAATAGCTGAATAACATCGGACGTCCGAGACTGAGGAAATCTCTTCCAGCAAGGGTCATCTCGATGCATCTTCTTAGCAACCGCATAAAATCATTAACACTGTAGTTGAAGATTTCCTCAAGAGGGTCTACGGTGTCTGTATTTAAGGCAGGCAGTGCTAAAGAAGGCATCGTTGAAGAAGGAGCGGTATTTACGGGAATTGGAGAGGAAGAAGTCCGTCCCTGTACTAGATCCATAATATGCGGGGCCAGTAAAGCCAATGCAGACCTGGCTGAACTGGGAACACGAGGAGAAGCATCGCTAGTACAAATCACTCGGGCAGCGCCACCAACAGGAGATGATGAGGGAGTGTTTCCACCAGAAGCTCCTCCGGTGACAGAAGTAGCTTCAAATGAGAACCTCAGCTTTTCCTCATCCCCTACTGGAATACTTGGAGTTGGAGGAGTTACAGGTGTCTCAGCAGCTACAATGATAGATGATATTAAAACGTTGACTGAGGAGCAGAAAGTGCACCAGAGACCACTGGAAAAGTCTCATCGGAGCAGACATTGGGTGTTGGAGATGACAAACTTGGAGACGGGGTGGCTTCTTTTGCCGCGGCTGCGACAATCACCTCTGTCCTATCATCACTCCCAAATTCATCAATTGGGGGAACTGGAGAAGGAACAGAGGGAGGAGTTGTCGTAAAGTAGTCTACATCAAAATCGCTTGCAGAGCTACCCAAACCACCCACTGAGCCAGTGGCGCCCGAATAGTCCACCCTATCGTCAGACTCCACCTGGGTAGTTGAATGCATTGGCGAGAGGAGCTGACCACCTGTATTTCAAGAAACAAGAAAAATGGTGTTACAGTAAAATAAACGAACAAAAGACAGAACACTAAGAGCCATACCTGGAGATACAAGTCCAGTTGTTGGACTTGAAGGAGGAGCCACCGTCATCTCCAGAAGCGTACCCGTCTCACTACCAAGTGGTTGCGCAGCAGGGTGCTCAACAGGTTCTACGGTTGGAGGAGCCGGAACCGCGGGAATACTTGGAACTCCAGCAGGTTCACTCTCCCCTGCCGGCACTGGAGGTAGAGTTGAAGTCAGCAGATCCGAAGCAAATTTGACAGCTGCTTCTTGGGGGGCTAATTGAGTTCCCGGAGCCAACTTCTTCTTCTTTGTGGCAGGCCCTTTCATTAGGGTACCGCGGCGTTTGAGGGACGGGCTCCAGGGGCGGATGACGACAGGTTGGGAAACACCACCAACATCAGGATTGTCATCGTCATTATTATCATCATCATCGCCAGACTCGCTGATGTCTGATGGTTCGGCCGCGGCGCCAAGGAATTCATCCATTCCTTTTACTCTAAATCTGGAAGCACCTTGGCGGCTAATGTAGAAAACCTCAATCTCCTTGCAACAGGTTCGGTTGATCAAGAAATGAGACACGTCAGCATTTGCAACGCTATACCATGTGCAAAAACTGAGAGTCATGGCCAATTCTAACAACTTCTGGGGCAGGGTGAATTCAGCTCCGGTCCCACCAGCTGCAAAATGAAACCAGCCGCGGGCACCCTCGTACAAATTTCTCTCATAGGCTAAACTCTTGTTTGGATTACCCACATAAAGTTAGGAATATCCAAATTGGCGAGCAAAGCGACTCGGGATGTACGGTTCGATAAGACATTTACTGTCTTGACGGTACACCAGATGCCCGGGCCGGATATTGAGAAGCCACCAGAACACTCTTGAGGATAAAGCAGTAAAATTATTTGCCCCTGCAATATCCTTCAACTTCAATCCGTATCCTCCACCAGGAAAGTCGGGGAAGCACCGGAAAATCTCATAGTTCTGGTGATGCCGGAGAGTCTTTCGGATTTGGGACATATAGTGGTGCTTCCATGAAGAGCGCTCGTATAGCTCCATAAAGTAACACTTGTCACTAGAGCGGCGTGAAGCAGCACTCATCAGAGACGGACAGTACATAACAAGCCATGCCATCAGATAAGTATAAGGAAGCTCCACTCTAGGGTTCGGAGTCTTCACCAGGGCGATCTCTTTTGACTTGCCTTTCCCTTTTCCCTTGCCCTTATCAGCCGGGATGAAGTCATTGCAGAGTGTTCGCAATCCATGTTGTAGATTGCACACCATGGCGGGAATAAGTCCGAAAGGTCGGCCGTATGCGAGGAGGACTGCTGGATAGACCACAGTCATTGCAATTGCCTCTTTTGGCAGTGATGGCACTACACATCTCTTCAGCCACAATATCAAGAACCCAGCAATGAGGCCTCTGTTGGACACTGGGGACTGAGCCTGATAGTGGTAACTCTTAAAAGAGATACCGGGACCGAATCCACCTTCATTGGATTCGGTGGTATAATACATTAGCCGGGTCTTGGCAATGTGGCAATCAATCTCTGTGATATAGACGAAACATGGCCATGGATAGTTGTTGAACTATCCTTAGAATTCAAATTGGCGAATAGGTAATCGGCCCATTTCTTATGGCCGATACCTTGATTACGCACACCTGCTAAGTCAGCACAGATGTGGTAGTGGCACATCATCTCCCAGTATGTAGCATAGATGCACTCGTCCTTCGCCAGTAGCATGTTCAACTCCTCGGTAGTGGGGATATACTCCTCGTAGGGGACTTCACCCATTGAGAGCCCAGATAACTCAAACATCTCGTGGAGAGCAAACCCTAGCTCACCCACTGGCGTAAAAAGAGTGCAGGTCTCGGAGTTGTACATCTCAAGAAAGCAAAAAAAATGATAAGCACTCTGAGGGAACCCAAATTGAACGTTCCTGATGGCCTTGTACAAGCAAATCTCCTTCAGAATGGGTTCATGAGAATCCAACATGTACTGGACAAGGCGGGCCCACCACATATTGCCAGAAGAGTAAACCCAGTCAGGCATCCTAAAGTCGCTAGCTTGGTATTGGCCTTCTTTTGCCAGGAACTCACTTAGGAAAGTTCTTGCGTGGATCAGAACCTCTCCTACTGGGAGCTCCTTGCCAAAACGGCCTGGAAGCAAATCAGTAATGCATCTAGTGGGCAATCCATTCCAGGCAGAAACATTAAAGCTTCGCCAGAGTTATAGAGCCACATGCAATCCTGTTCAGAGAGGATCTCGTCTGATTGCTCCATCTGGTCCCCAAAGAGAAATGCGGATTTTTCTAACGTTTCTCTGTTCACATCTTCGAAGGCTGCATCAGTGATAATCTCACGTGCAGTAGTGGGATGATATTTGATCAACTTTTCCCTGCGCCCTCTCGAGTCGGGTTTGTATGCGGCCAGGATGGTGGTGAAGCGAAATTGAGCTGATGGATCAGAACCACCAGCAAAGCCAAAGTAGTGCTTATGGGGAAGAGTTTCCGCTGGGTACCCTACTGCAAAAAGAAGAACCAGAGTTGGAGAAGTTTCTACAAAACAGAAAATTTTTCTAAGTATGGACGCGCGAAGCTAAAAATTAGACTGCGCGAAGCTAAAAGTAGCTCCGCGTGAAGCTAAAAATTAGACCACGCAGAAGTCAAAAAGATAGCCCCGCGTTTCAACGCGACTGCTAAATAAAATAGCCCCGCGTTTCAACGTGACTGCTAAATCAAATAGCCCCGCGTTTCAACGCGACTGCTACTCAAAATAGCCTCGCGTTTCAATCAAATAGCATCGCGTTTCAACGCGACTGCTACTCAAAATAGCCTCGCATTTCAACGCGACTGCTACTCAAAATAGCCTCGCATTTTAACGCGACTGCTACTCAAAATAGCCTCGCATTTCAATGTGACTGCTAAATCAAATAGCCCCGCGCTTCAAAACGCGAGGATGACGCGATAACTTCCCGTAAGAAGAAAGCCAGAGGCTTTTCTTCTTCTCCAAGCCTTGCGGCCAGAGTACGGCGATCTTGCCAATAAAAGAGGTGATCGATCGGTTAAAATCAAGCCAAATCACTCTAGAAATATTTTAAAGAGTCTCTATAGAGAGATTCTTACCCCCAATAGGCGAAGTGTGGGCTGGCGCGTCGCTGCCATGGCCGCTGCCACCACTGCTTGCGCCAGTCGCCGACGATGGGGCTGCGCGAGAAGAAGCACGAGTCTTGGGTGCCATTGCTTAAAAACTTGAGGAAAATCGACGGGAAATCGGGAGAAACTCGATCGGAAAAAGCTCGGGTCGCCTGAACTCTGATCGCCTAAATCTCTAAGTCTCTAGAAAATTCTCAAGTGAAGTGAGAAGGATAAGGAATAGAGATTTCATTTAAATAAAATAAACCGCCTCTTGGAGTTCGGTACGAATTTCGGAGAAAGTGACTGATCAGTTACTCTCCAAAAACGCGAAGCTACTAGCCTCGCGTAACGATGGAAAACGCGAAGTTATTAACTTTGCGCAACTCCGCAAAAACTCAGCTTCGCGTTCCTATGAAGAAGTTAGACTTTTGAAGAGTGCAATTAGGCGCTTCCATCTAAGTTAAGATGATCTTTACCCGATCATCTTGGTATTAATGATCTAAGTTACGCAAATGAGCCTTAGATTATTTTTACCAAAATTATAAGCCATCTATTTGTTGAGCAAGCAAGATTCTTGAAGCCGACAGATAGAGAGGAAAATAATTTGCCTTTATTCATAAAAGAAAAGATTACAAAGAAGAGGGAGTTATAGCTCTCCCAAAAGCTTCAACATATTCATCGACTCATCAATAACCTAACGGCGAGATTCCTTCGCGGGGTGTTGAAGCTCAATTCCAGGATTCACATACAAGAGATATCCTCTGCAAATATCGACAATGATCTGTTTAAAGTTCTTAGTGGATTATCTGAAGATACTGCTACAAGAATCCTAATGAAGATGCACAAGTTGGATTCGACGTACTACAAGCCCTTAGATGATCATCTTTATCGCTTTGGAAAGCAACAGAGATTGTCATCTAACAGAAATGATCCTCAAGAAAACTTAATGGGCTGCCGCAGAGTTCTTGTAACTCCTTCAAAAGTTTACCTTTGGAGCCAGAGCTTGAAACCTGCAACTATATTGTAAAACATATGCTTCTGGCTTCCTTAGAGTTACTTTTGCTAATGAAAATCGGTGCACGGCCCGCCTTTGAGGATATATCAGGGAAAAGCTGCACTCCACACTGGGTAGAGATATCAGCAAGTCATCAGACCAAATTTGGTTCACTGCTAAAGAAGAATTAGGAATTCGACATAACTTGGAAAATCCTCTAAGTACAAAAACGCGGAGCTAAGGATAACCCCGCGTACAGAAATAGCCTCGGTTTTAAAACGCAGAGGATGACGCGATAACTTCGCGTAACAGAGTTTCTCTCTGTCTTTTCTTTCTCTTTAATAGCCCCGCGTTTCAAGCGCGAGGATGACGCGATAACTTCGCGTAGAGAAAGATCAGAGTTCCTCTCTGATTTATCCCTCTCCTTCAAGCCTTACGGTTGGAGAACGGCGATCTCACCGATGAAATAAACAATTGGCCAGTTAAAACCGAGCCAAAACATCCCAGAATGGTTCTAAGAAGACCGAAAGTTAAAGTTTTTACCTTCAAATAATCGCTGCAGAGACTGGTTCGCCGTTGTGTCTACTTCCATGACCAACGTGCATGAAGCCGTACTCTTCTGGAGCAACATTCTAAACGGAGAATTGAGGAAAGATCAGTCGAAGATGGTTCACTGACATGATTCACTCAATCCCCGGAGCTTCGGATTCTTCAAACTTTTCCAATCAAGAAGAAGATGAGCCAAGAGCTCTATTTAAACAAGATTTCCGTCACTTGGTATTCGGCGCAGAAATTCAGAGTGATCAATGAAGTAATTACTCATTTTACTGAAAAAGTGAAGCTGATTAGCTCCGCGTAGGCGAGCATAACACGAGATAGACTTGGTATTCTAACTCCGCGTTTCAGTTTAAGTATCCAAAGTGTTTCAAAATTTGCTAAATTCTAAGTCATTTTGAAAACTTTGGAGGGGGTTCTGTTGGCAGTGAAAATTTCTTAGTTAAAACGATTTTCCATAACAGAACGCGGAGCTAACTCAATAGCTCCGCGTCTGGCTAGTATTAGCCTTGCGTTTGAGTAAAATGCGGAGATGATCAATAACTCCGTGTTAGCTCCGCATTCTGGTTATTTAGCGTTGCGTTTTGATGCGATTAAAGCTCCGCGTGAGCAAATAACCAGAATCTCAAATTGATTGAGACTATGATTTGGGCTTATCTAAATACCTAAATCAAGTCCAATCAGAACTCCAAATCAAGAGATTAAATCAATATTAAATATTTGATTAGAATCCTTGATGAGGGTGAGTTCTATTTAAATAGAAACTCTTGCATTAAACCTGGGGCTATAAATACCTTCTTGGTGAAACCCTAGGGGTCTTCTTTTGGATCCTTTGGCAAGTCAAGTACGCGAGAGAGCCTTGAAGTCAGGGATCTTCCTTTTTCTTTTCGGCGGGTATTCTTCTTCTTCCTTTCGGTATCTTAGAGAATTCAAGTTACGCACAGAGCCTTGAGTTCGGGAAAGACCGGAGAAAATCATCTACAGTTGGCCGATATCTTCAAAAGAGAAGAGTTCAACGTTCGATCGTCCAAAGGAGCTGCTTGACAGATCCCATCGCTACAGATCCCACAAATCATTGTAAAAGAGAGCGATTGAAGTATAAAATCCTCTCGATTGTTCTTCTTTTCTTGTTCACTTTCATTGTAATCTAAACTGTATTCAATGGGAGGAAGCAAAATTTTTGCGGTGAACAGCAAGAAACCCCCAACGGCTGGGGCTCTTTGCAAAACAATATTGCAAATACCCCCAACGGCTCTTTATGCCTAAAAAAAATAAAATAATATGTCCCGGCATGACCAGGCAGCACCATGCCGACGACACGGCCGACCTCGGCTCGGGCCGTGCCGGGCCATGCCCGGCCCGGCACGGCCCAGCTCACTCGAGCCTTGCCGGGCACGTGCTCAGCACGTGCCGGGCCGGGTGTGCCCAACGGGCCGCCCGGCCCATTTACCAGGTCTACCAGGGGTGGTCATAACCTTCTCCCAGATCTTATTTAAGAGGTGGGTGAATAGGTTTGGTAATGATCTCGGGGGCTTCAAGAAGAAAGTTCTTGGACTTGAGCTAAGATTTAACACTCATCACCACATTCTCTGTGTACGAGGGACCAAGGAACTGAAGCAAGAAATGGAAGAGATTGTCTCCGAGGTGGTTCAGTCTTTTGTAGTTCTATCACCAGATGCCTTGCTATCATCATTGTCTTCGGAATGCCTGAAATGTTTGTGTGAGATTGAGGAGCCGTATAAGCTAGAAGGTTGTGGCCATGATTTCTGTCGTTCGTGTTAGCAAAAATAGTGGAATAATACCAATGCAACAACCAGCGGAATCAAATAGTTAACCGAAGAGAAAAATAGCAGAGACAGAGAACATGCAGATTTAACGTGGTTCGGCAATATGCCTACATTTACGGGGACACGATCGAAAACTTTCACTATATCAAAAAAGATTACAAGTCTCTTTCTCTTAACCACAAGAGAGAAATCAATGAGATCACACAGAATACAAGATCAAACTCTCACCTCAAAAGGAATACAATTTTGTACCTGTGTAATAGCCGCCAAAACACCAAAGAAAGCACCCGAACCCTTCCTTTGTTCTTCGACCTAGAATTACAGTCGCAACAACGCAAAGAACCAGCCGCCGACCAATAGAAAACCTCGGCCTCTTCCTTTGCTTTTGGCCAAAAATAATTCGCAGCAGCCTACAAAATAATACGCAGCAGTCTACTAAAATAATTCGTAGCAACCTAATTTTTCTTTTCTTTGCAGCCGCCACCCACAACCAGCCCTCGTTTTTTTTTCTTTCTGGCCAATCAAAACCCTAGCCCACAACCCCATATTTATTATTATATCATAATGGGTTTGGGATGGTTTTGGGCCCGTTTCGGTGTACCGAAACCCATTGCGGCAATAGGACTCCATTAGTAACAATCTCCCACTTGCAGACCTATTGCAAAAAATTGTAATCTCTATACATGGTAATCCTAATGTCCAAAACTTTTACCTCGATCGTTCAAAGTCCCAATTTCAGCATTCAACACAAATGCACCAAAATTAAGCAATAGCTCAACTTTTTCTCATCAACTGGTTTTATCAACATATCTGCAGGATTCTTACTGTCCTCAATTTTCTCCAACTTCAATTGGCCATTCTCCAATAAGGATCTAATAAATTGATACCTCAAGTGAATATGTTTAGTCCGGGAATGATACGCTGAGTTCTTAGCAAGATGAATTGCATTCTGATTATCACTGAACAACCTGCAATCCACTCCATCAAAACCCAACTAACTCATCAATCGCTGCAACCAAATAAACTCCTTACTTGCTTCTGCAGCTGCCATATACTCAGCTTCTGTCGAAAATAAAATAACAATTGATTGTAATTTTAAAATCCAGCTTACCGCTATCTCTCCTACAGTAAAGACATAACCTGTAGTGCTTCTGCCATTGTCTCTATCACTCGCATGGTCCGAATCCACAAAACCTTGCACATCAATATTATCACCCCCAAAACATAAACAATACTTTGAAGTATCTTTCAAATAGCTGAAAATCCACTTTACTGCTTGCCAATGTTTCTTCTCAGGGTTCTTCTTGAATCTACTCACTACTTCCACTGCATGTGCAATATCTGGTCTTATACTCACCATTGCATACACGAGACTCCCAACGGCCGATGAATAAGGCACATTCTCCATATGTCTCGTCTCTTCATCTGTCTTTGTACCTTGCTCCTTTGACTGTTTGAACTGACTACCAAGAGTTGTAGTTATCGATTTTGCATTTTCCATATTGAATCTCTCCAACACCTTTTTGATGTACCCCTCCTAAGATAACCACAATTTCTTTTTTTTTATCCGGGTAGTTTGCATTCCAAGAAGTTGTTTAGCCTCACCCATATCCTTCATAGAGAATCTCTCTGCAAACTTCCTTTTCAGATCATTGTTTTCTTTATACATGTACCTGCCGCAAGTATATCATCTACATACAAAGTAAGTATAATAAAATTACCATCCTTAAACTTTTATAAATATACACAATAATTTGAATTGCATCTGGCAAAACCCGAATCCAATATAAACTTGTCGAATTTTAAGTACCATTGCCTCGGCACTTGTTTCAACTCATACAAACTCTTTTTCAGTCGACATACCCAATTCTCATTTCCTTTAATTTCATATCTCTCTGGCTGTTCCATATATATTTCCTCCTCCAAATCACCATGAAGGAAAGCAGTTTTCACATCGAGCTGCTCTAAATACAATCCTTTCACATCCACAATACTTGGTATTGTTATGATAGAAGTCATCTTGACAACAGGTGCAAATATTTCATTGAAATCAATGTTCGCAGTGGAATTTCCTCGCCTTCCTTCCATTGAATAAACTCGAATTACAACGGAAGAGAACAAGATAAAAAGAACAAACGAGAGGATTTTATATCTCAATCTCTCTCTTTTACAATGATTTTTGGGATCTGTGGCGATGAGATCTGTCAAGCAGCTAATTTGGAATATCTGATATCGAAATCTTCTCTCTTGAAGATGATGGCCGACTGTAGACGATTTTCTCTGGTGTTTCACGAACTTAAGGCTCTATGCGTAACTTGAATTCTCCAAGATGCCGAAAAAAAGAAAAGAAGACCGAAAAAAAGACCCCTAGGGCTTCCTCAAGAGGGTATTTATATCCTTAGGATGATTTGAGAGTTTCTATCTAAATAGAATTTGCTCTCATCAAGGATTCCAATCAAATATCTTAGTTTTAATTTAAATCTCTTGATCTAGAATTCTGATTGGACTTAATTTGGGTATTTGGATAAGCCCAAATCATAATCTCAATCAATTTGAGATTCTGGTTATCTGCTCACGCGGAGCTAATTGCATCAAAACGCGGAACTATTGAACCAGAATGCGAAACTAACGCGGAGCTATTGAATAGCTCCGTGTTTTGTTCAAACGCGAGGCTAATATAGCCAAATGCGGAGCTACGGAGTTAGCTCCGCGTTCTAATGTGGAAAATCCTTTTTACTTAGAAATTTTCACTACCAACATAACCCCCTCCAAAGTTTTCAAAATGGCTTAGAACTTAGCAAATTTTGAAATACTTTGGATCTTTAAACGCAGAGTTAAAATACCAAGTTTATCTCGCGTTTTTTGTTCACTTGCGCGGAGCTAAATAGCTTCGCTTTTCAGTGAGTAATTTCTCAAAACTGTTCAGTAATTATTCAGTTAATAGCTTAGTAATTACTCTTGCTCTGACTTTCGCACCGAATACCAAGAGGCGGGTCATTTAAATAGAGCCTCAAGCTCTTCTTCTTCATTTCATCCGAAGAATTTCAAGTGCTTAAAGCTCAGGCGAATCAGTACGGCATCGCACGCCTCCTCACCATCGGCGACCGGCACTAGCAGCGGCGGCCGAGGCAGTGGCCACAATGGCGAACCAGTCCATGTTGTACCAATTGGAGGCAGAAATTCTCAACTTTTAGACTCCTTAAATCAATTTTGGAGTGTTTTTGGCTCGGTTTTAACCGACCAACCAGTTTTGAACCGGTGAGATCGCCGTTCTCTGGCCGTAAGGCTTGGGAAGAAAGGAGAAGATGGAGAAGAACTCTGGTTTTCTTCTTATGCGAAGTTATCGCGTCATCCTCGCATTTGAAACACGGGGCTTTTTTGACTAGCAGTCGCGTTTCCAATCGCGAGGTTATTTTGACTAGCAGTCGCGTTTCAATCGCGAGGCAATTTTGACTAGCAGTCGCGTTTCAATAGCGAGGCTATTTTGACTAGCAGTCGCGTTTCAATAGCGAGGCTATTTTGACTAGCAGTTGCGTTTCAATCGCGAGCCTATTTTGACTAGCAGTCGCGTTTCAATCGCGAGGCTATTTTCTCAGCTGCGCGCAAAGTTTATTTTTTTTTTAACTCCGCGTTTTTATACTTAGAAGATTTTTCGAGTGTTCTCTAACTCTTGATTCTTCTTTTGCAGCGAAGTACTTGGACTAGATCCTTTTTGAGAAGGAGTGCATGTGGCTCTACCAGTCTTCGTCAGCAAAAGTAACTCTAAAGAAGCCAGAAGCATATGCTTTACAACATAGTTGTAGGTTTCAAGCTCTGGCTCCAAGAGATAAACTTTTGAAAGAGTTACAAGAACTCTGCGGCAGCTCATTAAGTTTTCTTGAGGACCATTTCTGTTAGATGACAATCTCTGTCGCTTTCCAAAGCGATAGAGATGATCATCTAAGGGCTTGTAGCATGTCGAATCCAACCTGTGCATCTTCATTAGGATTCTTGTAGATGATCCACTAAAAACTTTAAACAGATTATAGTTGACATTTGCAGAGGAGATCTTTTGCCTGTGAACCAGGGCATTTCAACACTCCATGGAGACTTGTTGTCGGGTTATTAATGAGTCGATGAATAGGTTGAAGTTTTTTGGAGAGCTATAACTCCCTCTTTTTCTGTAACCTTTTGCTTCATGAATAAAGATAACTTTTTTTCTCTTTATCTGTTGGCTTCAAGAATTTTGCTTACTCAACAAATAAATAATTCATCGTTTTGGTAAAACAATCTAAGGCTCATTTGCGTAACTTAGATTTGTTAATACCTGAAATGATCGGATAAGGATCATTTAACTTAAACAGAAGCGCTTAATTGCACATGCCTTAGTTTTAATGGAGGCAATTCAAGACTTTCATGCATAACTTGAATTGCACATGCCAAGATAATCGCGTGATGATTATCAGATTTTGGCAGAGGCGCCAAATAACGCTTGCCAAGTCCAAGCTTCATAGAAACGCGTAGCTAAAATACCAAGTTAGCTTCGCATTTTGCATGGTTGCGCGGAGCTAATAGCTTCGCGTTTCAGATGACCACGCGAAGCTAATAGCTTTGCGTTTTTGGAGAGCAACTGATCATTAGTTGCTCCGATTTTCGCACCAAATATCAAGAGGCAGTTTTCTTCATTTAAATGGAGTCTCTTCTTTTTCTTCCTTACTTTATTCGAAGAGATTTCAAGAACTCAGGCGACTAGAGCTCAGGCGATTCAGGCGACCAGGCGACTCCGATCGATTTCTCCAAGTTTTTCGTCGATTTCTCTCCGTTTTCTTCAAGATCAATGGCATCCAAGACTCATGCTTCCTCTCGCACATCCTCGCCGTCGGCGGCTGGCGCAAGCAGCGGCGGCAGCGGCCGTGGCAGCAGCGAGCCAGTTCACGCCTCGCCTATCGGAGGTAAGAACCTCACTTTTGGGGCTTTGTAGAACATTTAGAGAGTGATTTGGTTCGGTTTTAACCGGCCAATCTTCTCTTTTATCGGCGAGATCGCCGTACTCCGGCCAAATGGCTTGGAGAAGAAGGAAAAGATCTCTGATCTTCCTCCACGCGAAACTATCGCGTTATCTCCGCGTTTTAGACGTGAAGTTTTTTTTGCTAGCTATCGCTTTCGGACGCGAAGTTAGAATTTTAGCTTTGTGTTTGTAAACGGGAAGTTATTTTATCATCCTCGCGTTTCACTAAAATGCGAGGCTATTTCTTAACTTCACGCGGAGTTATCTCTAGCTCCGCATTTCCATACTTAGAAAAATTTTCTAATTTTGTAGAAATTTTTCCTGATTGTTTGATTCTCTCCTTGCAGTTGGCTACTCAGTGGATCCAATCTCCCAATGACATCACTTCGGCTATGGCGGGGGTGCAGACTCAGTCACCCAGTTTCGCTTCACCACTGTCCTTGCTGCCTACAAGCTTGATTTGAGAGAGCACAGGAAAAAACTGATCAAATACAGCCCTGCTACCGCACGGGAAATCATAACGGATGCTCCCTTTGAAGCTATAAACCGGGAAGTGTTGGAGAAACCAGCGTTCCTTTTTGGAGATGCAATGGGGCAATCTGACCAGATCCTCTTTGAGGAGGAGTGTATGTGGTTTTACCAATCTGGTGATTTGCTAATGTTTCTTCCCAGCATGGAGCGTAGCTACCCTTTAGTCTATCTTCAAAGGATAGCCATGCACCGTGAATTGGAGTGGGGGCTGAGCCAGGAATACGATTGTGTCCCTACAGGCAAATTGGGCACACACGGGGCTTACCAAGATGGCCCCACAAGATGTATCATTGGGTTGCTTCCTGGGAGAATCACTAAAGAGCACCCAGTAGGAGAGGTCCCAATTCGCGCACGAACTTTCCTAAGCGAGTTCATGGGGCAAGGAGGTCAATACCCAGCTAATGATTTCAGAATGCCTGGCTGGGTCTACTCTTCTAGCAATATGTGGTGGGCCCGCCTTGTCCAATACATGCTAGATTCTCATGAACCAGTTCTGAGAGAAGTTGGCTTATACAAAGCTATCAGAAATGTTCAATTTGGGATTCCTCAGAGTGCTATCACTTTTTTGGTCTCTTGGAGATGTACAACCCTGAGACTGGCATTTTCTTTACACCAGTGGGTGAGCTGCGATTTGCTCTCCACGAGATGTTTGAAGTGTCCGAGTTGTCAATGGGCGAAGTCCCTTATGAAGAGTATATCCCCACCACCGAAGAGCTGAATCTGCTGAAGGTGATGGACGAGCGCATCTACACTACTTACTGGGAGATGATGTGTCATTACCGCATCTGTGCCAACATGGCAGGTGTGCATAATCAGGGTATTGGTCATAAGAAATGGGCCAATTACTTTTTTGCCAACTTAAGCTCTAAAGATAGTTCGGCAACGGTTCATGGCTATGCCCCTACTGATGTCAAGGAGATCGATCGCCGTATCGCTAAGACTCGTGTTATATTTTATACGGCTGAATCCAATGAAGGCGAATTCAACCCTGGCACAGTCTTCAAGAGTTACCACTTCCAAGCTCAGTTCCCCATATCTAATAGAGGTCTCATTGCTGGGTTCTTGATACTGTGGCTAAAGAGATGCATCGTGCCATCTTTGCCGAAGGAAGTGATTGCAATGAATGTGGTATATCCCGCAGTTCTTCTTGCATATGGCCGACCCTTCGGACTCCTTCCTGCGATGGTGTGCAACCTTCAGAGGGGTCTACGAGAGCTCTGTAATGGTTTTATTTCTGCCGACAAGGGAAAAGGGCAAGGAAAAGGCAAGTCAAAGGAGGCTGCCAAGGCAAAGGCTCCAAACTCCAGGGTGGAGATGCCTTACACTTACTTGATGTCGTGGCTCATTATGCACTGCCCCGCTTTAATGAGTGTGGCCGAACACCACTATGCTGTGAAGCCTCTCCTTGTGGAGCTATATGAATGCTCTACATGGAAAAGTCATTATATGTCTCAAATCCGGAAGACGCTCCGCCATCACCAAAATTATGAGATCTTCCGATATTTCCCGGATTTTCCTGGTGGGGAATACGGGTCGAAGTTCAAAGATACTTTGGGAGCTGATAATTTTACCGTCTTATCTTCAAGAGTGTTATGATGGCTCCTTAATATCTGACCCGGGCACTTGGTGTATCGTCAAGACACCAAGTGTTATGTTGAACCATACACCCCAAGCCGCTTCGCTCGCCAGTTTGGATATTCCCAACTTTATGTGGGTAATCCGAACAAGGATCTGGCTTATGAAGGGAACTTGTACGAGGGCGCCAGCAGCTGGTTCCACTTTGTAGCTGGTGGAACCGGAGCTGAGTTCCTCCTACCTCAGAAGTCGCCAGAGTTAGCCATGACTCTTAGCTTCTGCACATGGTATAGTGTCACAAATGGTGACGTGCCTAATTTTTCCATCAACCGGAGTTATTGTAAGGAAATAGAGGCCTTTTATTTCAGCCGCAAGGGGGCTAAAAGAAAAAGGGTAAGAGGAATGGACGAATTTCTAAGCGCAGTGGTCGATCCATCAGATGTTGACGACTCTGATGATGATAACAATGATGGTGATGAGGATGACGCTGATGCTGGTGGTGCTCCTCGGACTTGGCTCCCCGTCCTCGGAATCCAACCGTAAAACGCCGTGGACCTATAAAAGGCGAACCAGTGAAAAAGAAGCAGAAATTAGCCCCGTTTGCTTCAGATTTGTTGGCTTCAACTCTGCCTCCGACGCCAGCAGAGGAGAGTAGACCTGCTGACGCTCCAAGAGCTACTGAGGTCCTGACTCCCCCAACAGCATAATCTGTTGATCATTCCGCGACGCAACCGCTGGGTAGCAAAACGGGTGCGCTCCTGGAAACCGCGATGGCTCCCCCTTCAAGTCCGACCACTGGACTTGTTTCTCCTGGTATGGCTTCTTTTATTCTATCTTCTGTTCATTATTCATTTCATCATTATGTGCAACACTATTTATTTGCTTTTTGTAGGTGGTCAGCCCCACTCACCGATGCATTCGACTACCAGGGGAGAGTCTGAGGAGAGGGCGGATTATTCGAGCACCACTGGCTCAGCGGGTGGATTAGGTAGTTCTGCAAATGAATTTGATGCAGACTACTTCACGACAACTCCTCCCTCTGTTCCTTCTTCAGTTCCCCCTATCGATAAACTCGGGAGTGATAATAGGACAGAGGTGGTTGTTGCGGCCGCAGCCAAAGAGGCTACCCCATCTCCAAGTCTGCCATCTCTGACACCCGGGGTCTGCTCTGAAGAAACCTTTCCGGTAATCATTGGCGTGCCTTCTGTTCCTCAGCCAGCAGTATTAACGTCATCTACTATTATGGCTGTTGAAACGTTGGTAACTCCTCCAGCCCCAAGTCCTCCGACGGTGGGAGATGAAGAAAATTTGAAGTTCTCATTCGAAGCCACTTCTGCCACGGGAGGAGCTTCGTGTGAAGACACACCATCATCTACCCCTGCTGGTGGTGCTGCCCAAGTAATCTGTACTAATGATACTTCTCTTCGGGTTCCTAGTTCCGCCAAGTCCATACTGGCTTTACTGGCCCCGCATGTTATGAATCCGGTACAGGGACGGGCTTCTTCTTCCTCGACCCCAACGGACACTATTCCTCCCCCAGCGACATCCTCCTTAGCCCTGCCTGCTATAAACACAGACATTGTGGACCCTCTTAAAGAATTCTTCAACCACAGTGTAAATGACTTTATGCGGCTACTAAGGAGGTGTATCGGGATGATTCTTGACGGAAGAGATTTCTTTAATCTTGGACGTCCAATGTTGTTCAGCTATCTGGATAATATTGAAAGGATTGGGGGATAAGACCGAGCAGCTCCCTACCAGGCCTGTCTCGAAACTTTAGAAGATCAAGTGAATACGCTCAACACAGTTCGCCAAGCGGATGTAGAAGCGATCACTGAGATCGAGTTGGCGCGTCTTCGGGTATAGTTGGTGGCTCATCAAGAGGAATTGAGGCGCCAAGAGGAAGTCTGGTCCCGCGAGTTGGCAGAATTACGCGCTAGCCAGGAATCAATCCTCAGGGGTTTAGAGGTAGTGGACTTTTAGATTGAGGGGAGTCAGGCCGCTATCCTCAGCGCCAGAGATACTATTGCTAAGGCCCGAGCTATTCTGGAGGCCAGCGAATCTCGGTTAGAAGAATCCGTTAAGAAACGGGAAGAGTTGATCCTGCAACGAGAACAACTCGAAAAAGAAGGCACAATAAGAAGCCGCACTATTGAAGAATCTCATCAGCGGTTGGCCTAGCAACTGACATTAAATGACGATGATTTACGCCAGCAGGCTCAACACTCCGTGGAGGAGACTCGTCGTCGAGTAATTGACGAGGCAACGAATAAGTTGAGACTTCTAGGAGATCCATAACTTTTTTCTATTCTTTTATTCTTCATTCTTTTTGTAAGAACTTGTAATAAAAGAGAGAACTTTTTGTAACTTCATTCTTCATTGATGAATAAAGGTAATCTTTTGATTCTTTTACCTGTTGGCTACCAAATTTGTTTGCACAACAGATAACTTGTCATCAAAATGATTTAGTTGTTTTAGGTAAAATAGTTCAAGCCTCATCTGCGTAACTTAGACTGCTAATACCGAGGTAATCGGGTAAGGATCACCAAATTTCGGCAGAGGCGCCTAATTGCGCATGCCTAGAATTTGATTGGAGGCGGTTCAAGGCTCTCATGCGTAACTTGAACTGCGCACTCCAAGATGACCGGGTCAAGATCATCAGATTTCGGCAGAGACGCCAAATTGCGCATGCCTGGTAAGAAAGAAGTTCAAGTGCTCATCTGCGTAACTTGAACAAGTGGAGGCGGTTCAAGGCTCTCATGCGTAACTTGAACTGGGCACACTAAGATGATCGGGTCAAGATTCATCAGATTTTGGCAGAGACGCCTAATTGCGCATGCCTGGTAAGAAAGAAGTTCAAGTGCTCATCTGCGTAACTTGAACAAGTGGAGGCGGTTCAAGGCTCTCATGCGTAACTTGAACTGGGCACACCAAGATGATCGGGTCAGGATCATCAGATTTTGGCAGAGGTGCCTAATTGCGCATGCCTAGTTTTAAGAAGTTTCAAGTGCTCATCTGTGTAACTTGAACAAGTGGATGCTTATATTCCTAGTGATCTGAACCAGATGTGACAGTTAGTCTGTCATCATTCTGGTTTATTTCAGGCATAGTATTTCTTCAGAAATTTGCCGTTGATCGGCATCATCATTCTATCGCTGTTCTGATTCATTAAGCGATAGGCTCCACTAGAGTATAATGTCTCCACAACAAACTGTCCTTCCCACTTGGGTTCAAACTTACCCTTAGTCTTGTGGGTTAGAATCATTGGCCTTTTAATAGCCAGAACCAAGTCTCCTGTTTAAAGGTCCTTGGTTTAACGTTCTTATTGAACGTTTTCGAGATTCGGGCTTGATACAACTCAATTTGTTGCTGAGACCTGAGACGTTTTTCATCTAAAGCCTCTATTTCTTGCAATCTTTGTTGATGGCGCTCTTCTCTCATCATCTTTGTGGCTAAGGCCACTCTCAAAAATGGTATCTGGATTTCAAGAGGCAAGACGGCCTCACTTCCATAAACTAAGGAAAACGGGGTAGGTTTTGTTAGGGTGCGATTGGTGGTGCGATAAGCCCACAGACACTCTCCCAGCTTTTCATCCCAGTCCCTTTAGTTAGAGGAGACAAACTTCCGAAGGAGTTTAATGATTGTCTTGTTGAAAGCTTCAGCTAACCCATTAGCCGCGGGGTTATATGGCGTTGAAGCAATATCTTTGATTCTGAATTTATCGCAGAATCTTGAGAATCCCTGGCTGATGAATTGAGGTCCATTATCATGGATGATCCTTCGGGGAACACCAAAACGGTAAATGACATGATGCTTGATGAACTTAATCACATCTGTCGTTTTCACTTCTCTCATGGGTACGGCTTCGGCCCATCTTGAAAAATAATCGGTTATTGCAAGAATAAACCGATGTCCTCTGGATGACGGGGGAGTTATTGGCCCCACAATATCCATTCCCCATGCCTCAAACGGCCAACTAGCAACGGTATTGTGTAAGTATTCTGGGGATTGATGAATGAAATTGGCATGTACTTGGCATGCATGGTATCGCCTGGCGTATGCCATTGCCTCTGTAATCATGTTCGGCCAGTAATATCCCAGCCTTCTTATGCGGTCTCCGAATTTTGGACCGGCTGATGAGCTCCACACAATCCATCATGTGTTTCCCTCAGCACTTCTTCTGCTTCTGCTTTTGATATGCAGCGTAGCAGCAGACCATCATTTGACTTTCTGTACAACGTCTGAAGTGTACGATCAAAGTAGAATCTCGGGGCCTTCCTCTTTATCGAGGCGGCCTCCTTTGGATCCTCTGGTAGTATCCCATGTAGGGCGTAATCTACAAATAGAAATCGCCAATCTCGGGGCTCCAGTATTAGACCTGTCTGGCACACCTCTTCGGTTTGGGACACCGTGTCTGGGTGGAGGAGTTCTCTGCTACCAATGGTGATGCTTTTAGCTTCACCTGGCGGGATCGCCAATGTTGCAGCTAACGCGGCAAGTGCATCTGCATAGACGTTCTCATTCCGAGATATATGATATATATAAAATTGTTCAAAATATCCTGCTAGCTCAATAGCTAGCTGATGATAGGGGATGAGAGCTTCATGTCTGACTTCATACTCACCTGTCATCTGATTGACGATGAGCTTAAAGTCTCCATATGCCTCTAGATGGTTCACCCCCAGTTGCAGAGCCATTTTTAAGCCAATAATGAGCGCGTTATATTCAGCCACATTATTCGTGCACGGTTCTGTTAATGAGTAACCGTTAGGCAATATATATTTATGTGGGGATATTAGCACAACCCCCACTCCAGCAGCAGATCGTCTGGCAACACCATCAAAGAACATTTGCCATGGTTATTCTTTGCTAACTGTATTGACCTCTGACGTCTGTTTGGAATTGGACTAAATTGGATGGTCTGCAAGGAAATCGGCAATCGCCTGTCCCTTCATGGCATTTTGAGAGACGAAGTATATATCATATGGCGATAGTAGCAGTGCCCATTTCACCAATCGGCCATTTAAGGATCCCGATTTTGTCAGTAGAATCTTCAAAGGATTAACCCGTGAGATGACATATATCGTTTGCTCTGAAAGATAGTGTCGCATTTTCTGAACAGCGAACACTAGGGCTAAACATTCTTTTTCGATCGGGGTATATCGATGCTCGGCTCCGATCATTGTCCTGCGTAAATAATAGAGGGCGTGTTCATGGTCATTCTCATTATACTGAGCAAGTAATGCTCCTAACGCATCATTCATGGCCCTTACGTATATAAGAAATGGCTGCCCAAGGGTCGGTGCCATAAGAACAGGAGGTTTGGTAAGGTGTTCTTTGAGATCGTCAAACGCCTGTTGACATGCCTCATCCCATATGAAAGAATCCCTCTTTTTCATGAGTCTGGAGAACGGCTGGCATCGCCCTGATAAATTGGAGATGAAGCGCCGGATATAGGCTAACTTTTCTTGCAACCCCTTTAATTCTTTAAGATTGCGGGGCGGTGGCATTTCACTAATTGCTTTCACCTTTTCAGGGTCAAGGAAAATTCCTTTTGAGGTTATTATGAACCCCACCCCCATAAAAGACTTAGTGGGATTCATCTTCAAATGATATTTTCGCATAAGATCGAAAACCGCTCTTAAATCATGAAGATGATCTTCTTTGTTCTTGCTTTTGACCGCTAAGTCATCCACGTAACACTCTACCGTTTTGCATAGGTGTTCTTTGAATATGACGCTCATCGCTCATTGGTAGGTGGCACCAGCGTTCTTCAATCCGAAAGGCATCACCGTATAACAGTATACCCCCAGCGGCGTTCTGAAAGTCGTGTACTTTTCATCATCTGGGTGCATTTTAATCTGGTTATATCCTGAGAAGCCATCCATAAAGGACATCCTCTCATAACCACAAGTATTATCAATCATCACATCGGTGATGGGGAGTGGAAATTCATCTTTAGGACATGCAGCGTTCAGATCTCGAAAATCAATGCATATTCGGATTTTGCCGTTCTTCTTACGAACCGGCACTATGTTAGCCACCCAATCAGAATGCTGTTCTTCACGGATGAATCCGGATTTTATAAGCATGTTGACCTCGGCAACTATTGCCTCCATCAATTCCGATCGAAAACGCCTTTACTGTTATTTAACTGGTTTGGCGTCTTCTTTAATATTTAACCGGTGTGTGGCAATTTCTTCGTAGCTCTATGCGAACACGTCTATATACTCTTTGATAAGAGATATAAGTTTCTCTTTTTCTAAGGGATTTAGCGTGTCACTTATGAAGATGGGCTTCGGATTTTCGTCCGTTCCCATATTGACTTGTACTAGCTTATCTTCTGTAGGCGGGTCACGCTGTTCAAAGCGGACATCCCAGAGAGTGTCCATATGCTTAGCCCAGGAATCATCTTGAACATCAATTGGTTCCTCGTCGCTTTCTGGTGCGGCTGAAACCATATTGGCTGTCAAGAATTGAAACCAGGCGCCGGTACTTATATCCGAGTCTTGATCAATTGGGTTAAAACCCTCATCGGATGAAGATCTTTCTTCATTTTGACATGGTGGTGAGGGAGGAGTCGATACATAGCCCAACCCCCCGTGAGTCTTTTGATAATAGTCTGGGCTCTTTCCTCTCGGTCTAAACGAGGGTATAAGATTCCGTCGCCCTTTTCCAAAGTTTAATCCCGATTTCTGGATGAGATTATAACCCATCTTCTCCATCATTTGCTGGGATTTTTGTTCATATAAGAGAAATTGAGGTGATGTATATTCATCACTTTCATTGCTTTGTCTTTGTCGAGGTGACGTAATTACCTTGCCGAACATGATCGGCTTTTGGGACCCTTGTCGAGGAGGCACTTCAAAGAAGTGACCTTTTCCCCTAATTATTTCAGACCGAGAGAGGAGGGATGACTTAAGTGGCAAATGATGTGCTGCCAGAACTTCAAGTTCAGACAGGCCATCCACTTCAGTAGAAGTACAAGATGGTTCAGATTCAGTAGTTATAGCAGGCTCGTAGACTAACTTTATGTTTTCATTGATAATCCACTCACTCTCTATTACATCAGCTACATTATTATCAAGACTCAAACTAAAATCTAAGTGAGGGTTGATTTCATAATCACCCCCATCGTCTTCTTCAGGAAGCTCGTACTCAGTATCCGCCTTGTTGCCGCTTTCATTAGGCTTTTGAGGATTATTAAGATCGTCATTGGAGACTTCGTGGGCTGGCTTGTAGAGTAAAGCATCTGTGAAGTAATTTTCTAGCCCTTTAAATGGTTACTTATCTACAACTAGTGTCCGGACTTCTCCTTCTTCATCGCAATATTTCATGCATTGGTGGAGAGTCGACGGGACTATCATGTAAGCATGGATCCAAGGTCGTCCCAACAAGATGTTATAAGACGTATCTGCGTCTATAACGTAGCATTTGATCTCCGTCCTTAAGTCTCCAATTTGGCACCGCAGTCGGATTTTGCCAAGAGGACAACTATTGTTAGCATTGAACCCGTAGATAGTGGTGTTTGTAGGCCTCAAACGATGAGGAGATATTCCCAATAGTTGTATTAGCCTTCTGGGAATAACTCTTAGTGCAGACCCCGGATCGATTTGAATGCGTTCCACCTTAGTGGATCCAACGTATCCGGTGAAATATAAAGGCCTATTATACTTTATATTCCTTACCTGCATATCCTCCGGAGAGAAGGTGATTTGTGGGACCTACCTCCTTACTTGATGACAGCTGGGGCAAGAGTCCTGTTCCTCGTTGGCCGGCTCGACAATCTGAGCTAGGAATGACTCAGAGTCTGCCAAGACCTCTCTCAATACCTCACGAGTTGATTTTGATAATCATAGCAACTCATATAGTGTGACTCAAGCTAGAATATTTGCCAGCTGAGCTATTATATCAAACTTGAAGGTAGTATCTTTGACTCCTTCATCCTTTCTAGGGCTTTTCTGGAAGCGAAGACCTTTCTGTCTTGCAGGCTTGGCGAGTTCCACATATATATCTTTCGGGTCTACTCTGGTGTAGTCCTTGAAATATATCTTTCCAGACCGAGTGCCGGAAGGGCCCGCTCCATCTTGATGAGTGGCCATGGCTTCGGGCTCCTCTTCAGAGTCTGTAAATGCCCCTGCAATGTATTCAATTTTTATTTCCGCGGAGATAGCATTACTAGTCCGGTTTTTCTTTCGACCCCCTATGGTTGTCCATTGTTCGTCCTGTAGCAAATCAGGGTGGACCCACATGACTTCTCCCTTCTGAGTTGTTATGGGGACAAGTCCTTCTTGAGCCTTCTTATGAGGGTCAAGGTTTTTCGTAACCAACTTACCCTTTGGAATTGGGGTCACCCCTGCGGGGAACTCATGGGTTCCAACCACTACAGTTGCTATGTTGGCAGTGACCTTCTTTTGCTCCTCTTTAAGCATCAGAACTCCAGCTTCTATTAGTGCTTGGATTCTGTTCTTTAGGGGTAACAATCCTTAGTAGGGTGTCCAACATTTCGGTGGTAGAGGCAATAATTGGGGTCGTTGGTCTTACCAGCGTCCTCTGGCTTCCTATTCTCCGGAAGTTTCAACATTCCCTTCCTCAGGAGGAGGTGGAAGAGTGTAGGTGTCTGTTCCGCCTTGAAAGTGTAGGTCCTCTCTTGTTGAGGCCTATTTTGCCTTGGACCCTTTTGATTTTGGGACTTTGGGCTCGGAGGATTTGTCTTCGCGAAGCAGCTTCTGATGCCATCACCACTTTTCCTTTATTCTTATTGTTATTATTTTGGGTGTATGGCCTATTATTTCCAGTGTTTCTTGATCCACGAGACTCTTTAACTCGATGAATCAAATCTTCAGCTTGCTCTCCCTATTTGAGCAAATCCCTCAATGTCTTAGACTCTACGGCCCCCATTTTTAGGAGCACATTAGTCTTAAAATTATGTCGACATGTCTCGACTAGAGTTTTCTGGACAAATGCACGGACTTCTCCCGAAATCTTTCTATGAAGTCTTTTACTGTTTCTTGTTCCCCTTGTTTAGTTGCAAGGAGGGAATGAACCGTAATTTCGGTATCATCCTCAAAGAAACGTGAGAGAAATAGTTTCTCAACATCAAACCAGATATTAATAGTACCTGGGGGCAACTGCATAAACCATGTAAAACCAGGCCCTCGCAAGGTACTTGCGAATACCTTGGTCATTATCGGGTCATTACCCATCAAATGTCCTGCTTGGGACAAGAAGTAATAAATGTGTTTACTGGGAAATCCCTTCCCGTCATATGGCTCCAATTTGAGCGGTTTATACTTCTGAAGGCATGGTACCATATCCCATTCAGGTGGGTATGGTCTTGAGACCCCTGACTCTTTCAACTCCTTTTTATACATTAGTGTTTCGAGTTGACTTTGCAATTTTCTATTTTCTCTCCATGTGGGTCATGAAAAGAAAATCTATCCTCGTCCTCGTGCATCGAGTGGGCTTTCTCTTCTTTTTCCTCTTCGTTCATTTTATTGAACAGAGTTTCTTTGCCCTTTTTGGTATTATCCTCAACAAATTTTGAGAGCATCATTTTAAGATCTTCAATCGTCTTTTGTTGCTCTCGAATCATTCTTTCTTGAGCTTCAAATCTCTGGTTGATATCGTCAGATTTATCCGCCATATGTGATGCTAATTTTTGTAGCCGAGATGATGCAGAGGAACGAGGTGAAGTTATAGCTGAGTTATCGCTGTCATCGTCCTAAGAACCTCTTATAAGCCTCTTATAGTTTCGAGGCGGGACGGCTCCTGATTTAAGTCGAGTGATATGATGAGGTTTTTCATCACTCGATTCTGAATCATCATCCGTCTCTATAATCTTCTTCCCTTTTCCCACCATATTGGAGGTTACAGCTCTCCATTCTTTTAGGGAAGCGGTTTTTGTCCTCTTAGTAGGGTTCTTGTCCGACTCGGTTAATCGGTCGAACACCGATACCCTGCTCTGGCTGCAGCCACAGTTGTCCATTACAGCGGATACCGCTGTCATAAGCTGCTGGCAGTGACAGACAGGTTCAGCTTGAACTTGTTCTATGCCTCTTTTCTTGGATAGATACTCCCTGAGGTCAGTGACCTTAGCCATGGAGTCGTGGGATCCATCCAACTTCTGAGAGGGTCTAGGAACCCATTGAAGCTTCTTAGGATTACTGGATTCCAGTTCTGGTCCACTAACGCGACGATCAGCCCTGATTCTGTAGTCGGGTTGATCTACATAGAGCTTAGAAATAGCTTCGCATTTTGGAACGCGGGGCTGAAAATTAGCTTTGCGTTTTATCTCGTGGGGCTGAAAAATAGCTCCGCGTTTTGCTACGCTAGCCTCGCGTTTTACGCTGGCTTGGCGTGCCTTCAGAAGTTTCTCTTTGGGAATCTTAGCCCCGCGTGGAAGAAAATTCCTGCACGCTAGCTTATTCTTGTGATTAACACAAGTCATAACTTCGCGTCTAGCACGATTTTTATGATTGACGACAATCTGCCAATCATCTTCGCGATCTATGCGGAGGTGAGGCATCTTGCGTTTCTCGCAAGTACTACTGGCTTCGCATTTCTCGCTAAGCTCAGTATTAGCCTCGCGTGGAGAATCACACGCTGGCTGTGAGGAAATTTTATTCTCGCGTTTCTCGCGAATGTAAGAAATCTTGTGTTTCTCGCAAGTGCTACTGGTTTCGCGTTTATCGCTAAGCCCAGTAGTAGTCTCGCATGGAAAATCACATGTTGGCTTTAAGGAACTTTTATCCTCGCGTTTCTCGCGAATGTCAAAAGTCTTGCGTTTCTCGCAAGTACTACTGGCATTGCGTTTCTCGCTAAGCCCAGTAGTAGCCTCGCATGGAAAATCACATGCTGGCTCTAAGGAGATTTTATACTCGCGTTTCTCACGAGTGTCAGAAATTCTGCGACTAGCGCAAATCTTACTGGCTTCGCGTTTCTCGCTAAGCTTAGTAATAGCCTCGCGTGGACTATCACACGCTGGTTTTTCCTTGCGATTAAAGCAAGTGGTAACTTCGCGTTTAACGCGATAATGACTGGTCTCGCAATTAGCGTTAGCCAGTTTGCGAGGGACCATAGCCTCGCGTTCTTTGATGTTAGCTCCGCGTCCAAGACGGGCTTTGAGGGCTTTTCGCCTTACTCTCTGATTTCTGTTTCGGAGTTGGGTTCTGGCCAATCCAGTTCCCAGATCTTCTTCGGCAGTAGGGAGGTCATCCTCAGCTAGGATTTCCTGCCCGAACACCGGCTCTATGGCCACGGTCTCCAAAGATCCCCATTTCTCGGTGGATTCCTTTTTACCCGTTGCTCGGGTATTGGAGCGCACGCGACGATAGTGTCGTGTGTCGTTCAGGTTACCTGATGATTCAGAGGAGAGGTACTCCTCGTACTTCTTCTGGTCGATTTCAACGACCAGCATGTCTACGTCAGATCCGATCATATCGAGATCGGATTGCACCACAATCTCTTCATCAGTGAAAGAGATGGCTCCCACTGTGGTCGCCAGTTTGTTCACAGCGGAATTTTCTCGCCTTCCTTCCATTGAATAAACTTGAATTACAACGGAAGAGAACAAGATATAAACAACAAACGAGAGGATTTTATATCTCAATCGCTCTCTTTTACAATGATTTGTGGGATCTGTGGCGATGGGATCTGTCAAGCAGCTCTTTTGGACGATCTGGCGTTGAATCTTCTCTAGTGAAGATGACGGCCGACTGTAGACGATCTTCTCTAGTCTTTCACGAACTCAAGGCTCTATGCGTAACTTTCATTCTCCAAGATACCGAAAAGAAGAAAAGAAGACCGAAAAGAAGACCCCTAGGGCTTGCTCAAGAGGTATTTATATCCTTAGGATGATTTGAGAGTTTCTATCTAAATAGAATTTGCTCTCATCAAGGATTCCAATCAAATATCTTAGTTTTGATTTAAATCTGTTGATCTAGAATTCTGATTGGACTCAATTTGGGTATTTTGATAAGCCCAAATCATAATCTCAATCAATTTGAGATTCTGGTTATCTGCTCACGCGGAGCTAATCGCATCAAAACGTGGAGCTATTGAACCAGAACGCGGAACTAACGCAGAGCTATTGAATAGCTCCGCGTTTTGTTCAAATGCGAGGCTAATATAGCCAAACACGGAGCTACGGAGTTAGCTCCGCGTTCTTTGTGGAAAATCCTTTTTACTTAGAAATTTTCACTGCCAACAATCAATATCTTTTCTCTGACCGTATTCCTTCACCACAAGTCTAGTTTTGAACTTTTGTATCCCTCCTGCCTCATGTTTCACCATGTATACCCACTTGTTATACAATATTTTCATCTTTTCTGGTCGCTTCACCAATTTTCATGTGTGATTCTCCTCCAAAGAAGACATCTCATCACGCATGGCTTGCTCCGCCTTAAAACGAAACTTATCCTGCATAGCATCTTGGTAACTCTCTAGCTCACTTGCATCAGTATACAAAATATGATATAAAGAAAGACAAAATTTTTGGGTTGGCTTCCTTATCCTCGTGCTCCTCCTCAAAGTGGGAACACTCTCTGATGAAGTACTAGAACTATCTATTTCAGTCAGTGGCTCTCTCACCTATTCGGTCTCATCTGAAACTTGTTTATACTCAGGTGTAGCCATTTCTTCCCCTTTAGATATAGGCATTTCTTCCTTTCTTTTATCCATGGGATCCACCCCATCCTGTGGCTCATCCAGCTCCAAATGCTCTTTCTCAATCGTTTTCTCACTATTACTCTCCATTCGGTCTTTATACATACAGCCCTCATTGAATACTACATCTCTGCTACGAATCACCTTGTTATGCTCATAATCACATAAGCAATAACCATATTCGTCGCCACCGTATCCAATGAATGCACACTTCTGAGATTTAGAATCAAGTTTCTTTCTCATCTCATGATCCACATGTGCATATGCTATACAACCAAACACTTTTAAGAATGAATAATTCACAGTCTTATCAGACCACACCTCCTCTGGAATTCCTCCATCTAAAACACTAGCTGGACTCCTGTTGATCAGATAGACTGCCGTATCTATAGCGGTTCCCCAAAATTGCAAAGACAAACCTGCATGTAGTCTCATACATCTGTATATACTAACTCCAATCTCTCGGTTTTCTTCTCCTTTCCATCATTTATAAAACTAACTCTTTTCTGCTTCCCAAACACACAGTTATCACAGAAATCAAAGTTAGTATCTTTCATATCTGTCAACTTACCTCTGAATTGCAATGCCCTCATGTCGCTCTTACTCAAGTGACCGAGCCTCTGATACCATAAGGTAGCCTTCTCATTCTTCACGGTGGCCAAACAAACAACATGATCTATCAAGTTTGAGAGTGAATATAGGGTTCCCACTCTCTATCACCCTTGACCCCTACCATTGCTCCTTTGCTAATCTTCCACTGTTTTCTCTCAAATGAGATTTGATAATCTTCGCCATCCAGCTTGCTAACTGATATCAAATTTTTCTTCAAATCTGGTATATGCCTGACCTCTTATAAAAGCAACTTTCCACCATTGTGCAACTTCAATTGAATTGTCCCCTTACCGACAATCTTACATTCCTGCCCATTATCAACAGTCACATGCCCAAAATCACCTTGGACATAATTCTCAAACCATTCTCTGCGAACAGTGCAATGGAACGAAGCCCGTGAATCCACAAACCATAGATCTCAGCAGTACTTGTCATTATCTTGCTTAAATTTCTAGCTCTTTCCTTCTTTTTGTCATTATCAACAGACAGAGCAGTATTTGTAGAAATTGTGCTCTCACCCATACTCTTTTTCGTCAATTCATCATTCATGATTGTATTTACAACATCATCAAATTTAATAGCAGTACTGGAAGTATTGCTGATAGTCATAACAACATTACTCCAACTATCCGGTAACGAACACATAAACATAAAAGTTTTAATGTCATCAATAAAGACAAAATTTAAGAATTCAAGTTGTGCCCATAATGTGTTAAATTCGTTCAAATGATTAACAACTGAACTATCAGAAGGCATTCTCAAATTGAACAAAACTTTCATTAGAAACAGTCTATTTGAAGCAGACGGCTTCTCATAAAATTTAGCTAACGCTGACATCAAAGCTAAAGTGGTCTTCTTTTTGGAGACGTTAAACACAACCTGCTTTGTCAGGTACAATCGAATCTGCACCAAAACTCTCATGTCCAACAATTCCCACTCCTCATCTATCATTTTTTCTGACTTTTTTCCAAACAGTAGTTGATGTAAATTCTTTTGATATAAATAATCTTCCATCTGCAATTTCCACCATTGAAAATTTATCCCATCAAAATTTTCAATCTTTCTCTTCGTATCTTCCGCCATAACTCCCACTCAAAATCAACACTGATGTGAGTGAAACCTGATCTGAAGCAGGGCTCTGATGCCAATTGTTAACAAAAATAGCGGAATAATACTAATGCAACAACCAGCGGAATCAAATAGTTAACCGAAAAGAAAAAGTAGTAGAGACAAAAAACACGCAGATTTAACGTGATTCAACAATATGCCTACGTCCATGGGGACATGATCGAAAACTTCCACTATATCAAAAGAGATTATAAGTCTCTTTCTGTCAACTACAAGAGAAAAATCAATGAGATCACACAGAATACAAAATCAAACCCTCATCTCAAAAGGAATACAATTTTGTACCTGTGTAACAGCCGCCAAAACACCGAAGAAAGCACCTGAACCCTTCCTTTGTTCTTCGGCCTAGAATTGCAGCTGCAACAACGCAAAGAACCAGCCGCTGATCAATAGAAAACCTCGGCCTCTTCCTTTTCTTTCGGCCAAAAATAATTAGCAGCAGCCAACAAAAGTAATTCGCAGCAGCCTATAAGAATAATTTCGCAGCAGCCTAATTTTTCTTTTGTCTGCAGCCGCCATCCACAACCAGCCCTCGTTTTTTTTTCTTTCCGGCCAATCAAAACCCTAATACGCCTAATTTTTCTTTTCTCTGCAGCCGCCATCCACAACCAGCCCTCGTTTTTTTTTCTTTCCGGCCAATCAAAACCCTAATACACAATTCCATATTTATATTATATCATAACGGGCTTGGACCGATTTTGAACCCATTTGGACCGATTTTGAACCCATTTCGGTATACCAAAACCTGTTGCAGAAATTGGACTCCATTAGCAACAGCTCGTGCCTTGCGGAACAATGTCAATCTGTTGCTTGCTCGCAGGAGGGCTTCCTGCTTTGCTGCACCAAGGCTGGCTGCAGCCAGCCATTCTTACTTATTGGCCAGCCATTCTTACTTATTGACCTTAATCTTTGCTGCCTACTGACAAGTTAAAAGAGTTCTTTAGGGCATCATTTGGGGGCTTCTGTGGCTCCCATCTCAGGTCTGAGAACCATGTATAATGGCACAGTGTTTGGAGCTGTTCAATATGAAGACTGGTGGCTGGTGTACATTTGGATATGCAACTGTTTTGGTGTATATGTAAGTATGCATGGCATTTCTTAGATGAGAAGTAGGGCTGTATCGGTAGCCAGAATCAATTCAGATCATCTTGTTTTCAATTCAAATGGTCTAGTTGGAGATCTTGACATATCCAGAGCCTGTAGTTGTATATCCTGTTCTTATATACAAGTTGAGCTTCTTATGTCCCATAAGATCGTTTCTTTCTTCTTTCGCAGAGTCTAGGTTACCTTTCGTTTCGTATAATCTTTTGAGGCAGAAGTTGAGTTAAAATTTTTGAACCCTAGTTACTGCAAATCTCGGTGTTTTCGACAATATAATAATATGTTGCTCTTTTTCTCCTCGAGCGATTGCAAATTGTAGTTACTGCTGTCCTGTTTCAGTGATAATTGAATCTACTGCTGGATCTGGGTCACCCATAATTACATGAACATGCTTATTCTACTGGGATTTTCAAGTTAGATCTTTCCTTTCTCTCTCATACGAAAAGGAGGGAAAAGTTCAAAAAATGTAGCGACCAAGCATGAAGCCAGCCCCAGCAATACCAAGGCACAAGGCTACGGCCAGGCACCATGTCATCGCGCCAACTGCTTCATCTCTCTCTTCCTCTGCTGCTGCAGACTGCTTCAGCAACGAAATCTCCATCTCGAGCAGCCGCACCCACTGCAACGCCGCATGCAGCCTCACGGAGTCCTCCAAGAACAATGCCGTGATCTGCTCCTTTCTGATGTTCGCTGTCGAGGCTTGCTTCTCAGCCTCCCTCGCCCGTGTCTGAGACAGCTGCAGTGCTCTCCGCAGGTTTTGGTTCTGTCCTGATTCACGGTCAGATTGATTGACCTTGCTGCGAGTATTTTATATATCATAAAGTTAATACCATGTTAGACCAACATCAATGGAGTGGAGCTTCAATTTGAAAAACGTATCAGCAGCAGCAGTGAACTTACCGTCTCTCCTGCTTGAGGGTAGATGTTCTTCTCTCGTTATCTCCATTTGGCGAGAAAACCTTAGTCGGAGGTGGGAGATCGCAGTTCTGGAGGAGCTCGGCTTTGCAAGAAGAGGAACATGGGCCAGCCATGACGGCACCGGCACCGGCACCGGCACCGTGATTCTCGAGCTGCCACCTATCTGTAGACCTGCCAAATGATTGGATCACATGGGGTACTGTCAGGAGATCCATTGCTGAAGCTTAGGTTTCGCGAAATAGAATTTGGGGTTTTAATGATATGAGGATTTGTTGGGAAGAAATGAGTTGCTAAAGGAAGCGCATGTTTCTCTTTCAGGCAGTGCTAAATCGCCTAATGTAGGCCCCATACACGAGAAAAGGGCGAGAGTCTTTGCGTGAGCTTGCTTGGGCTAACAGCTGAACATTTTTGGGCGGATTAATACGCGTCGCGCTGCCTCCACGCATTGCAATACAGGTGTCTTGCTTGCATGTTTTTTTTTCTGTCACTTTTCTTTGGGACATAGAATTAATAATTCTATGGATGCTTTGTTGATAGTTTAGTGAAGAAAACAAGGTTGGCCGCAATCTAAACTGTGTGCGGTTGGCAGCAGCACCATTTTGAGCTTGGTTGGGTGCATTTGAGAGCTACCCAACCTGATGTTTGATGTTCGGGAGGCTGCTCTAGTTCGTGAGACATGATTGTGTATGTTGATATCTCTTCATGTTTTTCATTTTTTTTTTTTTTTTTTTTTTTTTTTTGCATGTGAAGGCAGGTCTCTTATAGGGGTCGCATGAGGGCTGAGTGCCCCATCGGCATTCCCGGTCAGGCTCGTGGGCGGCATGTGCCGGGGCCGACCCCCAGCCTATAGATAGTGGGTTGTGCCTAGGCCCAAGGAATTGGGCTGTAGGCTCACTCTGGCACAAACACATGCATGCCTGGACTAGACACGTACCTAGGCACAAGCGTGACCTCGCTTGGGATGGGCCCACTTAGTCCCTAATGGCAGCTATAGCCAATGAGAGGGTTATTGCAATTTCTTTACCTTGCACACCCGCCTTCCCCGCTAACCCAACCAATGGCGAAAATCGTTGTTGGGGGTTGTTTCCATTTTTTTTTTTTTTTTTCTTTTTTGATGCAAAATTTTTTCCAATAGCTAGAAGGTACTCTTTTTTTTTTTTTCAATTTCTCCTCCCAAACCCTATAAATACCCACCCAAACCTTTCTAATTCACTCATAAAATCCTGTCTAATTCTCTCTAATCTTTCTAGCTCTCAAAATCTATCTAAAACTAGTGAAATTTCTCGACATATTAAGACTCTCAACACCTCAAATCTCTCAACTTCTCATATCTCAGCAGCTGGCAAGGTTGAAATACCAATTACTTTTAAAAATTTAATAATTATTTTTATAGTTTAAATTAAAAAAGGATATAAATTCCTCTGCTACTATTTCCAGGCATCAAGTTAGATCCAATTTTTATATCTTTTGACTCCAGATGAGTACCTCTGCGGCATATCGCAGGGCCACCATGATCCGTCCCAAACCCAGGCCGTGCTGGGCCGGTCCACCTGGCACCCCTAATCTCTTATAGATTAAGGAATATTGCTGTTGGAATTTTTGAGCATGCGCAAAAAAAAAATTAGGAGTCATGAGTAGTTGTTAAGTAATAGTGAGATTAGAAAAACCAATTTTATTAGTAGGGATTCTAACGAAAGGCAAAAAATGAACTAGAATATTATGGTAGATAAGTGGGGATTTGCAAATAAAATTAGGATTTGATATAAAAGAGATAAAAATCTGGTTCACATATAGGCGAATCACACACTCATTATTTCACAAATTACTCGGAAAAAGATTTCTGAGTAGTAAATCATATTCTTTCAAAATAAATTTCACTAAAATAATTCATTGTCATTATTTTAAAACGTTATCATTTTATAAAGCAATATATTGAAAAATCTATGTACAAATGAAATCAAATCAAATAAACCTAAAAATTCTAACCAAATCAAAACAAATCCCAACAAAACTCTAGCCTAATCTAATGTTGGGATCGAAACTCCCAATCAGCCTTTGAATCACCACGACATCACCACATTGAGTACACAAGATAGAAACATACAATAAGCAT
Organism: Dracaena cambodiana; assembly: GCA_036321105.1. Taxonomy (NCBI): domain Eukaryota; kingdom Viridiplantae; phylum Streptophyta; class Magnoliopsida; order Asparagales; family Asparagaceae; genus Dracaena; species Dracaena cambodiana. The sequence continues at coordinate 20,189,741 of JAYEPQ010000012.1, read as the reverse complement.
AAGAAGAATGCAAGAAAATTATGTGATTCAACTGATCAAGTTCAACCTATATCTACGGAAAAATCATGAGAAATATTTATTATGAGGAAAATGTTACAAGAAAATATCTAATTATCTCTCCATCTCTCACATCTCTAATAATAATAATAATATCTCTCTCTCATCAATAACACTCCTCTCTCTTATCACAAATATAAAATATATATATAGTGATAGTCTTCAAACCATATCAGAATAGTACTATCCATCATCTAATTGGTTATCCCAAACTAATTAGGATACTGATAATCTGACCCAGCTCCAATCAGGACTCTTTGTCATCTCCGAACACATTTGGACACTCAATGGATGCGAGACACAAACCAAATATCCAACCCATTAAATGTCCTCATCTATTCTCCCCAGTGAATGGCAGAAATAAAAAGTCTACAAAATCTGGGTGAAGTTGGTCGGTCTTATCAAGATGGGGATAAATCTTTCCCACGAATTAGATACATATAAATAGTACTAGTTTGTAGCCAAGAATCTTTTCTCTGATGTCCCTACGAGGGTGACAGTGATAGTGCTATGAGAATTGGAGGGAGTTGTAAATTGGTTGACTCTACAAAGAGTAAATATATGGAATCAGAGTTAGAGAGTCGGGTAGAACATAATTTTTAGCTGAGAATTCATACACTTTGTCATGTAACTTTTGTAGAACGATAAAAATAATCCAAGTTCGAATCCAAATCCAAAATCCAAATCCAAATTCAAAATCCGAATCTGAATCCAAATAATAATAATAATAATGATAATAATAATAATAAATAAAATAATAATAATAAATAATAATAATAATAATAATAAGCCTGAGCCTTGCGCTCCAACGAGGCTCCCTACCTCGCGGGCGCGAGGCTCAAGAGGCCAAGGGCTCCCACAAATGAGAGAGAGAAAAAAAAGGCCGAGCCTTGCACTCAGGAGATCAAAAAAATAAATTAAAAAAAAATTGAGGCGAGGCTAGCTAGGCTAGCCTCGGGCGTCCGCTCGCCTTACTCAGCCCTCCGTTTCGCACAGTGAACTCCCGACTTCGTGCATGCAATATATTTTGGTGCCATCTCCAACTATTTTGCAATTTTTAATCATATCCAAATCTTAATTAGAATCAACTTAATTTTTTGATTCAGAACTTTGAATTAATTTTACTAGAGTTTGATAATTCTACAAATTCTAATCAAACTCAAATTGATTTCTGGATGAACAGTTTTTTAAATTAATTTCTTTAAAGTTTGGATAATTCTACAAATTCTAATCAAATTCTAATTTGAGTTAGATTTTGGGTGCAGAAATAGGATCCGGTTCAATGAATCTGGATCAAATCCAACTGAAGGAATATTCCAAGATTTTATTAAGATCTCAATTTTATCTGCATGGAAATATCTTCTCAAAATTACACCTTCTCGATTTTATCTATATGGAAACCGGCTCAACAATTGGGAGTCTATAAATACCCTTGAAGAGGGACTCAGAAGGACCTTTTGACTTCTCGCAATTCAAGTTATGTGCGAGAGCTTTGAAGCCTTGAGACTGGCAGAGAAAAAGACCTTTGGCTAGATCTCTCTTCTACGCAAGCATTCATATTTCCTCTAAGAATTAGCAGAGAAGAAGAACGAGCTCGCCTTCAAATCATCGGTGTCAGATCGTTAACGGGGAAAAGACCGATCCCCATAATTGTCTCGAATCCTACGATCTTCTGATTAAAAGAGAGCGACGTGTTCTATAAATCCTCTCTGTTTGTTTTTATTCTTTTCTTTTCATTGTAAACCAAAAAAGAGAAATTTTTGATTCTGTAATTTTTCTCTAATTCAATGACAATGGAAAGATCCAACCCTGTTTTTGCAGAAAACAGACTGGCTACCTGATGTGATAAATTACTGCAAGCGCACAGTGTCGGTGTAGCGCTGTACAAGTCGTCCCACAGGGATCTAAGGTGTTTTGCGATTTCTTATTCTTTCCTTAGTCTAACGGACTAACTATGAGATTTTAGATCGAGAGAACATTAGTTTAAGTTCTAGAGGTTAGCCTAGGATCTCGAATCCATTAGAATAATAGCCTAACAATGAATTATCTCTTTCTTCCAAACTTTTTAATTATGCACGGTTAAGTAACATATTAAAAAGATGATCTTTTTAATTTGATTTTAATCCAGTGCCTCTAAGTATGACCTATCAAGTGATGTGCAAGTATAGACCATCAAAGATAATACTTTTCTTAAAAACAAATTATATCAAGTAGAAAATCTCATAAACAAAAGAAAAGAAATAAACTTCAAACCATAATCTAAGCATAGGCTATCAAGAAACCTAATTCAAGTATAACCTATCAAAGAAATCAAATTTACAAGTTTATTCAGGTCAATTTATTTATAGGAAAATCTCTATTGATAATTCTAAAAACAAACAAAGAATAAGAATTCCAAAAACAAACAAAGAATAAGAATTCCAAACTTCATCTAAGCATAGATTATCAAAATATTAATTAAGTATAATCTATCAAAGAATTATGATTTGTGAACTCCATCTTTTATTTATTTATAGAAAAATCATAATTTTATTTCTTTCTAGGAAGAAGAAGAGATAAATCCATGTTAGATCTATTAAACTAGCTTCATCTACATCTTAGGGCTAAAGAAAATTAGCTACTCATATTCCTAATAAGCAAAATCAAATTTTTATTCATGAAAGCAAATAAATTTAATCTAGAAAGCAATAAAATCTAAACTAGAAAGCAATTAACTCTATCTAGAAAGCAAATAAATAACTAAAAGTAATGGCTTATCTCTGAAGCACGGTATTGTGGCCGTCACCCCTTCAGCAAAACCCTAATTTTATTAAATTAAAAATGAGTACAAAAGTTCAGGATTCTCCTTAGAATACAAGGATACGGCCAATATATAGGTTTCAGAAATCCAAACCCAATTATAATACAATTGTAAAACTACAAGATTACAACGAAGTTACGGGAAAAATTTTACCGACCCACATAGGACCGCTAATTGGCGGATCCCACGACTGAATAGCGGCTTAATTGTAGAAAAAATTCATGAAACTTTTTTCTCATGCAATTATTGTCTTCTAAGTTTAGTTTTCCTGACTGTATTTAACTTTGAGTCTTTGCAGTATCGTAGTCTCGTAGTTTTGCTCACTTTAGAAACTTTTCGGACTCTGATTTCCGACTCCAACTCTGATTTCATACCATCTCCTTGAAATTCTTGAAAAGCACACTAATAACACCCGAGTAGTATTATTTATATACAAAAGTAGGTAATATGAAGGCAATAAATATGCTATATATGGCACTTATCACACCCCACAACTATCTTTTGCTAGTTCTCGAGCAAAACCTAAACCTAAAAAGAAAAAGAAAAAATTCTAACTCACTTTCGCAGGAATCGTGATTGCACTTAGCACGTGCAATAAGCCTTTAAACCCCTAAGTTACCCTAGTGGACGAGTTGTGTCTCGTGAAGGCTTGCAGTGAATATACCCACAAAATTCATGAAGAAAATAGATTAGGAATAAAGAAAAGAAAAATAAGGATAACCAAAAAATTAAAAAAAATAAAAATTTTATACAAAATAAAGAATTTTTTTTTTTTATAATATTTTCATCAATTAATCTCACTAATATACAAACTCAAGAATGCATTTAGATTATCAATTTTTAAATCGAGCGTAATATCAGATACACTTATCATTTTAATCAAAAATTTAAATTCTATCTTTCAATACCCACTGACAGATAATCCATTGGCTCCTATACATCTACGTGCACGTGTGATAGTCTACTTCGGTTTTGAACTCCAACTCTAACTCATGATTCATCTCCTCTCTCATAATAACTTTTTTTTCTTTTTTTCTCTTTTTTTAAGAATATTTTACCTTTCATGCAAATATTCATACTTGCTTAGCCGCAACATACCCGATTACTCAGTTCATACTCTTTTCTTTTTTCTTTTTTTTAGAATATTTTACTTTTCATGCGAATATTTACGCTTACTTAGGCGCAAAGTACCCGATTACTCAGATCATACTCTTTTTTTTTCACTCTTGAGGCTATTTCCTTAATGCCAGGTGCACCCCTTTATTTTATCACTCTCGAGCCTATTGCCTTAATACCAGGTTTACCCCATTTTTTTTATTTTCACTTTTTTTTTTTAAAGAGAGAAGACTTACTCAATCGTTATTATCTTTATCTTTAACCTAATAAACTATTGTGAAGTGAAAAAAAAAGTAGATGTATACTTGCCTCAAAACCACTGTTAGCGATATTTATTTTTCGGATTTTAGTCTTTTTTCATAAAATTCAAAGTGTATCATCTAATCTACTCTCATATCTAATTTCAAATGTAAATTTGTTCCTTTATCTGTAATTAGGTTGATCTATTGATGAAAACAAGTTTTTTTTTTAAAATTTTTTTTTAAGTTACCCTAAAATCTACCCAAAGTGTAAAACAAAGAAACCCAAAAATCTAAAAAAAAAATCCTACAAATAAAAATAAAATCCTAAAAATCCTTAAAAATAAAAATCTCTTAAAAACTACTTCCCCCACACCTAAACTTGTGTATGCCCTTATACACAAACCAGGTGTGGTAAAATAAATATGAAAGGTATTATACAAATACTATACAAATAATGAGAGTCGCAAAAATTACGATCTCAATATCATCACCCTATTAACGCATGGAGAGCAGTTACGACCTCTCGATCGCTTCCCATCTTTATAGTGTGTGCATTTTAAACGTGAAGTGGGTGCATTATTATATCTCATCAACCTCTTACAAGTCCCGAGATTACATGTCTGCTTCTTATGCAGTCCTCGCTTTTCCTTTGTTTATATGTAAGCATTAACAATTGGGTTAAAGAATTCTTTATTATAAACCTGCCAATCATCGTTAGTAACAAGCATACATGTAAAAATATCATGAGGTGAGAAGAGTGCTATAGGATCAAGTGAACGTGGTAGTGGCTCTTCTAACTCACGAAGTAATGCGAGCTCCTCTACAAACAAATCCTCAAAAGTTTGCTCATAATTCGATGACACACTTGCATAAGTATCATCATACATAGAATCAGTATGTGCCAATTCTTCTAATAACATGAGCTCATCTTTGAATATTTGCTCAAATGAGGGTTCATCATCAGTGCAAGAGGTCAAATGAGAATGCAAACATTGAATCATGTTGATCTCAATGAGGGAGCTCGTTGCGTGCTCATCCATATTAAATATGTTCAATGCCACAGTCATATTCCCAAACGATAACTTCATGAGGCCACTCCTACAATTAATTAATGCATTTAATATTGCAAGGAATGGTCTACCCAAGATAATGGGAATTTAATTTCGTGGATTGGAGATCGGCTCAGTTTCTAAGACAATGAAGTCTACAGGAAAGATAAACTCGCCGACCTTAATGAGCACATCTTCAACCATACCAAGTAGTCTCTTAATCGAACGATCAGCTATCTGTAATATAACCTTGGTAGGTTGAAGTTTTTTTAACCCCAGCTGTTGATAAACAGTGTAAGGAAGCAAGTTGACACTTGCCCCTAAATCAAGCAATGCCCTATCAAATGTAGTGTTCCCAATGATGCATGAGATTATAGGGGAACCTGGATCTTTGTAGTTGATAGGCAAGGAGTTAGAGTGGATATATGATATATTTGCAGTAAGAAAAACTTTCTCAGGAACGTTTCTTGCTCGTTTCTTAGTACACAAATCCTTGAGGAATTTAGCATAAGTAGGAACCTGTTGTATAATATCAAGGAGTAGAATATTAACCTTCACCTGATCAAATATTTAAATAATCTTTTCTACTTGCGGTGAAGGCTTCCTAAGCCGATTGGGATATGGTACTTTCGGTTTAGGAATAGGTTCTTCCAAATGAGTATGTGACAGTGATGGGGTGATGGATATGGTTGTGGAGAAAGGGGTGGAAGAGATGGTGTAGTCTGCGAGATAGTAGGAGTTGGATCAGGGAGCATGGCTACATTATTATCCACTTGCTTGCCAGATCTAAGCGTGTGAATGGCATTGCATTGGTGGACATGCAACTGATTGGAGTTTGAGGAACTGGCATTAGGGTTTGTTATGGTTGATTTGGAAAGATACTCTAGCCACGTTCACTCATCTGACTTGCTAATTGTCCAACCTGCTGCTCTATAATTTTTATAGATTGAGAGTTCACGAGCAGTTGCTGACCTGTACTTTGAATAAAGTCAGTTGACACTTTCATAAGATTTTGTATGTGTGTGTCAAGATTGGACATATGCCTGTCAAATTTGGAATGAGACTTGAAAAGATTTTCAACGTGCTTCTCAAGTGACTGAAGTCAGTTTTCTTGATCAATATTAGACCCCTGTTGTAGATGTGAGTGGTTTTGTGTAGGTGGTCTATTCTGCTTGTTCCCATAATTTGAAGCGTTTGGGTGTTGATAAGCACCCACATTTGGTCTTGAAAACTGACCAGTGGCTGAAGGCTGCATGTTAGGGTTAGGGGCCCCTGATACTGCCCTTGACCCCATGATAGATTTGGATGATTTTTCACGCCAGAATTGTATGTAGGAGCGTAAGGATTGTTCATGGGTTGTTGATATAAGGCGCTAGCCTGCTCAAGTGTGTGACCCATGGGATTCATTAATAATGGACACTCCTCCATAACATAATTCGGAGTTCCGTAATTAAAACATGTGGGAACTTGAATTTGATTTACTTGACCCACTGGTGGAGCACTAGGAGTCTCTAGTGCCTCAATTCTCCTCACAAGGGCTGTCATCTTAGCTTCGGCAGTTATAGAGCTGTCGACGCTATGAATCCCACCCTTATGTGCAGAAATTGATGCACTGGACTTCTCAGCGGGACTCTCCCACTGCATAGTCTTCCACGATAGGTCCTCAAGAAAGTCCCATGCTTCATCCTCGTTTTTCCTCATAAACTCCCCCTGACACATGGATTCAAGAAAAGTTTTGGATGCGTAATCGAGTCCTTCGTACACGATTTGACATAACTGCTACTTGTCTATCACATGGCGGGGGCACTGAGCTAAAAGGTCTTTAAACCGTTCTAAGTATTTCCAGAAGGGTTCTCCTGGTACTTGACGAAATTGATTGATTTGATTTCGTATCCTTACCGTCTTATGCGTGGGATAATACTTCTTAAGAAACACTGTAATGAATTCATCCCAAGTTGTGATTGTTTCAGTAGGCATACTGTACAATTATTTTTTGGCATTATCCTTAAGTGCAAAGGGGATGAAGCGGAGCTTAATTACGTCCATCAATAAGTGTTGCAATTTTATCATCACGCATACTTCCTGAAATTCACTGATAAAGAGATATGTATTTTCTGAATCAGAACCAGTGAATTTAGGAAGTATACTAATGTACTGCGGCTTCAACTCATAGTGATTACCCGCTGTGTGTGGAAGTTTTATGCATGATGGAAGTGATGTGTGCAACGGGTAATATCGATCCTGAAGGATCGGGATCGGTTGGTCCATCTTGGCTCCCATGAACAAATCTGATCTCACAAGTCGACCAAATTGATCACGGGTCCAATGTGGCATGAACCAGCGACCGTGAGTGTATGCGTGAATTTCCTAAACTAATGCAAGAAGTGGGGTGTAGTGGAGAGATAAAATGGTGGAATAGATATGATCAAATAAAAATGTGATTCCTACTATTTCTAAATTTTTGTTTGTATTTTTTTACAGAATCAGTGACATAAAATACAGATAACAAGAACGTTTCGGAGGATTTTGTACCTAAATGGCCGCCAAATGGCGGTTTGACCCGCTAATTGGCGGCCAAAGCAGGGAGTCTTGGACTCTTCTTGCTTCAGTGTACTCCCAATGCTTATTTAGTCCTGTTTAAGTTTCTGTATCTGTACTTTATTATCCCTACACACTCAACGCACACTGTTAATCCCGTAAAATATCAGAAAAAGTAAGAAAGAACACCGTCGATCTCCGATAACGGCGCCAAAAACTTGATGCGATAAATTACTGCAAGTGCATAGTATCGGTGTAGAGCTGTACAGATCGTCCCACAGGGATCTAAGATGTTTTGTGATTTCTTATTCTTTCCTTAGTCTAATGGACTAACTATGAGATTTTAGATCGAAAGAAGATTAGTTTAAGTTCTAGAGGTTAGCTTAGAATCTCGAATCCATTAGACTAATAACCTAACAATAAATTATCTCTTTCTTCCTAACCTTTTAATTATGCACGGTTAAGTAACATATTAAAAAGGTGATCTTTTTAATTTGATTTTAATCGAGTGCCCCTAAGTATGAACTATCAAGTGATGTGCAAGTATAGACCATCAAAGAGAACACTTTTCTTAAAAACAAATCATATCAAGTAGAAAATCTCATAAACGAAAGAAATAAACTTCAAACCCTAATCTAAGCATAGACTATCAAGAAACCTAATTCAAGTATAACATATCAATGAAATCAAATTTACAAGTTTATTCAAGTCAATTTATTTATTGGTAAATCTCTATTGATAATTCTAAAAACAACAAAGAATAAGAATTCCAAATTTCATCTAAGCATAGATTATCAAAATATTAATTAAGTATAATCTATCAAAGAATTATGATTTGTGAACTCCATCTTTTATTTATTTATAGAAAAATCATAATTTTATTTCTTTCTAGGAAGAAAATGAGATAAATCCATGTTAGATCTATTAAACTAGCTTCATCTACATCCTAAGGCTAAAGAAAATTAGCTACTCATATTCCTAATAAGCAAAATCAAATCTTTGTTCATGAAAGCAAATAAATTTAATCTAGAAAGCAATAAAACCTAAACTAGAAAGCAATTAACTCTATCTAGAAAGCAAATAAATAACTAAAAACAATGGCTTACCTCTGGAGCACGGTATTGTGGCCGCCACCCCTTCAGCAAAACCCTAATTTTATTAAATTAAAAACGAGTACAAAAGTTCAGGATTCTTCTTAGAATACAAGGATACGGCCAATATATAGGTTTTGAAAATCCAAACAATTATAATACAATTGTGAAACTACAAGATTACAACGAAGCTCGGAAAAAATTTCACTGCATGGGACCCACATAGGACCACCAATTGGCAGTTCCCACCGCTGAATAGTGGCTTAATTGTGGAAAACATTCATGAAACTTTTTCCACATGCAATTATTGTCTTCTACGTTTAGTTTTCCTGACTGTATTTGACTTTAAGTCTCTACAGTATCGTAGTCTAATAGTTTTGCTCACTTTAGAAACTTTTCGGACTTTGATTTCCGACTCCGACTCTGATTTCATACCATCTCCTTGTACAAATAAAATTCCTGAAAAACACATTAAAAATACCCGAGTAGTATTATTTATATACAAAAATAGGTAATATGAAGGCTATAAATATGCAATATATGGTACTTATCACTATCACAGTAGGAGAGATCTCTTATACTGAAGAGGAGATGGTGGTCATCTGACATCAACAAGATTGGAGAGACGATCGAGATACTGGTGATCAAAATCGACCAGCAAAAATATGAAAATTACATATCTTCGGACTCATCGAGTCCACTCTACAAGAGATCTGTACGGTGAGAGCACGAAAAAACTAACTCTGAATAAAAGGCGGACTTCATGGTCTTGGATGATAAGGAAGCATTGATCATCAACTACCCCTTGGATCTCTAAACTATGGTCCGTCAAAACCAACTGTGTTTCTTCCAATGTTCAGGGAGCTCGCTGCATATGACGCCAAAGGAGAACCTATCGCGGCACTAAAACGGATCCAAATCCTCAACCGGAATCGAAGGGCGCGCCGCAGAGCACTCAAATCTCGTTTTGCATGTCAGAATCAAAATCAGCCTAGCATGAAGTAAGGAGGATGTCACAGCCTAGCATCCAACAGCTTGGCAAAGGCCAGCATAGCACCCAGCAGCTTGGCAAAGGTCAGCGCACACCCATCAGCATGGCAAAGGCCAACCTAACATTTATTAGCTTGGCAAAAACAGTCTAGCACCACCAGCTTGGTAAAGACTAGCCTAGCACCCACCAGTTTGGTAAAGACTAGCCTAACACCCATCAGCCTAGTAAAATCCAGCCTAACACCCATCAGCTTGGCAAAATTCAGCCTAACATCCATCAGCTTGGAAAAGGCCAGCTCAGCACTCATCAGCTTGGCAAAAGTCAGCCTAGCACCCATCAGCATGGTAAAGCCCAGCCCAACACCCATTAGCTTAGTAAAGGCCAGCTCAGCACTCATCAGCTTGGTAAAATACAGCCTAGCACCCATCAGCTTGTCCAGCCTAGCACCCATTAACTTGGCAAAGGCCAGCTTAGCACCCATCAGTCTGGCCAGCCCAACACCCATCAGTCTGGCCAGCCTATCACCTATCAGCTTGGTCAGCCCAACACTCATCAGCCTGGTGAAAGACAGCCTAACACCCATCAGCTGGCCAGCCTAGCACCCATCAGTCTGGCCAGCCCAGCACTCATCAGCTTGGCGAAAGACAGCCTAGCACCCATCAGCCTGGCCAGTTCAGCACTTATCAGCTTGGTAAGAGACAGTTTAGCACCCAATAGCCTGGCAAAAGTAAACTTGAAAGCCAAATTAAGTCTAAGCCAGTATGCGATGCTAGTTTAACTAAGCCAGCATGCGAGACTAGATCGATATGTCAGGCTCATCGAGCATGCGAGGATAGTTCAGTGCACGAGGCAAAAGTTAAGCCTCAGCCTCAAATAAGAATAAAAGAATGCCAGCCTACCCAGCAGATTCATGCAAGATATGTCAAAACTAATGATGAACATCGAACTAAACTGGGATTTGATAAATATAACTTCTATGACTTCTTAGAGATTCTTGTTTGGACAAATAAACCTCGTACAAGAAGCAGGCCCCGCCTGCAAAAGATGGTTATATCAGCACTGCGTGAAGAAACTCTGGATTTACGGAGATATGTCACAAATAAAAGAAGAGTGACACGACTCCATCAGTACTGCTATTATGAAGAGTTGAACGCGGCAATTTTGACTCACTGTCGCTGTCAAGCCCCAAGACCATTTGCATTTAACCAGTTGTCAGCACCAGAATCTAATATTTCAGAAAGAAGATGGCTGCAAAAATAAAACTCTGACTCAGATCAAGACTTACCTACTTTCACGTCGAATGTGGTGAATAGGGGTAAGAAACAATCGTCAAAAGGTATGCCTCTGATACGAAAGTAGAGGAAATCTATCATCACACCCGCATTAGGTCAGATGTGATGGCTCCCCATGGTTACAAAAGATTGGTAGGGGGTCCTGATGAAGAATATGGAGTGTCCAGCGATCATTCAACCATAGCAATACCGCGATCGCATGCTTCCTCTTGGTCTGGCAGGAGGACAGTTCATATAGTCAAACAATTGGCCAAGATGAGTCAAAAGATTGAGGCGCAAGAACGCCTCATCCAAGAGTAGTAATGGAGTATCGAAGAACTCAAAGCAATGATTGCGAAGGTATTAGAGAATACTCAATAGAGCACAGAAAATGGAGCAGGGGGTTCTTCCTCTTCTGATGAGGCCAAAGAAGATGAGACCAAATTCAACCCAGATGCCGAGCAAAAAGGCAGTGAGGAGAAATATTTCGTTGATCCTCACACCAAAAAATTGGAGAAGCTTCAAAGTCAAATAGAAGTGTAAATGCACCGAAAAAGATTGCAGGAGACGGGGATTATGAGACCCTACCAATAGAGTGGGAGTCCACACCATTTCCTACAAAATACAAGTCTCTCAAACTAGAGTTATATGATGGGAAGGGATCTCCTAACCAACATATGTACTATTTTTTTTTGCAGACCGGTCATCTCATGGGCAATGACCCAGTAATGACAAAAGTTTTTGAAAGTACCCACGCGAGGGTCTGCATTCACTTGGGTTGTGAAGTTATCTCTCTAGAAACTATCAATATTTGGTCTAACGTAGAGAGGGAGTTCCTAACTCACTTCTTCGAAGACGACACCAAAGTATCCATTCACTCTCTTTTGGCGAATAAACAAAGAGAGGATGAGACTGTTAAAAGTTTCGTTGAGCATTTTCGTGAAATGTCAGTGCGATACCCGTATGGCATGTCACAGGAATTATTAGTTGAGACTTGCAAACACAATCTCCAGACCAGGATATTGGTCAAGATGGGAGCAGTAGAGTTCAAGACCTGTAGGGATCTAGTTAAACAAGGGTAGTACGTGGAAGACATAATCCGACGTATTGATGAGTGTCATGTCCAGAGGAGGATGACCATGAATCAGCCACGACCACAATCATTCCATCTTAAGGGAAAAGAAGTAATGACCACCAAACCTGCTGCAAACAAAAAATCACAGAATAATCAAGATTCTTCTAGATCGCAATGGACGTACGCTTTCAAGAATGAGTATATAGTGACCCTGTTTAATTTGTTCAATAAAAAGGGAATGCTCAAGTTACCTGAAAATATAAGGCCAGAGAAAACAAGGAAGACCAGTGACTCCAAGTGTTGCCTCTACCATTAAAATATTGGGCACCCGACTAAGAATTGCTATGATCTAAAAGATAAAATTCAGATATTCGTCGATACAAATATTATCCAGTTGAGGTCTGAATAGAAGAAAGTGTCGGCGAATGAAACAACAACAAATGATTATCATAAATTATAAAAAAGAAAAAATTCAAAAAAAAAGAAAAAAAATCAAAAAAAGCAAAAAAAAAAATCAAAAAAAGAAAGCAAAAAAAAAAAAACCTACGAATTTTTGTTGCCCAATGCCACTAAGGCAACAAGAAAAGAGTAAAACTTTCGCCGATCCTATCATACTGTGGTAAGAGTATGAAATTAAGCGGCCCAAAGTAAGAATGCGAGGCTATGCCTGTGTATAACGTGAGCCTAAGCCAGTGTAAAATTATCTAAGGCATGAACCTAATTTGAGACTAAACCAGCGGAAAGTCATTCAGACGTGAGGCTAACTCGAAATTAAAGCAGAGTGCATGGTTATACTAGTGCGCGAGGCTAAACTAGCGTACAGAATTAATCCAGAGTACAAGAGTGAAAAGAAATGCGAGACTAAGGTTCAACCCTGCATAGTCTACGACAAAGAAGAAAATAATCTATTATCGCATGACGAATTTCATGGATAGCCAAACAAGTCCCATCCAGGAGGTGGGACCCACATCCAACCAAACAAAGATATTTGTGAAGCTAGCATAAAGAACGCGAGCCTAATACCTGCGAGCAATGCAAGACTATACAAAGCAAAGCCAGCGTGTAGGACTCATTCAAAAGTGCAAAAGTTCCAAAACGCGAGGCTAATTTGCAATCCCGTGTAAAATAATTGAAACACGAGGGTGACACATACGCGAGGCGAGCCTAGCCTCTACCTCGCGTGGCGAGCCTAGCCTCTGCCTTGCACGGTGAGCCCAGCCTCCGCCTCGCGAGGCGAGTCCAGCCCCTGCCTCCCGTGGCGAGCTTTGCATTCGCTTTGCGCGATAAGCCCAGTCTAGCACATCACGCACCGAGCCCAACCTTCGTCTCGTGCGGCGAGCCTAACCTCAGTCTTGATTATTTCATTACTGGAAGAGATGTTTGATACAAAACTAAGTTGCAACCCAGCATAAAACTTCAGTGTGCGAGATGAAGCCAGCGCACGAAAAACACAACGCGCGAGGCAAATCCAGAGCACAAACTTAATCCAAAGTGCGAAGCAGTCCAAAATGCGAAGCTAACTCTCAGCCTCGCATAAACTTCAAGAAGGAAGTCAATTGAATTACAATGACAATTAAAATGTAGCCCACAAAGGGTGTGGGATCCACACCAATAAACTTTGTATGCAATTCAAATCAAACTCCGCATACAATTCGTTGTCAAGCTAGCATAAAGTCATCTAAATGCGAGGCTATACTCATGGCCAAAATGTGAAGCTAACTCACAGCCTTGCGTAAGGAGTTCAAAGTGCTAGCCTAACTCTCAGTCTCGCATGAATTTCAAGAAACAGAAGACCAAGCTCTGCGTCAGAGACTTAAGGCGCCAAGCCAACCAGCAGCCTTGTATAATATCAGGTGAAGAGAAGGTGATCAAATTGAATGCTCATCGTAACTAATCAAATGAGGCCCACACAGGGGTGGGTCCCGCAAACCTTACACTTAAGCACACGTAAAGGGATCAAGATGCGGGACTAAGCTCATGTAAAGTAACTCAAGCGCAATGCTATGTCTACGTGGAGTGCCAAATTATCCTCGCATCTAAATGCAAATCTAAGTCAGTGTGCGAGGCTAAACGAGCACACAAATCCAACCCCGCGTAGAACGCGAAGTTATACTAGCCCAGTTGCGAGGCTATGCCAGCTTAAAATGCGAGGCTAAGCCCACAGTTATGGGCTAAGTTTACATTCTGAACGCCCAACAACAAATCGAGTTATATTAAGCGCGATTCTCGAGAGCATTTAACAAGAAAGTTAAATGAAGAATTTTCAAAGAAGGAGATTCGGTCTTAACTGTCAAAAAACTAATGATCATGACCCACAAGATAAGGAAAAATTCTAATCCAAATGGGAAAGACCTTTTGTAGTAGAAACTGTCTACTCAAAAAGAGCCCATCGCCTGATCAATCAAGACAGTGACAGCATGATGAAGCCTATCAACGGTAAATTCCTAAAAAAATACAACATATAGCCACCTTCAAAGAAAAATAGAAGTGAAGGCTAATGAATCAACTGTCCAATGCTGTCAAAAGAAATAGGAAGAGAAATCGAATATTTCTCGCCAATCACACCATACTGAGGTTAAGAGTATGAAATCGATCGCCCAATACCAAAAAGGTAAAGGGAAGAGCGAATGTTTGGTATTTAAGTCGAAACAAAACTCTCGACAACTCACCATGCTGAAGGGAATAGTATGGCTAGTCCAGCGCAAACGGCGATTGATAAAGGCATATCAAATCCGTTCATACCTGGGGGTTTGCTAAAAATCCCATAACAAATTTGTCATAGTATTATCCTATAAGGATACTTGTGACCCAATACTTCAAAAGAAAAGGGGAGAGGAATTCAAATTCTCGACAATTTCTCATGCTGAGATAAAAGCATGAACCACCCAATGCTTCAAAAGTAAAGGGGAGAGGAATTCAAATCCTTGACAACTCCTCATGCTGAGGTAAAAAACATGAACCGCCCAATGTTTCAAAAGTAAATGGAAGATAACAAGCTTCTCGCCAACCCATCATACTGAGGTAAAAAGTATGAGCAACCCAATGTCACTAAGGGAATGCTTGGTGTTTAAGCCCCAACAAAATACTCGACAACTCATTATACTGAGGGAAATAGAATGGCTAGCTCAACACAAACGGCGATTGGTAAAGATATGTCAAATCCATTGATAACTGGGGATTTGCTAAAAAATTTCATAAATATGTCATGTTCAGCCCTTATCTCTGACAGTGAGTTCAAATCATCTTATCTCAAAAATGATTGAACCTGTCATGTTAAACTCTTATCTCTGACAACGAGATTCAAATCATCTTATCTTAAAAACGACCGAACCTGTCATGCTAAGTTTTTATCTTTGACAACGAGATTCAAATCATCTCATCTCAAAAATAACCGAACCTGTCATTTTAAGATCTTACCTCTAACAACAAGATTTGAACAATCACACAAATAATACACCTATTGATCCCAATCCGACACCGGCTCTGTTTGTCATCCAGACGAGTTATCGAGGCATGTGCAATTAGGCGCCTCTGCCGAAACTGATGATCATGACCAAATCATCCTGGCATCTTCGCCAAAACTCCTGGCATGTGTAATTAGACACCTCTGCCAAAACCTCATGGGTATGTTTAACAGTACACTTCTGCTCATGATCCTTCTATCTTAATTCAATCATTCCGACTTTGCTTGTCAACCAAGCAAGTCACCATTTCATCCCAATTTGAAAATAATCATTGGCTCTTTTTGGCAACCCAAACAAGTCATATTACAATAAAAATACTTAACTTGTTAAGATACTTTCGCACTCATAGCAAGCTCCATCTCCATGAACGCATCCACCAATTTCAAAAGTAAAATCCAAACTATTTCAAAATTTTGCTAAAACAAAAAGACAAAATTTTGAAAACTTTGGAGGGGGTCTTATAGAACGATAAAAATAATCCAAGTTTGAATCCAAATCCAAAAATCAAATCCAAATCCAAAATCTGAATCCGAATCCAAATAATAAAAATAATTATAAAAAATAAAAAATAATAAAAAGAATGATAAGGTTGAGCCTCGTGCTCCCGCGAGGCTCCCTACCTTGCGGGCGCGAGGCTCAGGAGGCCAGGGGCTCCCACAAACGAGAGAGAGGAAAAAAGGTCGAGCCTTGCACCCATGCGAGGCTCCCTGCCTCGCGGGCGTGAGGCTCAGGAGATCAGAAAAAAATAATTAAAAAAATTGAGGCGAGGCCTCTGGCCAGCCTCGCACCTGCTCGGTCCTCCATTTCACGCGGTGAACTCCTGATTTCATGCACGCATTATATTTTGGTCCCGTCTCCAACTATTTTCTAATATCTAATCCTATCCAAATCTTAATTAGAATCAACTTAATTTTTTAATGCAGAACTTTAAATTAATTTCATTAGAGCTTGATAATTCTACAAATTCTAATCAAACTCAGATTGATTTCTGGATGAAGAGTTTTTTAAATTAATTTCATTATAGTTTGGATAATTTTACAAATTCTAATTGAGTTTAATTGATTTTGGGTGCAGAAATAAGACCCGATTCAATGAATCGGGATCAAGTCCAACTGAAAGAATATTCCAAAATTTCATTAAGATCTCAATTTTATCTACATTGAAATATCTCCTCAAGATTTCACCTTCTCGATTTTATCTACATGAAAATTGGCTCAATAATTGGGAGCCTATAAATACCCTTGAAGAGGGACTCAAAAGGACCTTTTGGTTTTGGCAATTCAAGTTACGCGTGAGAGCCTTGAAGTCTTGAGACTGGCAGAGTAAAAGACCTTTGGTTAGATCTCTTTTCCGTGCAAATGCTTATGCTTCCTCTAAGAATCAGCAGAAAAGAAAAACGAGCTCGTCTCCAAATCATTGACATCAAATCATTAACAGAGAAAGGACCGATCCCCATAGCTGTCTCGAATCCCATGGTCTTCTGATTAAAAGAGAGCAATGGGCTCTATAAGTCCTCTCTATCTGCTTTTATTCTTTTCTTTTTATTGTAATCCGAAAAAGAGGAATTTTTGATAATATGTAATTTTTCTCTAATTCAATGGCAATGGAAAGATCCAACCCTATTTTTGCGGAAA